>OX411547.1:39371938-39971938 GCA_948146395.1 Fragum whitleyi | reverse complement strand
CAATTCAAAATGTTGTTGACATATATGGTATAGCACTGTTAATTCTTACTTCTGTTGTAATAAAATTTATTGTACAAAACTTTGTTTAAGCTTTGAAGAAAATATGCTAGGCTGTTTTTGGAGAAAACCTGAGGTATTGCTTTAGTCTTGGCATGGTTTTTGTTGTCGTCACCATGCAAAAACATTTACATTTTGTGATATCTCTGGTCTTACTGAAGATGTTCACTTGAAACTTGACATACATGTTTACTACCAAAAGAGGAACTTATACTATCAAGGGTGATAACTCAAGATGCATTTTGTGCCCCTTTTTCAGCTTTTTTATCCTCTATCTAGCGCCCAAAAACCAAGTGTAGGTACCTGTAGGCACTGCTTTTGTTAGTGTTAATGCTGTGTATAAGAAAAGTATTGACTTTATGATCATAGATCTTCATGTTGTAATAACCTCAGCTGTAAAGATCAGTAATTGAGGTAATGGATATTTACAGTCTTCCTATCATGAATACAGCTGGTTTCAAGTTTTATTTCATACAATATTTTCTATAATTAGATAACTCTTGCACAAGAAAATGCAAAACCAAGGTTTTATATAATCAAGGAATTAAATAAGAAAAAAATATTTATATTTACAGAAGTTGTCTTTTGCTGTTGGTTCATATGCTTTATTATTTTTTTTCAGAATCTTGTTTGAAAATTTTACATTCTTGTTTGTAGAATAATGCTTTCTGAAAGGTTTTGAAAATTTGTTTTGAGATTGAAAAGTTATGTGAGATTCTATAAATAAGTATAATCTTATAATTAATGCTAGAAAACACAAGCAAATATGAAATTTGTTTTTCAAGATAAGTTTCCTGATGCTGTGACATTGAATATATCAGGTAACAAGAAAAAAAGAAATGATTCCAAATTCATAAAAAGTCTTAGTATTCTTATCTGGTAAGGATTTTTCTGGAAGATAATTTTGTTGAAAAATAAGTTGAAAGTTTTTAAGCAAACTTCAGTAGGTTTGTGTAGTTATTGTTAAAAAATATGTTTTATCAAAGAAATCAATTTCGAAAATGTGATGTTTTTAGTGAAAGATTAAACATGACTGAAGTCATTTGTTAGAAACTTTAAGCATCATCATGCCAGTAGAAAAATGGGATGACAGGGGGTAATGCATGATTGCATGGGGTCTGTCCGTCTGGTGGACGGGTGGCATCAGCTTCTTTGTCTGAAGCATTACTTTTGTCACTTTAAGATAGTGTGATTGGAAACTTAGCAATGTTGCACAGTCAAAATGAATGATTTTTTTCAATCAAGTGATTGTAATATTATGGACATTAAATGGATGGGCAGAATTGATGATTGATGAATAAATTAATCCAATATTATTTATATACAATAGATCATGTATTAAACCCTGGATCATCTTATGATTGGGGTTAAAGTGGACAAGCAGCTGCTAAACAAAGGCCAATACAATAGTTTTGTTCTAACCTCATCAATATCCATGTTCAAGTAAAACAGTCTCATCTGGACCTGATTGTTTAAAAGTTAACCATGGGTTAAATATAAACATGAAGTTATTTTCAACCAATCAGGCTTGTTGTTTCAATTATAATTGAAACAACAAACCTGATTAGTTGAAAATAACTTTGTGTCAATTGAAACAAAAAACCTGATTGGTGAAAACTTCCTGTTTACATTTAACCAATCGTTATCTTTACTACAACCTGGGCCTGAAAGATCAAGTAATTGTTATATTATTCTTGGCTGATTTACAGGTGGGGGCCTAGATAGCAGTGATGAGGAAGGTAAAATAGCAATCACTGTACATGTAGACTTGATCCTCACTATATCTGGCAAATAATATGTATTTGGACATCTTCATGGAGGGACTCTGCATAACTGCTGATTAGCAGCTAGTGTAACATTGTAATTTTGTGGCCAAAATATTGTATCTCAAGCTTAGATAAAGCTGTGAGTAAAACATTTTGGTTGCCCAATAACAAGTCAATGAAGATACTGTCACATATGGTTTTGGTCAAAATTGTGGAGAATTTAAATGAATAACTAAGTCTGCTATTAGCCGTAAAATGAAATGAAATGTGTAAATTCCAGAAAAAAGGGATAGATTTAACATTATATTTGAGCCAAAATTTAGTTATTTATTCATGGTGGCAGATTCAAATTACTTTGCGTCTGAAATGAGACCTAAACTGATGTCCAAAGCGTATTTTTGTTATTTTTAGAGACCCATTCCTAATCACTATTATTGACAATAATACACATATATTGAATTGTTATTATTTGCAATCTTCAATGTCTCAACACATTCCATAGCATTTTCAATTTACTGATTGAAAATGTTTTATTGGTTCATAGGTATTATTGAAGACAAATACTCTATTTCCTATAAAAAAGCACCTTTCCTTATTGCAGCTCCCTGTACACTTTTGACATAGTAAATCCACTTTATTTGATCTAAAATGACAAAATTTAAGAAAGTTGTCAATATTTCAGTTTAATTACCTCTAAACAATTATATATTTGATTATTTTGAGGAAATTAAACTAAAATAATTAAGATGAAATGAAAAAAAGAACACCTGTAAAAGGCATCATTTTGATATAAATTTATCTTCTGAAATAAGAACTTCAGAAAACTCTGATAATGTTTTGTATTTCTCTGTTAGGAGAAATACAAGTTACACCGATACAGTATTGTCAATATATAGTTGATTATGTATGGACCTCTATAGCGAGGCTATGTAATCATGCATGTTATCTACTAATCAGTCTTTTATTTGTAGACTTGTAGCTAGCTGACTTTGTAGTATCATTTGTTTTTAAAGCTTCTCTTCATAAACTGCAGTTTTCCATTGTGCATTGATTATAGTTTTTAAAAGGTTGATTTTCAATTTCATTTAACTTCATTAGACAAATTTCATAGAAACTCAGAATAAATATAGTGTTAATCCAAACATTAATTATACATGGAAACTTCTTTTGGATGTTATTTTGATAAAGTCTGTTCTTAAAAATTGCATTAAATCAAAGCATTGAAAGTCCTCTTTGTGCTTTGGCAGTTCTGGGAAACATTTGCAAACAGGCACAATCAGGTAACTTGGTGTAAAGACTAATATCTGACTGCATATTAATTTTAAGTTGAACTTTTTCTTATGCCTCCTCCCAGATCTTTTTTTTTTCAATCTGCATGAGAAGTTGAAAGTTGAAAATGTTTTTCTCTATATAGAATCAAAGACCAATCTAGTGATAGTCAGACTTCATTTTTGATTCTTCAATCCTATCTTTATATTGAGAAGCTACTGCGCACTCCGGATATAATGAGATCGTCTGGACATTACCTCATTACGTTCAGGTCTAGTTGTAACCAAGGAGAAGGTAAATCTAGAATACAAACAAGTAAAAAAATGCTTGAATGTACAGCAAAAAGAATAGCGTCGCCTTTAAAGAATATGAGCAAAGTTATGTAAAAATTGGGTGGGACTTTAGGTAAGAATGGTAAAAAACATCAACAACTCAATCTTGTAGATTGAGTTCATGATCACAACAATGTTTTTTGAGTGTATATAAAAAGCAAAGCTAAAATTAAAATTTGCAATGCTGAATTTCACAAATAGAATTGCTGACGCAAAATGGATCCCACATAAAAGCTTGTACAGCTAAATATAAAAAATTGTTATGTTATATGAATATGCATTTCTCAGATTCAATTATCCTTTCAATATGATGTAATTTAGGAAATTAGAATATGTAAACTTCAATTAGTGTCAGCCATGGGAATGACACAATAATATACATGTACACTTTATAGATAGGTTAAACTAGATCTGCATAATATTTATAAATCTTATTGAAAAAAAAATACACTGTAATTTTAGATTGTCGTTTTTGGTTCTTGATTCTTCTTGTAATAATAGTTCAATATTAGTCAAGTATGTAAACGTGCTTAGCTCAATATCAGCCACACATTCAATAAATCTTTAACATGTTTATAAATTAGCGTCAATGTATATTATAATATTATAATTGTAATATGTTAATCCGAAAATTGATCAATAATTATCTTGATGAGTAGATGCAATTGCTTGATAATCGGACCTCGTTATAAGGTTTGAAAATTACATTTGGCCCTCAGAAATTTGTATGTTGTATCCAATAACTCTTTCAAACCATAGTTGATGAAAAACATAAGAGAATAAAAAGGATAATGGCAGGGACTTAGCAATGTGCTCTTTATAAGCAGTATCTCATTGTAACTGATCTCATTATACATGGAGTGCACTGTATATGTATGTTCTGTTTGTTAGGCTTTTCTATATGCAGAGACTTGCTTCCATTTATTTTATGATATTATAGCTTAACAAGACTCATTTTGTATTGGATAATATATAGTTTTAAAATATTTTTTTCTAGAATAGGAATACTAATATAAACTAAAAAAAAAAACTAAATTTTAATGGCTTAGTGTGAAACAGTTGTAACTACCTATTTATCGGCAGTTTCAATTGATTTGCACTAGGCTATCAATTTGATTAATGGCCTCTGCATACAGGAATACTTTTATTTGTACAATTTACTTTAGTGTCATGATTTAATCAGAATGGAAAATGGTAGAGAAGATAAATTGGAATAAATTATATTCTTATAGTTCAGGATAAAAACTGAAGAAAGGTTCATAGAAGATATGAATTGCGTAACTTGATGACAAAATTACTTCAAATGTTTAAGACATGGTACCTCTTTTTAGCTCACCTGAGCACGAAGTGCTCAAGGTGAGCTATTGGGATCGTATAATGTCCGTCGTCCGTCGTCCACAATTTCTTTAAACATCTTCACCTCCTAAACCAGTGGGCCAATCTTGATGAAACTTGGTAGGGATGTTCCTTGGTTCAAGCTCTACCAAAGTTGTTCAAATAAATGAAATCCACCCTTCACTTTCCCTTTACCCTTAACAAAAAGGGTGAAAATATGAAAATCTTTAAAAATCTTCTCTGAAACCAGAAGGCAGACAGCTTTCATATTTGGTATGTAGCATCATCTAGTGGGTCTCTACCAAGTTTGTTCATATCAAGACCCTGGGGTCATATTTGGGCTTTGCCCGGCCCAACCCTTTTTACATAGAATCAAAGAGTCAAAATCTTTAAAAAAATCTTCTTCTCTGAAACCAGATGGCAGACAGCTTAAATATTTTGTGTGTAGCATCACATAGTGGGCCTCTACAAAGTTTGTTCATATCAAGACCCTTGTGTCATATTTGGGCTTTGCACGGGTGCATCCCTTTATCTCTTAAGAGCATGAAGGGTAAAAAAATGAAAATCTTCAAAAATCTTCTTCTATGAAACCAGAAGGCAGACAGCTTTCATATTTGGTATGTAGCATCATCTAGTAGACCTCTACCAAGTTTGTTCATATCAAGACCCTAGGATCATATTTAGGCTCCGCCCGGGTGCAACCCTTTTTACATAGAATGAAAGAGTGAAAATCTTTTAAAATCTTCTTTAATCGAAACCAGAGGGCACACTGCTTTCATATTTGGTATGTAGCATCATCTAGTGGGCCCCTACCAAGTTTGATCATATCAAGACCCTTGGGTCATATTTGGGCTCCACCCGGGCGCATCCGTTTCAGCTCATCTCAGCACGATGGGTGAAAAATAGGAAAACCTTCAAATAACTTCTTCTCTGAAACCAGAAGGCAGACAGCTTTCATATTTATTATGTAGCATCATCTTATGGACCTCTTCCAAGTTTGTTCATATCAAGACCCTGGGGTCACATTTGGGGTCCACCTGGGTGCATCCCTTTTTACATAGAATCAAAGAGCAAAAAGGCATATCTGTCTTGCTCTTTGCTGAAAACGTTCCATGGTATTGATCTTAGGGAATTATCTTCTTTTTGACATCTGCCTTTCTAATTAATGTGATGTCCCAGGGGTCAAAGAGACTCAGGTGAGCAATCTAGGACCATCTTGGTCCTCTTGTTTAGCTAACCTGAGTACTAAGTGCTCAAGGAGAGCTATTGTGGTGAATTGAAGTCTTTTGTCTGTCGTCATTCGCGCTTTGTCAACATTTACCTTGTAGACTATCTAGGGCCATGTTTTTTACTCAATCAACCTGAAAATTGGTCAGAATGATTATCTTGATAAAATCTGGTCAAGTTCCAAATTGGGTCAAGTGGGGGCAAAAATGAGGTCCAGGGGTCAAATATTAGAAAAACCTTGTAGACACTTTAGAAACTATATATTTTTTTCCCAATCGACCTGAAAATTGGTCAGAACGATAGTCTTGATGAAATCTTGGTCAAGTTCAAAACTGGGTCAAGTGGGGTCAAAAATGAGGTCACAGGGTCAAATCTTACAAAAACCTTTTAGAAACTCTAGAGGCCATATTCCTTGCCCAATCAAGCTGAAAATTGTTTAAAATGATAAAATTTCTGGCAGGATCAAAATTGGGTCAAGTGGGGTTAAAAATGAGGTAAGGGGTCAAATTTTAGAAAAACTTTGTAGACATTCTAGAGACCATAGTTTTTAGCTCGACTATTCGAAGAATAGGGGGGCTATTCCAGTCACCCGGGCGTTGGCGTCGGCGTCAGCGTCGGCGTCGGCGTAATGCTTTGGTTAAGTTTTTACGTGCAAGTGTTTAAAATCTCTGTTTCTATTAAAGCTATTGCTTTGAAACTTTGCACATGCTTCTGTGACCATAATATCAGCATCTAGACAAAGATTCTCTACTCTGATATTGAATTTAGTGGAATTTTAACCCTTTTCGGACTTAGAAATCTTGGTTAAGTTTTTACGTCTAAATGTTGTATTTCTGTAATATCTCTATTTCTAATAAAGCTATTGCTTTGAAACTTTGTACATGCTTCTGTGACCATAATATCAGCCTCTTGACAAAGATTCATTACTCTGATATTGAATTTAGTGGAATTTTAACCCTTTTCGGACTTAGAATATCTTGGTTAAGTTTTTACGTGCAAATGTTGTATTTCTGTAATATCTCTATTTCTAATAAAGCTATTGCTTTGAAACTTTGTACATGCTTCTGTGACCATAATATCAGCCTCTTGACAAAGATTCATTACTCTGATATTGAATTTAGTGGAATTTTAACCCTTTTCGGACTTAGAATATCTTGGTTAAGTTTTTATGTGCAAATGTTGTATTTCTGTAATATCTCTATTTCTAATAAAAGTATTGCTTTGAAACTTTGCACATGCTTCTGTGACCATAATATCAGCCTCTTGACAAAGATTCAATACTCTGATTTTGAGTTTAGTGGAAATTTAACACTTTTCGGACTTAAAAATCTTTGTTTAGTTTTTACGTGCGAATGTTGTATATCAGTTGTAGCTCTATTTCAACCTAGGCTTTTGCTTGGAAACTGTACAATGCTTCTGTTACCATGATATCAGCCACTTGACAATGATTTATTACTCTGATATTGAATTTAGTGGAATTTTAACCTTTTTCAGACTCAGAAATCTTTGTTAAGTTTTTACAGGCAAATGTTGTACATCAGTTATATCTCTAATTCTATGAAAGCTATTGCGTTCAAACTTTGCACATGCTTCAATGATCATAACAACAGCCTCTTGATAATGATTCAATTCTCTGGTATAGAATTTAGTGGGTTTTCAACCCTTTTTTGACTTAGAAATTCTTGGTTAAGTTTTTACGTGCAAATGTTGTATTTCTGTAATATCTCTATTTCTACTATAGCTGTTGCTTGGAAACTTAACACATGCTTCTTTGACCATAATATTAGCCCACAGAAAAAGATTCATTACTCAGATATTGAATCTAGTGGAATTTTAACCCTTTTTGGCCTTAAAAATCTTGGTTATGTTTTTATGTGCAACTGTTTTATGTTAGTTGTATGTCTGTTTCTACTAAAGCTATTGCTTTGAAACTCTGCACATGCTTCTGTGACCATGGTATTAGCCCAGAGAAAAAGATTCTTTTCTCTTGACTTTCATTTTATTGAATTTCTAATGTCGATATTGATTTGCTGTTACTATCCAGCACTAGGAATAGTCAAGCTTCGCTGTCCTCCGACAGCTCTTGTTTGAAAACTGGTAAGAATGATTACCTTGATAAAATCTAGGTCTACCTCAAAATTTGGTCAAGTGTGGTCAAAAATGTGGTCACAGGGGTCAAATCCTGGAAAAAAACTTAGACACTCTAGAGGCCATATTTTTTGCTAAATCAACCTGAAAATTGGTCAGAACTGTTTTCTTGATGAAATCCAGGTCATGTTCAAAATGTGAAATTCAGGTCAATCTTGAATTTGGGTCAAGTGTGGTGAACTAGGTAAAGAGGTCAGATCTTATAAGACAGTTAACTCAGGTGAGCAATTTAGTGCCACCATTTCCCTCTTGTTAATGGAAAGATTTTAAGACAGTTCACATGCTAAATGTTTGGTTATCATAGCTGCATGCATGACCCAAGAGCTGACTTTTATGAATATAAGAAAATTAGCATTACTTTATCATACTAATTTGTATTTTTTTAATTTGGAAATAAACTTTCAGTCCCAGCTTATCTTGCCTACAATTATGTATATGTAGAATTGGTTTTGGTTTATTTTTACTAGCATATAATTAGATTTTTATTTAGATCAGTTGAAGACATATTTATTGATTAAACAGTGCATAGTTTAGTGAAATTCAAGGAAATTATATCATTTTTTCCCCATATTTTCAATTTAATACTTTGATATTCATTGAATGGAATTTCTGCCAATGATGACCTTCATTTGCTATTTATACCCTGCAGTAAAAGTAAATCTAGATTTTTGGTTCAACAAAGAACTCTTATTAAATTCCTACCTTCTTATTTTTATCAAAATTTATATCCAATACCTAATTCACTCATATTTGATATAGGTACCAGTATAAAAACAAATTTCCGTCATACCAGAATACTTCATTATTATTCACGACAGATAATTATACCCCCCACCTACAAAGTAGAGGGGGATATATTGGTTTCACCATGTCTGTCTGTCTGTCCGTCCGTCCATCCGTCCGTCCGTCCGTCTGTAGACCTTTTCGTTTCCGGACTCTAACTCAAGAACCAAATGACCTACAATCATGAAACTTCATACAAATGTTCCTTATGACCCAAGGAAGTGCCCTATTGTTTTTGGGTCATGTAGGTCAAAGGTCAAGGTCACAGTCAGCCTTTGTTCAATTTTCGTTTCCGGACTCTAACTCAAGAACCAAGTGGCCTACAATCATGAAACTTTATGCAAATGTTCCTTTTGACCCAAGGAAGTGCCCTATTGTTTTTGGGTCATATAGGTCAAAGGTCAAGGTCACAGTAAATTTTTGTTCAATTTTCGTTTCCAGACTCTAACTTGAGAACCAAGTGACCTACAAGCATGAAACTGTATGCAAATGTTGCTTATGATCCAAGGAAGTGCCCTATTGTTTTGGGGTCATATAGGTCAAAGGTCAAGGTCACAGTAAATTTTTGTTCAATTTTCGTTTCCGGACTCTAACTCAAGAACCAAGTGGCCTACAATCATGAAACTTTATGCAAATGTTCCTTTTGACCCAAGGAAGTGCCCTATTGTTTTTGGGTCCTATAGGTCAAAGGTCAAGGTCACAGTAAATTTTTGTTCAATTTTCGTTTCCGGACTCTAACTTGAGAACCAAGTGACCTACAAGCATGAAACTGTATGCAAATGTTGCTTATGATCCAAGGAAGTGCCCTATTGTTTTTGGGTCATATAGGTCAAAGGTCAAGGTCACAGTAAATTTTTGTTCAATTTTTGTTTCCGGACTCTTAACTCGAGAACCAAGTGACCTACAAGCATGAAACTTTATGCAAATGTTGCTTATGATCCAAGGAAGTGCCCTATTGTTTTTGGGTCCTATAGGTCAAAGGTCAAGGTCACAGTAAATTTTTGTTCAATTTTCATTTCTGGACTCTTAACTCAAAAACAAAGCGACCTAGAATCATGAAACTTCATGCAAATGCTACATATGACCTCAATATTAGTTACAAACACATCCTGCACTAATAGCACTTGCATTCTGACAAAGCGCTTGTGGGGGGTATTAGTCCGCTCTGCGACAGTTCTAGTTCTTTTTGGACTGCAGTGTAATGCATTCTAAAAACAAGAAAGGTTTAGTATATTGTTGAATGTACAATTAGTTACTAGGACCTGTATGCTAACAAAATTTCATTTACCCTTTCATGGTTTTCAAAGTTTTAGACTGGTCCAAAATGTAAGATGATGCAGCAATGAATTGTGGATGATATTGAAAAAAAATCCTATAAAGTAGCCTGTGATGTAGAAAATATTTTTTATAAAGGAAGAAATCACTTTCTTTATTATTTACTCTTGTGATTGAAATACCATGGTCTTTTTCATTTTCAAAAAAACAACAACAAAAAATTCACCAATATCATAAAGATGTAGAAATTACAGGATAGGACACTAGAAAGGAATTTTATATCACAACAAAAAAGGTGAGAGACAAAAATTGATAGATTTACCTAATAGCATGTGATATGTCTATTTGATGTAATTTTACTTTGTTTATACTTGCAGATGTACCTGCCCAAAGACAAGAGCCTACTTTAGGCCAGGATGATCTACCACCACAGGTTCAAGGGTAAAATATTACAACTTATCTTACTCATTTATAACTTGCTTTGTTGTATGACTGGTTGTTGAGATCCTTATACTGTCAGAATTTTGACTTGATGAAAATCTCTGGAATTACTTTGGGTATTTGCCTTAGACTTTGCATTTATGATCACATTCAAAAGAGCAGCAATTCTATTTGAGGGGAGTAACTCTTAATCGATTTTTGTCTAAATAATTCCCTTTTTATGTGGAACAGCAGCTGTAGGTAAGGAAAAGATGTAATGGTTATACTCATGTGAGAAATACAAGGAATCCATTGTTGGGTGCTTCAGATGCTGTATGTCACTAAAAGATTGTTTGAACCAGCATTAAACATCATTCAAACAATATTAATTTAGATGGGTAAACATTTACTTTTAGATGAAACTTGAGTTAAGATTTGGACACAAAACAGGGGGTGTAGACTAAGATATGTGCAGGCTGATCTTTGTCTGAACTTCCTGGTTAAACAGAAATATTTATAGTTCAGTTTGACAAGGTGTTATGTTTCATAGTAAGAAAAAAACTGTTGGACAAGAGAAATTTAAGTTTCATTTCTTACAAAAAAACTGGACAGATAAAGATGTAAAAATTTCACTTGTCTCTACTATACATTTCACTGCATAAGGGTTTACAATGTACCCCATTGACAAATTTGTTAACTTGTTCCAAATATCAATTAGAAAAAGATGTTTAGGAAAAGATAATGTCAAAGAAATGATTGTTTATCATTCAAAAAGCTAAATTATCTTATTTACAGTCGACTTGCAAGGCCAAGTAGTGCCCGACCAGCACCGCCCAAACGTAAAGAAGATATGGCTCAAAGTGAACCCACAATGAGGTAAGGTCAAAAATTTATCATGTGGACAGTGGTCCAAGAAAATGTTATAACTACAGCTCTGTTTAAGATGTACAAGTTTTGTCCAAAGGTTCTAGGACTACCAAAAATAAAAGTATCATAAAAACATATTTCAAAATAATTTTGTTACCAAAATAAAGATAAATGTATCCTCTTCAAATTTTGTATTCATTCGAGGATAGTCTTATTGTTTTGAAAGATTCACTACGCATCAATTCGCAGTATGGTTTGGGGGAACAAAGCACTTTGACATTAATGAACGTCGTTTTGTTTCAACAAAAGCATATTCTTCAACTCCTTTCAAACCATATCTGAAGCAAAAGAAGGTTTGTTAAGACATATGGGAAGTAATGGTCCAGTAAGATGCTCCATGAGGTGAAACTACATCAAAGTCATAGCCTTTTCTTTTTATTCCCACGCATCAAAAGATTGGGGGCATACTGTTTTACTGTTGTTCGCCTGTCTTTCTGTCTGTCTGCAAAACTTAACCAATATACTTATTTTTGCCAATATTTTCAAGCCTATAGAAGATACAAGCCTCATATTTTGCATGGGGATAGATCTCAATGATACTTATTTGCTGATACCAAAGTCAAGGTCATGTTGGAAAGTCAAGTCATCTGTCAAGGTTAAACTCCTCAAAAGCTTAACAAAAAAATATAACATTTCCAATATTTTCAAGTCTATTCAAGGTACAAGCTCCATAACTTGCTTCATGATAGATATCAAATGATACCCATCTGCTGATACCAAATTCAAGGTCATGTGACAAGGTCAAACCTTAACCAAAAAAACTAACTTGTTTGGTTTATCCAAGAAATTTTATATGACTTTCTCATAATTGGCATGATGAAAGATCTCTGTGATGTATAAGGTCAAAGTCACCTGTCAAGGTCATCATTTTGAAAAAAAAAATGCTGTTACAGGGGCATTTATGTTCACACATCTTTTTTTTTCCACTTTCTAATTTTTGGCTCTGAACATCTCAAATGCTTTCAAAATACCTTTATTTCTTGATAATGTTTTGAATTATAGATAAAACTTTCACTGTGGGAAATTTCAAATTTGTGTTGTGATGCCAAATAAAGATCAGCTATTTACAATTGAAAGAGACTTTTAAAGTGCTCCGTAGCATCCTTTTCTCCCTGTAATAAAGTATTTCTTTATATTATTTGATTGAAGCTAAAGAGACAAAAAGTGATATTTCAATCAATATAAAGCCAAACAACATTCCTGTACGATTTCGAGTTTATCAAATGCCATTTATTGGTTATACTGAGCTAGTTCAGGAACTTTTGGACTATACGTTGTATTTACCACTTTTTTTGACACACTATTTGACAGTATACTTTGACCTGCCATGCAAAATTAAGAAAAAGAAAAGAAAAGCTAGAAATCCTGTAAACAGATTTTGAAAAGACAAATAAAGTCAGAAGACTGTGTACATTGGGATATCAGATTTACACCCCCCCCCCCTTCAAAAAGAGAGAAAAAAATCCTGTATTAAAAGTTAGGTTATTTTGGGCTTATCATGGTACTACAAGAAATTTTCTGTGGATTTTTTTCAGGAACGATTTATCATAGTGACTTAGTATATGAGATACTGAATGTCCTTATCTTTTCTTACTAATCTATAAGATCAGTTGATATACTTTCAATGAATTTGTATATGAAATTCACATGGAGGGAAAACTTTTGCCTTTGAAAGCAGAGATACATTCCGTGAGCAGTAACTGTTGATCACAGATTTCAGGTTATATCTTGTACAGCAATATCAAGTCATAGGCTTTTCAGAGTCAGAGGAGCATTGCATGCCTTCATGTGCCTCTTGATTAATGAACTTCAATGTAAATTTCACAGCATGTTTCTTATCATCTGACAATATTATATGTATATAAAATATTTTTGTATTACCTCTCCTTATTCTCCATTTCAGATTAGGGAGTGGAAAACCCCAGAATCTAATTATAGATGATGGTAAAGATGATGAAGAAGATGAAGATGAAACATTTGTGGTAGAGGAGTCTGCCCCACCACCTGTAGAACCTACACAGGTACATAGATATTTGAGCCAGTGTATGATATTTTCAACAATTTGACACCTGTGTGAGATACAAATATTTAGCAGTCCTTACAATTACATGATGTAATAAGTAGATTGCCTAAATGACTACAGATACTTTGAGACCTTATTTATCTACAAATATATCATTGTGAAGATTTTGGTCAGACTGTCAGATGCACAGGCTGGACAGAGTCTTTGGTTTGTACACTTTTGAAATCATGGGAAATGTCACGCAAGGCTCATATGTGTGTGACTTGTTGTGTGATAAGGGGCATCTGGTGTCTTCAATGTATGAATTTTTTAAAAAAGAAATTGGTTATAGTAGAGGTCAATCAGGGATAGACTGATAGTATGAACATAGTAGATTTAGAAAATCAGTCATGTGTGAAAAGTTTCTACCCTAGTCAGACTGAGCAGAATGCACAGTCCGACTATGGTAGACACTTATTGCACCACCCTGAATGTCCCTTTTGATCGCACATGTCAAACGTTTAGGATTAAATTTGTGTATGATATTTCCAACCATTGCGCATATGCACCACATAAAGAATTAATTTTAACTTTACTCTGTAGATATTTTCTGATTCTAGATTTGTTAAGATACTGTACTTTAATTGTTTATATTCTCAATACATTGCAGGGCTTGTGCTGGCTTTTTAAATAAGGGAGTCATTGACCCCTTGACTTTAAAATACTGGGGATCAAAACTTGCTTTGAAGGGGTCAAAAAGGAGCAAAACATGTAACTTTATTGGTCTTTAAATTAATATTTATAACTGAAACAGCATAAACAATAAGGTGTAGATGCATTTTATTGTTTATGTTGTTTCATTCAAAGAGATCTCTTGTACAATGTAGTTGGAGGAAAACAACAGCAGCATAGTATAGTAATTAGTCATTTACATTTTATGTGAAACAAATTAATAAAATTTTGATTCAATTTTTCAATTTTGCTTCAAACAGCTGTAATAAGCAAGAACAAGGGAACTTTTATTAAAGTCATGTATTGACATATTCATACCAATGCATCGAAAAGTTAGGGGGCATATTGTTGTATGTCTGTCCATCTGTCTGTCCATTCATCTGTCTGCAAAATTTAACCAAAACACCTTTCAATTACTGCAAGGCTATTCAAGATGCAATGCTCATATTTGGTATGATTATAGATCTCTATGATGTGCATCTACAGATTCCAAGGTCAAGGTCGTATGTCAAGGTCAATATTTCTAAAATATTGCCGTTTCATGGGCATTCGTGTTTCACAAACACATCTTGTTTGAAAATATGATTCAATTACATTTTTTTTTCATCTCTTTTCTCCCCTTGTTTTCTATAATGAACAACCATCAGAGATATCCTTGTCTTACACATTTGTAGAATCACATTCCAATTGACATCATCATGATGTCATGTAACACACTTTATTGCAGTATTTTCATCATCTGGGCATTCCAAAAATCAGTTTAAAGGTACAAAACTGTTCTTTATGTGAGAAAAATTATGTGTTACTCGATTTTGATTGAATCAAGTTGGTCTTAATTTTATCTAGAATGGAAAAATATTAAGCTTTCAAAGGCTTGCTTAATAACTTCTATTCTAGAATCAATCAATCAGCTAGTCTTGAATAAATTCTCATAAAATCTGTCTCTTGTTCCATATTTTCAGACAACCATGGTGAATAATGAAGAAGATGATGATGAAGATCATGGAGGGCTGGTCAAAAAGATCATGGAAACAAAAAAAGAATATGAACAACCTAGAGAAACCAAAGTGGTATGAATTATAACTCCTCCATGATATAAAGAAATTATTTTTTTATTATTTTTAAACTATTTCTTTGAGCTGCCCTCAAAGTACAGTTAGTTGTGTGTCAGACCATCACTTTAAAGGTCCCTGGTTTGATCCAAGACGGCAGCACACATCCTTTCAAACATTTGTCTCTCACCAATGGATGGATAATCGTTATCCTATGTGGGATAGCAACTGAAGGCTGGGAAAGGGAATAATGGTAGAGCTGATTTGAGAAATACCTGGAATCCATTGTTTGGTGCTCCAGCAGCCATGATTAAACTCAAGAACCATGTGGTTTACAATAATGAAACATTTTACAATTGTTGCCCATCACCTAAGGAATTTCCCTTTGTTTCATTGAAGTCAAGGTTAAACCTTGTCAAAAAAACTGTTTTGGACTTAAACTTAACACATAGAATCATTAAACTTTATATAATTATTGTCCATGACCTTAGGGACTTCCCTGTTGTGTTTGAGAGTGCAAATACTGATGGTACTTATACTTTCACAAACCACTATTTTTGGCAGTTCAAGTTTCATGTGGATATGCTTTATTCCTATTTGTAACTTTGTTTCAGGAAAGACCAACAATTTCAGATGCTCAGAGGCGAAAACAACGAGAGGCAGTTCAACGTGAAATTGACAAACTTCGAGGGAGCATACAAACTTTAACGCGTAGTGCTAATCCTCTTGGTAAAATAATGGACTATGTTCAGGAAGATTTAGATTCCATGCAAAAAGAGTTGGAAAAGTGGAAAGCTGAAAATAAGGAACATGCTTTAGCACTCAAAAGGGAGAAAGCGTAAGTTAACATATAAACAAAATCCAACAAATATTAAAAGTCGCTAAAATTAGGATTTAAATAAAAAGTTGGTTTTTAGCTCACCTGAGTACATCGTGCTCGAGGTGAGCTTTTGTGATCATTGAATGTCCGTCGTCTGTTGTGCATCGTTCGTCGTCCGGCGTCAACAATTTAAGTGTTTACACTCTAGAGGCCACAAATATGATCCAATCTTCATGGTCAACTTGGTCAGAATGTTGGTCAGGTCACAAGGATGAACCCTATTGAAAATGGACAGAATCAATGCAAAATCAAGGGAAAAGGAGCCTTATTGACAATTTTCTTGTTAACACTCTAGAGGCCACAAATATGGCCCAATCTTCATGAAACTTGGTCAAAATGTTGACCAGTTCATAAGGATGAACCCTATTGAAAATGGGAAGGATCCATGCCATATCACGGGAAAAGGGGCCTTATTGACAATAACCTTGTTTAAGCTCTAGAGGCCACAAATATGGCCCAATGTTCATGAAACTTGGTCAGAATGTTGATCATGTCACAAGGATGAAACCCATTGAAAATGGGAAGGATCCATGCCATATCAAGGGAAAAGGGGTCTTAATGATTATTCTCATGTTATGTTCTAGAGGCCAGCCATTTTTTTGTCCAAACTTCATGAAACTTGCTTTTATATTATCCTGTTTATGACATCTGCCCTTTTTAATTAATGTGACGTCCCAGGGGTCAAAAAGACTCAGGTGAGCAACTAGGACCATCATGGTCCTCTTGTTTATATAAATGGATATTTTTTAAGAATATCAACTGACCAATATATTGATTGATTTAGAATAGAAGTGTTTTGATTTTGCAATTTCAACATTCCTACTAGTTCACATCATGTAGCCGCTGTTGTAGCACAGTTGGTAGCATGTCAGACTGTCTTTCTTGAGGTCTCGAGTTTGATCCCTGACTGCAGCACTCATTCTTTCCAACTATTTGTCTCTCACCACTGGGTTGATAATCACAGACCTATACTGGACCTATGTGAGATAGCAGCTGGAGATAAGGGAAGGATATGATGGTTGTACTGGTGAGAGAAATACCAGGAATCAATTGTTAGGTGCTCGAGCTGCTGCTATATAACTGAAAAAATGTTGAAAGCAGCGTAAAACTCCATTCAATCACTTATTCTCAAGCTGTATCAATCATATTCAAGCTGTATTAATGACAATTTAAGGTTTTCTACCAAATGTTTTCTTTGTTTTGTTTTATGTCCCCAACTGATACAAAGAACACTTGATCAGAAAACCACCTTTTAAGAAAGGGGGATTACTAGCAATATGTCTGTCAACCATATTTACATAGATTCTTGATTTCCTTATTTTCAGGATTACAGACAGAGCGATAGAACCTCTGAAAGTCCAGTTATCAGAAGTTGATCAACAAATTAAAGACCAGTTAGATCTTATTGGTGCCGTCAAATGTAACATAATTCGAAATGACCAAAAAATAGAGAAAATGTTACGGACAATAGCAAAGTCATGAAAATAGTTTGTTTTGTAAATGTTAGTTTTTGTGTCAATTTAATCACTCTAAATCAGTGGTTTATCTCTCTTGCTAAGGCTGCTCTGATACCATAGGAAAAGTATTTCAACCAATTACAGGTATGGAATAAGCTCTCAATCATATGTTCTATGGCTAGAGGTTTTTCTGTGCCTTATCCTATGTAAAGGTACTCAGAATGTTTTATGTATAGGGCCTGTAAATCATTAGTTACAAGATAATAAAGAAGCATTTTAGTACTTGGACAGATAATTTTAGATATAACGTTGGAGCTGCACAATGAAATGATTTGAACAAAATAAAGTGGTCAACATAGCTCAGTTTGGCAGTGCATCAGTTCCTAATCAAGGGGTTCTGGGTTTTGATCCTAGGGGTAGCACACATCTTTTTTCCAACAATTGTCTCCTTCAAGAGGGTAGATAATTGTAAACCTATAGAGATGAATAGATGGAGGCTTGGAAAGGATCTTGTGATAGAAATGAGAGAAACAACAGGAGGCCATTGTTAGGTGCTTCAGCCCATATTGATGGCTCAGTGCAAAACAGTTATAATTGCCTATATGGTTATAGGCAGTTACAACTATTTCACACTGGGCCATCAATATGGTATGATGGAAAAACTGATAAGAGAAGATTAAGCTGGCATATTCAAATTGACAAATGGTTTGAATGGTTTTGTCTCCATGTGCAAAAAAAGGAAACAAAAGGCTTATTATAATCAATTTCTTAATTTGCCTGAATAGCATTTTTGGAGGGGCAAAAGAAAGCAGTATATATTCATTATCTGTGGGCAAAAGGGCACCATACGGGCAGTGAATAAAGTGTCAACCCTTGTTAGATTGTGTGAAATGCCTAGGCAATAAAGGTTGTAATTTTAAGCACTTGGCTATTTAAAAATGATCATTCTACCTCTCTATATAGGATTTTATAAGTGTGTATTTCAGTTAAAATGCATTGGAACCAATCTCTCTTTTTTGCGCTCTTTTTAAAATGGGGAAGGGCATATAGAATACCTCTGTGTGTGGGTTTGTCCGTTGGTGCATTCGTTTTTCCATTCATTTTGGGAGCATATCTCAAACATTTATAGATGGATTTCAGAACAACTTGGTTCAGTTGTTCTCCTTGTCGGTTCATGTATAGGCAGCTACAACTGTTTTGAACTGAACCATCCAAATCGCCTACACTTAAGCATGCTATTAAAGTAGCATGGCACTGTTATTCCCCTTGATGAGTACTTGTGTCATACAAGAGTTTGTTTGGATACACCCAATGTCAAGATCACGGCTTAAGGTCAAATAAAACTGGACATGTCCTGATCATGTCTTTTACATTTTGAATGGATTTCAAAATAACTTCGCACATGTTAAACTATCACACTAGTCTTATCTTACATCTTCTACATTAATGATATTTTAAAAAAGAAAATACACTGTTGTTCCATTTAATTAATACACATGTCATGAGAAAAGTATGTTTGGATAGTTAGCAACATATGCTGAGGCCAGTGTTTCAGCAACACATTTCTAGTTGTAATAATTATCGTTCAGCATAACCAGATAGTCCTTTTTGTGTTATCATTTGGTCATTTTATTTCAAAAGTATATCAGATGAAGTGAAGATAGTACATAACAAGTAATTTTTATGATCATCTACTTTTATCTCACAAAGTCTAAAACAATGATGAGGGTTTTTTTTGGTACTCAAGACAGTATTTGGGAATTCTGTAAAATAGATATTTTGAAAGGATTGGATCCAGCATAGGTCAACCTGAAGGCATATTTCGAAAAAAAATTACATTGGAAGAAAGAACCCTCATTCCTTACAAAGAAATTTTGTTATTTGCCAAAAATATTGACCTTGGTCAGTCTGCGCAGAACATGCAGCCTGACCAGGATGACACTAAGCACTTCCCAGATGGTCCCTTCTCATGTGATGGGTCACATATATTAGATATGTTGTGTGAGTAGACTATTTGTAATTTACACAGTTTTTTAGTTGATCAAATGAATTTCCTCAACACTTAAGTTCAAGAGCGGAACTAGACATTTCTTTTGCTGTCCTGGAATATTTCTGCTTGCTCAATCATGGTAGGCTGTATAGAGAAAAAATCAGCGTATATTTTGAGTCTAATCTGCATTACTTATTGAATAGAAATACTTTGTGCAGAAGTTTGCATTTTGTTTTTGGTTCTTAGAGGGCTAAACTTCCCAGCAAAAAAGGGTCCATCTGGAAGGAAAGTTCATGTTGACCAAGCCTCCACCCCCTTGAGCTAAGCTAATGTTAATGCCCACACATTTAAGAAGTACTTACGATCTTTTAGCTCTGGTGCTTCAATAAGAAGAAAATAAAAGATACAGTACTACATTTATTTGAAAAATAAATATATCATATTAACTTACCAATTTAAATTCATAGAATATACGCTTATACAAAAACACAACAGTACAATTAACCTTTGCTAGTCTATTTGAAAAGGATGTCCATTATTGAAACATTTCCAACTGTCCTGCAGGCTCCTTTTCATGCTTAATGGATCATTAAGTTAATATTTTTCAGATCTGCTACTTATTTAGAAAAAAACATTTGCAAAAATGCTATCCTGCTTTTCTCATTAGATCACATGCAAAGCTGTTCAATGATCTTGAACACAGGCATGATATTTATTTAAATTATTCTTTGCTAGTTATTGATTGTCATAGTGGTTGACTGTATTTATTCCGTCCATAGAAGTCATTGTTCTTGTTATTTATGAATGGATATCATTGCATGTTCATTATCTATTTTTTCTTACAAGATTTCAAAACCAATTATAAATGAATCATAAATAAATGTTCTTGAATCAGTTCTTCTTTTATCTTATTTGTCCATGCTGCGAGTTCAATTTTATGCTCCTTGAAAAATTTTCAGGGGAGCATATTATAGTCGCCGGCTTGTGTACCCGTCCATCCGTTCGACATCATATCTCAGGAACCCCTGGGTCTAATTGGATGAGACTTCATGTATAATCATTGAATTTTCTCAATTCAAGGCTGCGTCATGAAAAAAGGGGCCTTAATGTTGAAATTAGTTTTTGCCAATTTCTCCCAATCATTTTGTCAGAATTTTATGAAATTTTATATTTAAGTAGCAAATCAGAAACTCTTGACCTTTAGCTAAAAAAAACCGTGTCATTGGAAAGGGGGCCTTAATGTTATTATTTTTATGTAAGCCCTCTTTTTATCCTGCAAAACTTATATTGGCCATAACTTTTGATTTGTTACAAATGTAGTCTTCATATTTCACAAGTGCATTGCTTGTGACAAACCTTTTTTGTTGGTATTACATGTAAGTTTAAGGTCCTGTGTCAAGGTCAGAATTTAGAAAACTAAAATTGGCCATAATTGGTATAATTGGTAAGTGATATAGCCATCACATCTCAAATGTTTATTACTAGATCTTTTATAAGAAAATGACCTCGCTGATGGTCAAGGTCAAATTGTCAAGATCAATAATTTCCTTCATTAAAATTAAAAGTTTGCCAAAACTTTCAATTGGAACTAGATAGGGTCTCATATTTCATATTTTGTTTGCAAAACCTTTCAGTTGGTACCAAGTTAAGGTCATCAGTCAAGGTCTTTCAGTAGATATCTTACGCAAGGTTTTTGTAAAGGTAAAGGTCAAATTGTCAAGGTAATTAATTTAAATTATAAAAACTCAAAATTGCCCATAACTTTTAATTGGATTGAGATTTCATCTTCACATTTCACGTATGCATTGCTTGTGATAAGACCTTTCTGTTGGTACCAAGTTCAAGGTCATCAGCCAAGGTCAAGATCTTTTCTCATGGTCGAAGTTGGAAAATTTAAACTAAAAAAATTACCATAATATTGCAATAGTAAATTCAATAGTAAACCTATTTCATAGGGTTTTTGCTTGTGACAAGACCTTTCAGTAAATAAGACACGGCTCTTGGTGAAGGTCAAATTCAAACTGATATGTGATTGCAATTTCTGTCTTTGAAAAAGTTTGTCGTTAAAATGAAAAGGATTTAAACTTAATCTCCACAACCCTGGGAACCCTTCAGCATATGCATTTATAACCTATTTACAAAAGATGTCATGGTAAACTGTTTTAAGGTGGAAGAGGACAATAGCATTTTTTGGGATAAGCGGATAAATTTTGGTATACATATAAACTTCGAGTTAGTGTGATCTCATCGACGTATTTTTTTTTTTTCATTTTCAGTGTTGAAATTACGTTACCATGACGTCGTAAAAATGACGATTTGACGCGCTTTCTACAAAATACCCTTCACCCATTAGAATGCACAGTGCTATTTAATGCAAGACGTTTTTGGTCCGAAAATTGTACCAAAATGAAGCTTAATGAATGGTCAAATGCAGATGCTAAATAAAAGATTTTGTAACTAAATATATAGACATATGAATTGGTTGAATTCGATATTCACATATTTTATTTTCCAAAAATCTCACTTTTAAGGAAATTCTAAAAAATTGACCCGATGAAATTTGTTTTGATATTTTTTTCTACAACTCTAGTCATATGAACAGGAAAAGTCTTAAAAACTTTCACCTTGAAGATTTGTTAAAACTATGACGTTGACGTTCAAATTACACCTAATGTTTTCCTATGTCTATTTGAATCTTTTCCAATCTATTGGAATAAAAAGATAAAAGTTAACAGACATGTTCAAAAATCTTTGAGGAAAGATCCCTCAAAATTTCATTCAAATACACCGAGAACTTCGCACTGCACATTGAATTTACCTTACACAAGTAATGCTGATCGATGCCTTAAATAAATCTAGAGGCCACATTTTTTGCCCAATCAACAATTTGGTCAGAATGATTGTCTCAATGAAATCTCGGACAAGTTCAAAATTGGGTCAACTTGGGTCAAAAACTAGGTCACGGGGTCAAATCTTAGAAAAACCTTGTATGCACTCTAGAGGCTATATTTTTTGCCCAATCAACCTGAAATTTGGTCAGAATGATTGTCTTGATGAAAGCTCGGACGAGATTGAAATTGGGTCAACTAGGGTCTAAAACTAGGTCATAGGGTCAAATCTTAGAAAAACCTTGTATGCACTCGAGAGGCCACATTTTTTTGCCCGATCAACCTGAAATTTGGTCAGAATGATTGTCTTGATGAAATCTTGGACGAGAATAAAATTGGGTCAACTGGGGTCAAAAACTAGGTCAAGGGGTCAAATCTTAGAAAAACCATGTATGCACTCTAAAGCCACATTTTTTACCCGATCAACCTTAAATTTGGTCAGAATGATTTTCTTCATGAAAACTTGGATGGGTTTAAAATTGGGTAAAGTGGGATCAAAAACTAGGTCATGGGGTCAAATCTTAGAAAAACCATGTATGCACTCTAAAAGCCACATTTTTTACCCGATCAACCTTAAATTTGGTCAGAATGATTGTCTTCATGAAATCTTGGACGGGTTTAAAATTGGGTCAACTGGGGT
Organism: Fragum whitleyi; assembly: GCA_948146395.1. Lineage (NCBI taxonomy): Eukaryota > Metazoa > Mollusca > Bivalvia > Cardiida > Cardiidae > Fragum > Fragum whitleyi. The sequence goes on along the minus strand of OX411547.1, from coordinate 39,948,758 downwards.
CAAAAACTAGGTCATGGGGTCAAATCTTCAAAAAACCTTGTATGCACTCTAGAGGCCACATTTTTTTACTGATCAACCTGAAATTTGGTCAGAATGATTGTCTTGATGAAATCTTGTACGAGTATTAAAGTTGGTCAACTGGGGTCAAAAACTAGGTCACGGGTTCAAATCTTATAAAAACTTGTATGCACTCCAGAGGCAACATTTTTTGCCCGATCAACCTGAAATTAGATCAGAATGATTGTCTTGATGAAATCTCTCACGAGTCTGAAATTGGGTAAACTGCGGTCAAAAACTAGGTCACGGGGTCAAATCTTAGAAAATCCTTGTATGCACTCTTAGAGGCTATATTTTTTGCCCAATCAACCTGAAATTTCGCCAGAATTATTGAGTTGATGCAATTTTTGATGAGTATGAAATTGGGTTAACTGGGTTAATGTAGAAAAATTTTAGACAGTTCATTCAGGTGAGCGATTAAGGGCCACCATGGCCCTCTTGTTGTAAGTTTATTTCAAATGGCCAACGTTTGCCGTTACCAGTGATTAGCACGTTCAAAGACTATTTGGTGATGCAGTGATACATTTCAAATAAAATGGGAAAATCTAAATGCATGTTTATGAAAAAAAGAAAAATCCTTTTGACATTAATTTTTTCTTTATACAGAAATCTATTTTAAAAAAATGTGAAGTCTGTCAAAAGGAATCTAGCAAATTCTTCGACGTACCGCGTTTGTCCTTTTCCATCTATCGACAATATGGTAATAAACTTTATCTCCAATTATAGAAATTCCGTACGGTAAAACGTCACAAAAAGATGTGAGCATATGAAACGGAAACTGGACAAAAAATCAAATTTCAAACAATTTTCATCGGGCCAATTTTTTTAAAAAGTAAGTTTAGAGCTATCTTTTCGGGTCCAAAAAATTTGAAAATTTAACTTTAATTCAATCTCGAGTATTAATCTTTAGATATAACAATGTCCTAATTACACGCTAATGTTCCCAATTCATTCAACTTCATTTTTTGTGTATTCCATTAAATTGAAACACCTCGAATACGATTAGGGTAAGCGTTTTAGAACGCGTAGGATCATCTGTGAAAAACGCGCGAAAATCGTCATTTTAACGACGTCATGTTAACATAAATTCTAAATTGAACGTTAAAAAACATATACGACTGAGATCGCACTCTCACAACTTTTCCATATATACCAATATCTATGCACTTATCTCAAAAAACGCTATTGTCCTCTTCCACCTTAAGTAATTTTTGCCTGTTGTTTCAAAGCATACTTGATTATCGAGCACTTATTCGGGGAGCATAACCCGTCACTGACGGCTCTTGTTCTTGGCTGTTTTGGAAAAAAAATCGCCATATTTAAATGACCTTGTTACATGTATTAGAAGTTCATTCAAACGCGCAGAATTTTGCAGTATAAAGTGAACTTGGTGTATACCCCATGGTGTTATTAGGTATTCTGAGTTGCTTAAATTTTTGGCGTCACATTCTTCAGTCCGATAAAGATTCTCTCGTGGCTAAAGCATACTGGAAAAACCTTTTCAATCCTGAAGTAAAAAGTTAGTGGCTTTCTTTTGTAAGAAAAAATTTAGATGAACTAGGGTTCTCTCATGTATGGAGAAACCATTCTTCCTTTAATTATTCAAGTCTTTTATCAAGTTTGAAAGAGAAACTAAGAGAAAGATTTATAACCTTCTGGACAAATCAAATCAATAGTAATAATTGCATGGACAAGTTCAGAACCTATAAGAGAATTAAGAAATCCTTTTGCTTCGAAAGTTATTTAGACTTGCTTACAGATAGGAAACAAAGAAGTGCGCTTTCAGCGTTCAGAATTTCTGCTCACAAATTAGAAATAGAGAGGGGAAGATATTGTAATAAAAAGACTGAAGACAGATTATGTACGTCATGTAAAGTAGTTGAAGATGAGCTTCACTTTTTCTGCTTTTGTCAAAAATTCGATCTTCAGCGAAATTCTATGTATCAAAATATAGCATTAAGTTCATCTTGCCTTAATACAAACACATTTTTTTAATTTAATGACTAGTACAAACATTTCTTATTTGAAGGCAGTAGCAGATTTTGTGTATGCCTGTAATATACATTAAATGTAGTGGCTCTTATGCCTTAATCCCATGATCAAATGAATATTTTGATACGGCTTACAATGTATTTAAGTATATGTAAATATGTGCTTATTCCTGAAGATGCATGATGTGGGCTAATAAATGGTCGACTAACACTCGAAAAGTTAAATTTCACAAAGCGTCCGAAGGATAATTTATATTTGTTGCGTGCTGAAGGAATGTGCCTTCATAACATTGTATTTTGTTTATTTATTTATTAGCGTGTTGTTATATTATTTATGCCTTTAACCCAATTTGGGTATAAGTGTGCATTAATAAAATTCTTCTTCTTACAACAGTCAGTGTTAATACGGCCACGAAAGATGAAAGCAATTATAAGAATTTGAACCATTTTTATGCTTCCGCATCGCTAAGACCGGGGCATATTGTTTTACTGTTGTCCGTCTGTCTCTCTTTCTGCTAAACAAACAAAATCAAAGGACTGAAGGTCCTGAAAGTCACCATGAGGATGATACCATGATATTTTGGAACTTTGGTTATTTGTGATCAATAACTCAGCTTTTGAGACAAGAATAACCCGACAGTATTGTTTACAGGCAAACAGATGATAAGAGATCACAATAGCTCACCCAAGCACTTACAGATTTAAAAACAGCTGAATTACAAGCTCCTTTTATTCAGGTTGCTGTTCAATTTCAGATGTTAAGCCTTTTCTATCAATTCAAGGGTCCTGTTTCGCAGATTCTTAGCAGAATCTGATTGATCGAATGTAGTTTTACAGCACTTTTAACAGTATGTCATATTGTGATGGATGCAACACCTACACATCGATTTCCCACCACTATTACCACATCCTCTCTGAGCATCTAGTGTTTTATTGCACTTAAGTTTATGATTATCAACAATTAACCTAACGGCGAAATTTTGGGTCGAAACAATTTGAAAAGAGTTGCAGGCGACAAAATATACTATATTAACCCTTTCCCAAACAACAACATTTTCTCACTTTCCATTTCAAACTCCTGAGAATCAAAATCAAAAGTCAATTTCCAGTTCAAGATGTATCAATTGTCAAATGTTATTCATAGAGAATATCAAGTTAAAACAAAAACCTGGTTCAAATTGCTGATAATGTTTATTAGTGCATTTAGATCAAGTTTTTGTTTCAAACTTCAATGATCAAGACAATTCATATAAATATAAGCGGTTAGTGGTCCAAGTAATTGGACAGATATGCAAAGTATAAACACTACAAAAAGCCCAACCGCTGAATAATCGTATTTTTGGGAAAAAACGAGCTTATCGCTTCAGTTCAGAACGAAAGTAAAAACATAGCTGACTGGGTTGACATCGATGTTCAGAATTTAATTCCGTTCGCAAATAGCACTCTTGAATTCTTATCAACAATATCTTTACTTGACCGGTTTAATGTAAACCGATATCGTGTAGAATTGAAAAGTTGTGTAATGGATTATCAAAATCGTAGTATCATAAAAGCGGTAACAAAATAAAATTAGGTCAATACAATGGAAGCCCTCGGCTCAAGCAATTTCAGAATTTTTTTTCTTATATAAATTGCCCACGTACTAATTAATTCATCAAATACATTGAACGAATATTTGTGTGGAAGTGAAATACAAAGCGATATCGTTTTTGTTTACATGTATAAATCTGGGGCGTCAATCTTTCCAATATGGCGGCCTACGGCTACGGCTTGAGAATCGCTAGAACGATGTTTTTGAAAGGCTAAATCAATGATGTGGATGGAAGTTTTCCGTTAAATTCAATTCAACGTTGATTGATGAATAAATAAAAACAGACGGACAAGCCAAAACAATTTGTCTACTCACCTAGTGATTAAACGTGCAATACAAAGATCGATGATTTTCGTGACAATAAAATTTGTAGAATCTTTGGCGTACTAATTTTGCAACTCAAATTTTCTTTTGACATCAAGATATCCATAATGAAGTTTTCATAAGATTGTGTTTATCTTCAAAAGGAAAAATATAAGTCAAGGCATTAAATTAAGCAAACAAAATAGCTGCTTTTTTTGAAACTGTCTGCACTACTTTTTGGTGTCATTGGGTCCTGTGCAAAGAGATAGAGTAAATTCCAGAAAAAAAGTAGTTCTTTGCCTGAACCAGTATACAGACACCCTGTACACTATCACCATATACACCCTTCCAGCTAATCGCAAAAAGTCTGCCATGTTGACAAATGGCGACTTAAAAAACCTTAAAAGTGCATATCACTTCAAGAGTATCCAAGATACAATGTTCAATTATGGCATGATGATAGATCTCAACTATTTGCATCTTCTGACACCAAGGTCAAGGCAATGTGACAAGGTCAAACTTAAGAAATTTTCTTTTCATGAGTATCTGTGTTTAACAAACACACCTTGTTTCAATTTAGACTCTACACTTCCAGCATCTTAAGTCGGATACGGCTCTACATGCACTTGTTTACTTAAGACATTTTCTATGGACATTTGTTTGTATAAATTATACCTAAACTAGTTTTTAATTCGGAAGTATCCACACAAATAGAATCCTTCGTGCTTTTTTTCGCCTCTCATTGCAAGCTCGTTCCTGATGTGCTCGATATGAGATAAGTCCGGTCGGGGAAAGCGTAGTCATTGGTATAACTTAAAGGAAGGTGTTCACGAAGAAAGTGAGATGAATGGACCATACACTGATAAGGGGTGTAACCTTTGGCTATCGCTTATGGAAGAGTCGATTCTCGTCTCAGGTACCTCTTCTTTGTGTTTCAATGTCATCACTAGTGCATAAAAAGGTGAAATAAACTATGACATAGAGTGTGAAGAATTTCCGATCTTGATACAAATTTCAGGACCGGAAGTTGTTACAGTTATGATTCCCCATGGCAGGTGCAAGTGTTCTTAATTTTTATCACGTAAATGAATCAGTTTAACCACCTTTATTTGCTGTATTACTCGACCAAATTTAATTTTGTCCAGTGCGAGCAGATTACATGATTTTCACATTCTTTAAGTGTCTCTGTTCAAGTGAATACGAGTTCGGGAATAAATCTTACCACAATTGTGTACCTGGTTGCTGACAAAAAAAAATCGGTGGATTTCATGGCAGAATTATTTGTTTTCTATACATAGGTGATGCGTTATCATTATTGCTCGGTATAGTACAAATTGGTGGAGGATTGCATTCAGTAGACTAGAAGTACAAGTCTCTAATTATTTATCTGTGTGAAATCGGCTTTTGATTTTACTTAAAAGCTTTCTTAATATGAAATCTACAATAATTACTAATTACTGCGGTAATATGCATTTATTGTAGAACTAAGTTTTTAGTAAAAAGTAGGTTTATACTAATTTAGTTGGACTATAATAATAAGCTTTTAGAGTCTTCTTATCGAGTGGCTGTCGAACGCTCGAACCAGCCTACGTTCAGGATGCATAACGTTCGAAAAGTGTTTGAGATATGGCATCCTTGGGTACACGTTCAAAGTAGGTTACCGTTTTCATCTTGACCACAGGACAGTTGTTTTCATGCGCTTGAGAGAGATGCAGTGGTTTATACTGTTGCTTTTGCCACAATTAACAGCTGGGGTCGGCTGTCGATTAATTGAGTTGTAGACCAAGAACAGTCTCTGCTGTCCAAGTTTCTTACAAGTATTCGCATTACGTTCGTATGAAATTAGTAGTAAATCACAACCTATATCGTAATCACATTCCATTAACTGCACCTCGTGCCTTTCTTTATCTAAATGTATGTAAAGAATTTTGTCTTTTCCAGCACTAGCAACGGGCAGTCACTTTCATTGAATTTCGAGAGATTTTAAGTCTTGCTTATCTCCCTTACACTACATTTATTTTCATTACTCTCATTCTTTCGTATTACTACGCAAAAACGATTCTCATAAATGGAATTTTGTCATATAATTGAATGGGGTTAAACACATCTTGAACAAAAATTAGCGACATCAAATTTATTCTCAATAATATCATTTAAATCTAGCTCATCAACATATTCATTTTGATTGAGAAATCATCCCAAATTCATTCACCCTGTCAATTTCACGATATTCTTGACTGCGTGTTGGAAGTGGTCAAACTCAAGCAACCGCGTGCTACCTGTTCTATTAGAAAAAAAAACAACTATGAAGGTGTTGTCATTATATTTCATCGGAGACTGAAAGCATAGAAAGAAGATGGGTGTGAGAGGTTGTAACCTACTTGCACATACATTGTACCTGCAAAGCGAGGTGTCATATCGAAAGCGCTTCGCTATCGTTTTCATCCTCAATGCAGGGCTGGTCTATTTAGCATAGCCATCTTCTCGATCAGCTAAAGGAGAGTGAGCCACGTTACAACAGCAAGAAGAACCCCTAATACATTTACAGTTTGTTACATCGTGAAATAGACACTCGACTCAATCAAAACTATTCTGAATCGCTTGCTTAACGTTCCATTCATTTATTTCAAACACTCATTCAAACCATTCAAAAACGCTCAAACCCTTTGAAAAGTATAGAATTACCAACGCCATTCAAAATAAATTTGGATAAAGAAAAATCGCGATTTAGCTGACATAATTCAAATTGTAAGCGTCTAATGAGTTCTTGAAAAAAATAAGAAGCTATCTATAGAACTAGTACGCATATTTTATTAAAGGGAGGTAAACAATTTCGCTAATTTTGTTCATAGAAAGAAGATGGGTGTGAGAGGTTGTAACCTACTTGCACATACATTGTACCTGCAAAGCGAGGTGTCATATCGAAAGCGCTTCGCTATCGTTTTCATCCTCAATGCAGGGCTGGTCTATTTAGCATAGCCATCTTCTCGATCAGCTAAAGGAGAGTGAGCCACGTTACAACAGCAAGAAGAACCCCTAATACATTTACAGTTTGTTACATCGTGAAATAGACACTCGACTCAATCAAAACTATTCTGAATCGCTTGCTTAGCGTTCCATTCATTTTTTTCAAACACTCATTCAAACCATTCAAAAACGCTCAAACCCTTTGAAAAGTATAGAATTACCAACGCCATTCAAAATAAATTTGGATAAAGAAAAATCGCGATTTAGCTGACATAATTCAAATTGTAAGCGTCTAATGAGTTCTTGAAAAAAATAAGAAGCTATCTATAGAACTAGTACGCATATTTTATTAAAGGGAGGTAAACAATTTCGCTAATTTTGTTCATCCTGAACAAAATTTCCGATATTGCATTACCTCCCATTAAATTCACTCAAAACTCGCTCCACACACTAATTCAATTTCATTCCTTGATCATTCCAAAATTAATTACCTTGTCAATTTCACGATGTTGTTTACTGTGACATAGTCATCTCCCCATCAGCTAAGAGAGAGTGAGCCACGTAACAACAGCAACAAGAACCCCTTAAATATATCAGACCGTTGTTTCTCCCAAAAGAAAAGGTAGTTTCCTAGTTAACATTCACTCATCTAAACATTTAACTCGCATAATAATTTCTATATCTCTCTAGTTGGTTTGAATCTGTTTATTTTACATCGATTGGGAAACAATTTCTTGCAACTTAGATTAATCCCTCTCAATTAAGCTTCGCGCCGATTGTGTGGGCCAATGAAACAATAAAGGTCGATAGCCGCTCCCGAGAAACGAGAAAATAAATACGAGTTCGAGCAACCTTACAAGAAAGTGGTTACCATCTTAGAGTGCAACGTAGGAGACCATTTTACAGACTTGAAATGCATATTTGAACCGTCACGCAAAAAGGGACCGTCTGGGAGCTCAGCTGAATAAAGATCTGAAAATGATACTAATTACAGCAGATGTCAATCAGAGGACGGATTTTGAAATACAACTATAGAAAGACAAAGTGGTCATTCTAGATTGAGAAAATATGTCATAGTGAACATTTTCGACTCTGGTCAGCCTGCGCAGTCTGTTTAAATAAGCGTCATTAGGAGTTCAAGTTCACCATTCAACTTCGTTTTAGAATAGTAACTACAATATTTAAACAAAGCATAAACACTCAAAGCTGTATCAGAACTACTTCTATAAAATGGCGTTCGATCCCCGACGGCGACACTCATTATTTGTCTCCCACCAATGGGTCTGTATTCGTAGGCCTATGTGGGATAGCAGCTGGTGGCTAGTTAAGGATAAAATGGTAGTTATAGTGTTAGAAATACCAGGAATCCATTGTTAGGTACTTCAGCCGCCGCGACATAACTGAAAAAATGTTGAAAGTGGCGTAAAACCTCATTCAAACAAACAACTCTATATAATGGTAAGGTAATTCGATAATTCATTTTGATTTAGACAAAATGGGGGTTGTTGTTGTTGTTATTATTATTATTATTATTATTTCCTGCATGTATGTTTTATGTATTCTTATTTTTTGTGTTTGTTATTATTATTTCATTTATAAGTTTGAAAAGGGGATCTTCGACTTACAACGTATGTTTCAGACCACATGTTTTGTCAGTCATGCTACAGTTAACGGCATCGTGATATTGGCAATATGTGTGATTTTGGAAGGATTTCGGAATGACATTGAATGAGTGGGAGGATTGTCTGTCGAATGCTTTTCAAGAGAGGAAATCCAATATCGATAATTCCGTCCAAATTTGAGAAATTAGTGGTATTTCATTACCCCCCCCCCCCTTTATAAAAATCTACGTCTTTTCTGTTCGTTTGTCTTCATGGACCAATCATGCCCTCTAAGAATTTCACCGTCCAATGAAATTGTGTAAAGTTTTTATCCATCTGAATGAAATGTCGATAGTTTTAAAGGATTTCTATGTGTTTTTAAAGCGAATTTCGAGTGTTTTCGAATGGTTTGAGTAGGTGTTAGGAATGAATGAAAGGAGCGCTAGAAGATCGATTAAGAATGATTTATATCAACGTGAATGGCCATTTCATAATGTTACTAACTGTAGTAAAGGAATGGCCCCAGGTATATGTAACTGGAAAAAGAATATTTTCAAATAGTATGTTCTTCTTTACCAATGAAAATATTCAACCAAAGAAAGTTATTCAACAAAAATAATTTTCATAACCATTTGACAAAATAGCGATCAATGCCTAATGAGCACAATTTTCACCTTCGGCCGCAAAAATCCTCGACGATTCGTTCCCTTCAGCATTCGTACATCCGCTTCAATTCCTTTAATGGGATTTTAAATCGTAAATTATTCCAATTATCTACTACGAATTCCCACGTTTTAATGTCTTCGTTTTAAAGGAAATATCAAGTCGAACTTTATTGTTCATATTTTGTTCGAATTCTGTGTTGGCTGTCTAAAGGAAAAGTAATTTTCGTAATTGAGTCGTATTGTTATATAGAATTGCGTGTTTCAATGTCTGTCCATTTTAAAGTTTTATTCTTAAATTTTACTTTTAAGCGTTTTTATTGCCAAATTTTGTTAAAACTTAATTTGAAATAATTCCTTCGGGGTCTAAAGGTCGCATTCGTTTGCGTGTCTTTATCAAATCATGACAGTATAAACTTACATATACGGATTTTAAATCTGTTTAGGTTATCTTTTTCATCTTTTTTTCTTTTCTTTGATGTCTTTTAGGCTTGTCTCGTGGAAATTTACTATGTCATCCGTTTTATTCATTCCAAAAGAAATAAGTAAAAAAAAAAAAAAAAAAAAAAACAAGGAAATATATTTTGGAAAATAAAGGGATTTCCAGCACTTAATGTAGTGAACGCGTATTTGTTCCACAACGTTTCAGAGGTCACGAACTCTACAGTATTAACAGAGGTTTCCTTATGATTTCATTAGGAAGCCTCGGTCAACATTTTGAAAGAAAATGAGTTCCAAAATTTTGCGTAACTATGACAGTTCCACTATCTCAGTGTCTTTTTTTTTTTTTTTTTTTTCGTTGTTGTTTTTTTATCCGAGGAGTAATAGAAGAAATTAAAATTTCACCTTTTGATAATACCGTCTATAACCTAGAATTTGTTTGATTTTATTTTTGTTTTCTAAAATAAAATTCTTGTAAGATTTTAATGCGTGGTAAAATGATGTATTTAAAACGTTTGTTTGTTTTGTATCAATTTTTGTTTATTTGTCAGTTTCTATTTTCTGAGTACAGTTAATATTTCAAATATTATATAAAAGTCATAACTTCAAATTTAATATTGTTAAATTATCATGTTACGTGTATCGTGATGGTTCAAGGGTTCAAATAGGTCATTTCGACTCATTTGAACTTTAACAGTATTAAAGTGATAAGTCTATATTTTGTATATTTCGAGAACCTTTAATACAGCTATCTTTATGTAACGTAATAAGTAATAACGTTCCACCTTTAATTAAAAAAATAAATGACAGGCCTGTCTTTCTGGCACCTTCCCCTTTATGAATAATCAAAATATAACACAATACCATGTATTTTCTACGAATCTACCAAGGCTACATATAGGGGGGATGAATTAGATTTTAGATCAAAATTATTCAAATAATTATGCGTCAAACCAAATGTTTTTGTACTCATTGAAATCGTCTCTCAAGTGATAACATTTTTAGGATTTTTGAACTGGAACGGATTTGTTGCAAATCACGGAAATGGATTTTCACTCGACATATTCTTAGTTATGAAAAACATCGTATATTAAATTCTGATTATCGCAAGTCTTTCGTAGAATCTATTGACTTGTGATGAGAAAGGGCTCTTTCAGAAACGTGCGAAAATCGGATCTTGGATTTTGACTCTAGATATTTTCATTTGAGCGATAAAGTCAGCAAATATCATGCACTTTTCATTGGGTGATTAGAAATGTTCCTTTTGGAAATAGTGAGGGTCCAGCAGAAATTACCGAAAAAGATACCTTACCTTAGGAATTATTGTTCTAAAAACATTTGTACAGAAGATTTAATCCACCTTTTATTATGAATACATGTAAGAAATTTTCTAAATACAAATTTAGATTAATAAAAATATTTCTAGTAAGCAGAACATCTCAGGCCCTCAAGAGCCTCTTGTTATGTGTATAAAGTAGTGAGATTATTACTCAATTCGCTTTTAGAATTATATGGTCATTTGATTTTAATATTAAGAGAATGAATATTACTATATGTAATGGCCCGAGATCCTTTTACCTTTATTATTTTTATTATTTTTAAGTCTTTTTTCTCAACTGAGAGATTTTTCATATTAAGAATCTAAATAAATGTATGGAAATTATTTATAACAACTTATTTATGTTATTCTTTGCTTTCGTTCATTTATTATTGCATTACAACAGAATTCCAGCTCAATATGAAATCGGAGAATTTTGAGTTGAGCATGACAAAACTTTTATAATATCCGGCCCAGATACTTTTTTTCCCGAAAATTTTTCAGAAAGTCCCTTATTGTATCACACGTCTCAAATATGCTGAAAGGCTAAATTAAAGTTTCGCCAATTATTGAAATTCCGATAAATTATTTGAAATTGAAACCCGACGTCTGTGAGTGGGTTTGGTATCTTATCAGTAGTATAGATCCGATCTGGGCTTACACCCTTTTGATTCAGGCGTCACCCCAGTCTAATGTTGCATACATGGTCGGAGATTTAAATTAGTTTTTAATTACTACATTCGATTTTATCCATTGTCCCTCTTATCCAAAAGTAACTGAAAAAAATAAAGAAAGAATAAATAGTCTGACTGGAATGATGAATCAGATTTAATTAACAATAAGTAATGTTTTGTTGTTGTAGTAGTTGTTGTTCTTGTTGTTGTTTTCTGAACCAAACAACTGCTGAAGGGATGCGCGGAATCAGGAGCCCGTTTAACTAAAACATCTTACGATCATTTTTGCGTAAGTCAAAATTAAAGCTGCTTCTACAATAGTTACTAAATATGGAATTCTGCCATGCATCATCTCAATGGAATCGTCTCCTAAAGATCAAAATATCATTCCTTAACCCTTTCCTGTTTTACAAAATTTTGGACCTGTCCAAATTCAAAGGTTTTGCAGACGAAAATTAAAAGTGGATTTAATTTGAAAAAATAACCATTCAGTAGGGTAGAAAATAGTGTGGAAAAGGAAGAAATTGCTTGTCAGGAGCAATTTCTTCTTTTTTTCACAATGTTTTCTCAATCATAAAATCACAGGCACGTAAAAAGCAGGGATTAAACAGGAAAGGGTTAAATGAAAAGCGAAAAGAGGACAGTGACAGTCCTCCACTAACAAAGTATGTCTGTGTGTGGGTATGGGTGTGTAGGGGGGGGGACATGTTTTTGTGTTAAAATGATTGTAGTTAAATACGGAGACAGTAGTCAATTTTAAACTTAAGGGCTTTTATTAAACATATTTGGAAAAACTAATAAAAAATTCCATTGTTTTAAAGATTTCTGAACTACATCTATCGGTGCTGTATCTCAGACTGCAGGCTACACATTTAGCCGACACCCTACATCATTCCAATGTCTTGGACACAAAAAGTCCACAAATACTTCGTGGTTGATTTGGAATTTATTCGACCTCTGACATTATCGTTATGACAGCTAGAACATCGGGAATTTATCACTGTAATTATTTGAAAGGCTGTAATTTTCTGCCGTTTCGACTCTAATGATTTATGATAAAACGACAAAATGCCAGAACAAGAAAAGATATTCACTAAACAATTCGCATGTCGTTCGACAGAATGCCGTTTATTGTCTATCTTGTATTTTGTAGATTCAATAAAATCTGAATCACGATAAGCAACCAATACGGCGTCCACCGATTTTTTTCCAGGCGAATACGAGGATTGATCCAGACATTCGTAAAATTGGGTTATAAAATTTATGAAAAGTTGACTATCAGAATATAAATATACATTCATTTAATGCAACATCTGTGTAATAAATGTAGAAATTTTCGAATGTGTAAGTTATATAGCGGCTGTAAAATGACTAATCTAAGACATGGACCCAGCACGTAGGCGGGGGAGTAAGAACGTCATATGCGACGTCATAATTTACTCTTTTCTACTTAGTCTTCATTTGCTCGCATACCTTTCTAAGCCTAATAAACTAAATTGCAGAAAGTATCCACTTTACATTTGGAATTCAATTTTGTGTACAATTTCTATATGAATAGTTTTTTTTATTGAAGTGGAGACCAAATTGCGGGACTTTTATGTTTGAAAATAAGGAGAATCAGTTGGGACGACTTCATTCTCTTTAAACTCCAATTGGCCATTCTAAATGCTCCTTTAAAGCCCGACACTCTTTGAATTTACGAGGTAACTTAAGAAAACTGCTCTAAATGACTTAATGATATTTTTTCTAAATTATCTGAAATATTTGGATTGGTGAATAACCCATAATCACTACAAAATTCGAAAAATAAACGGAATTAACATTTTGATGTTGACGTCGCATCACTTTTCATTCGAATATTTTGTCTTATTCAAATATCCTGTGTCCTTATAAAACTTATCAATAAATGTTTAAAATATGACAATTGATTACCTATTTATGCTTTCTGGCAAGAAATTTCAAACAAAATTTAAGAACACTATAAGAAAATTTGACTTATGTATCTGATTTTCATTATTTCTTTACGCTCCCTTGCCTAAGCATACACATGCTACAATGGTAACGAAATTCAAGGCCGATTAATATGATTTTGAAAAGATAATGACATTTGTGCTCTTCGAAGATACTGAACTGCATACACAACAAATTATACATTGAACAAGAGAGAAATGCAAAAGTTATAAGTCCTTTATACGAATTTCTGGATCATACCTCGTAAGATTGTTGTAGTGTATATGGAACAAAAAATGAAAATATAAAACCATCGCATGAACCTTCGAAAGGGGTAATTACATAATCGCGATAAGATATTTGTTTCATACTTCTTGAAACCAAGATGAGCCTGTATGTGATACTTCCAACAATTTCATATGTGCACATTGCTAAGACTCAGGTCAGCCTATGCATCTGCACAGTCTGATCCGAGTCTTCACTGTATGTACATCATGTAGCTCCCGGCTAAAAGTTTCTGTTCACAATAACAGGATATACATTGTATTTCAATTACTGTGTATCTGTCTACGCTGCTCAAAGTGTGTCCATCACTTGAACATGAAATTGTTGGAAATGCCATGCACAGGTTTAAGTATTATGTTTCTTTTCTTTTTTATGTCATCGAGCCAAAATAGATATCTTACAATATTTATGTTTTTTGGGGCGAATCAGATAGGATTTTTATTTTTTTCGTTTTTATTTATTCATTTATTTATTCATTCATTTATTCATTTATTCATTTAATTAATTGATTAATTGATTGATTGATTGATTGATTGATTGATTGATTGATTGATTGATTGATTGATTGATTGATTGATTGATTAAATTGATTGATTGATTGATTGATTGATTGATTAATTGATTGATTGATTGATTGATTGATTGATTGATTGATTGATTGATTGATTGATTGATTGATTGATTGATTGATTGATTGATTGATTGATTGATTGATTGATTGATTGATTGATTGATTGATTGATTGATTGATTGATTGATTGATTGATTGATTGATTGATTGATTGATTGATTGATTGATTGATTTATTTATTTATTTATTTATTTATTTATTTATTTATTTATTTATTTATTTATTTATTTATCTAATTATTTATTTATCTAATTATCTAATTATTTATTTATTCATTTATATTTTTACAAACCAATTACAGTAACCCATTTCTAATCGCAGGGAATTCGTGTTTTTGGTGAAGAAATTGACAAGATTTAACAGCGCTCAGCGCGGAATAGTTAACTGCCTATGTACTGCTGTAACTTAATCAAACTCAACTATTAATCATATCTATTTGGTTGAGGAAGATTTAAAAATCGTTTATTTTCTTTATTTTATTTAATTATGTATTTTTCATTGAAAATTTTGAATGGGTAGGATTTTAAGTGAAACTGTTCAAAAATGAAGAAAATATTTATCAAATCAAGGAGGTATGAAAAGAATATTTTTTGAAGTATGATCAAATCTATAACAGCCTTTACATGTGGATGAAGTGAAATTCCATTTTGAGAGCATATACGGGGCACGAGTAACGAGAAAGCACGGTGACTAAACAAAGTTTACCACTGGATTTTTTTCTAGAGAAAATATAAATACAGAAAGTATCTTTCTAATGACTTAAAACAAATTTCTGAAAGATCAGTTCAATAAAGCATACAACCATTTCTCATCTGTTATGATGGCTTTTTCGTGCGATGGATAAAAAGGCAAAAAATACTTTTGAAAAAAAATGTTAGTCATATTGATTTAGGCACAATTCCGAATTCTGCTTCTCTTAAAACGAATTCAGACTAATTTCAAATGGTGGTGTAATGAATTTTACAACTAATTTTAGCAAAACCTGAGTGTGTTGCTTTAAAATATTTACGAATTTGTACACAAACATCAAACCTCGCCCGTTACTCGAAAACAACATATTACATTCATGAATACTTAACATGCCAAGGCATAATTTGTTTTAAATTAGAATAAAATTAAAAGGTTATTTTAGAATAATTTGCTAAATGATAGTTAAAGACCATGTCCCTACACACATTTGACTCTTTTTTCGGCTAACTGATGTAATCTATAATGTATGTTTTCAAGAAAAAAATCTCCTTAAAGATGTGTCCCATTTAATTGTTTTCTATATTTTTGTAGCACTCTGCTTTTTGTCATATCAGCATGGCAAAAGCGAGGATAAAACTATTACTTAATGGATGAAAAAAAGCGGTCTATGCGCTTTAAGAAAACCATAAGGGACCAAGAAATAAAATTAATTACAACCTCGTTTGAGCTAAACGCTATAATTGCACAACTATAGCAATTTTTTGCAATTAATCGCCAAATTGTACGGTTAAAAAGCAGACAGCCCACCAAATTCATTTCAGTTTTAAAAAGTCAGTTTTTCCTTGTAACATGGAATATAAGAATATAAGCAGTGTGCTGTTCTAGTATTTTTCATGAAGTTTTATCCACTGTAAACATATTTTTTGTAGAAGAAACAATTACCCGGATAAAAAAAAATTTCAGTGTATTAAAATTCAGTGAAGTAATCGTGAAACATGTTCACCTCAAAGTTTCAAGAAAGGAGAAACAAACGTTCAATGTTTTTCTGTCAATAACATTGTTGGAATTAGTTGGCACGTGCCAAACTATAAATGAAATACTAGTTTTAACATAAAACTACTGAAATATAGCTTAAACAAAGCTGTAAATACAAATATTCAATCATAGAGCCAGAGAGGTGCTAGTATTCTAGAATTATTCACTGAAAAAGATAATCTAAAGTGTTGACTGCGTCAAATGATCCGTTATCTACGAAAACCTGCTTAAGTGATGCAATTTGGTATTGTGGTAAACCTACCATTTTAGACAAGTCCAAATCTAAAAAATTACCGGGTTGTCGTCAAGGCAAAAGGGTGTGGTGTGGTGTATAAAGATTGTGCAAATAGTTTGCTTTTCAGTATTTTATCGTGATATAAAAGTAGATTCTCATTTTATGATTTAATTTTAGTTATGTCTATCAAGTTTGATGATCTGTTTGGCTGTAAAAAAGGTTTTATTCCCAAATGAAAACAACTTCGAGTAGCATACGTACCTGGTTTGTACGCTTGTGCAAAAAGTAGTCCATAAGAATTTTTTTCTTTTTATGGAGAAATCTAATCGATTTAGCTTCTTAATATTCAATTATGAGATATGAAAAAGGTATTTGATGATTTCATTGAGGCATGAAGCTAAAAACCTTATTACACTTGTGCGTGAATCTGCTTCACGATTTCATATAGAGTTATTAGGTTTGTGCATCGAAGAAATAGAATAATCGTTTGTTTGTTTTTTGTTTCAGATCGATAAATCATTAATTCGAGAGCGACATAAGCTATCTTTCTTTATTCGCGTCTCTGCCACTTTTATTGATCACGTTATGAAAGATAAATCGTTCTTACAACGACACAAATAATTTTCTCTATAGCTTCGACAGAGCGAAGGCAATCTCCATTGCTATTTTCAACATTTTTTTTATAATTACTATAAATAATACAATTTGATAAAGTTAAAACAACAACAACTACAAAAACAAATCATATACTGCACATTTTCTCAAACTGACCTAGTTCGTGAGTAGTACTTTTTAGTTCGATGGATTTTATACTAGACCTTGAACGAATGGTTTTGAAAATAAAAAGTTCATGTTTTTTTCCAACTGAAAGCAAAAAAGATGAAACATGGTCATAAATCAAAAGTCATAATTTTGACATTTCAAGCCCCGACAAATCCAGACATTCCGACAGAAGCAGTAGGTTAGATTTCAACGGCTAATCTAAATGAGCGAGGCGATTATGTATAATTTTCATTTTTGGAAATTATTTCTATTCATATCTGTCGTCACGTTGGTTATGATTTGGCCCTCTAATCACTTCAAATTGCAGTAGGAAGGCAATTTACCAAACAAAACAAACGTCGGTCCTTTTAGATCGCGCTATCGCTTTCGCTTCGTGTCCATGGTCTCCACAACTGAGCAAACTGGCGATTATTCTGAAAGTTGATTGTTTCGGTTCTATAATCTTTCACAATGTTAATCGAGGTTTCCTAATGAAATCATTAGGAAACCTCGAATAGCATTGTTAAAGTTTATGACTTCCGAAACGTTGTGGAACTATTGCGGGTCCACTACCCTAATCTCGTGATTCTCTTCAAAGTAACGGGAGTGTTCGGTTCATTGTTACAGATGCTGTTGCAAATAAACAGATTTTCCAATGAAAACTCAAATGAAATGGGATTTTTTTTTCTAACGCGTTATTGAATAATTTCAAATTAAGTTTTCATAGACATGATTAGTCAATTAATTTTGACTTTAAACATTTACCTGGATAAATATATAAATTGATGAATAGATATTACTAAACAAAGAAATGTTCGAAAAGTCAGATATTCCATTTCGAGTCATACTGTAAAAAGGGTAGATGGGTTTGACAACCTTGACGTTGTAATTAGATCAAACTCATAAACGCTCGTGTGATTCACTAGATTATAACTTGTCTTTCATTCCATGTCGCAAACTACCGATATATTAGTTGTTTGATATTGGGATGTGAGACGTCTTGCTCCGTAAAATGAAGACTTATTGCTCTTTCAATTGATTGATTGAATGGAGTTTAACGTCGCTTTCAAACTTTTATTCGGTTTTATCGCGGCGGCCGGAGCACCTAACAATGGACACTTGGTTTTTCTCTCACCAGTACAATAACATCCTTTCCTAGCCTCCAGCTGCTATTTTACATTAGTCTACGATTATCAAAAGTGAACAATAAATGAACGTTGAGCTCAAAACTGATTCCGATGAAGATCGATTTTGGGAGACTCTGAAAAACATAAAACACAAAATTTGTCAAGTCTTATATCGAGAGTTAGCCATTATCGTAAGCGCTACATAAGTATGTAGAATATGCTAGATTCAAATCTAATATTCTTCTTTATTGTTCTTTTGTAGGGGGTCGAGGGCGAAGACCCAAAACAAAATACATGTATGCTTCTTCGTTCAGCAGGCCATTGGAGAGGACAAATGATTTTTTCTCTCGATTTTTTTTCCAGCCAAAACATTTTTTTACGTCTACTTGCTATTCACATTTGAGTTATCTGTTCTTTCACAAATACTAAATGTATAATCCGAAAACCTAATTCAAATTTATAAAAAATCGACTTGTTTATCATCTCTAAAACCCGTATTATACAACGTATATAATCCCTTTTCAAAGATGACAAGCGAAAATGGGTGAGTCTCTATCGGATAAAGGACTCGTAAATTTTACATTTATTGCTTAGTGTTCACAACAATTACCGCTTTATTTGAACATTGTCTTTTGTTTTATTGTCAGATTCTGACGCCGATATTTTCTCTTCACAATATATGACGTCTGTTTTCTGTTTACTGGTTTTCCCGGAGTTTCCTTTAAATTTTAACATTTTTGACTATACACACCAAAATGGTTTTAACGAGTATTCTAGCTTTTTTTGTATTTTTAGAATACGATCATGGTTCTGGTTTGAAATCCTTTGACAATATTATTTTATTGAAATGTGAAATATATAAGATTTAATTAAAGGTTAAAGCACTTGAACCCGATTAGTGGAAAATAGCTCAGGTAGTTAGTGTTTTCTGACAAACGTCTCCATCCCTCGAAAGTAAAGTGGAATTTTTTATAGATGTTCGAAACTCTGTCAGATAACATATTTATTGTAATATCGTGATCTTTTTTTGTGTATTTTCAATAAAGAAAATAATTAATTCCATTATCTTAAAATTGACTCGTTTATTCGTTACAAGTGTAAGGAAACTTTTTCATTTTATAATATTTTTTATCTTTTCTCTACTGATGTGTCATTATTTCCATATTTTTCTATTTTCAACTCATACTCATGTATTAATAAAAAACACAAAACTGGAGGGCGATTTTTTTTCTAAATAGTTTCGCGTAAAATTACTAATGCTGATACAATGCACCAAGTTTTGAATCTTGAATTATGAAAAAATCCATTCTTTTGTGCGGATACGAACCCTGTTCAAAGCACGTTACTTAGACTAAGTCGCGTTACCGACTGCGCTAAACACGAAAGTTGTTTTAATGAGGGTTGTATAACATTTTAATTTCAACATTGCCTTTGAAAAATAAACAACAAGTGACGTCACTTGCAATGTATTTTGGTTTATTTGTAATTTTTTATGAGGTGTACAGTAATAAGACCTTGGATACTGATTAAATGGTACTTTAACGGCATTTTTGTGAACTACTGTTACTGTAACATCTGAATTGAGTAAATGGCGTCATATTTATGATGTCACGGTAAACGGCCAAAAACAAAAATTAGCCATAAGGGTGTCAACATTATATCTGATGTCAAACTTTTCATAAAAAAGCAAGGAGCCTAAAATTTTGCACACACCTAATGGAAGTGCTTCTTCTTTAGAAAGTGTTGTTCATTAACGATCTGACAATACATTTGGCTGTAGAAATCTCGTTACATTTTATCTCCCTCGAAAAGCAAAAAATACCTTATTCTCAAGCATTTTGGAGATCAAAAATCGAATGAAATTTTCGGAATCCTTGTTAGATTTTCCAAATCTAGAATTCTTTGCGAAATATATATAGTCTATGGTGACAACCGTTTCGTTAATTTGCTTGTTCGGTCATAAGCACGTAATAAGGCAAAGCGCTCGCTTTTTATGAGGTCGGAAAGTCTTTCGACGTTGAAACCGCTTTAAACGTTCCTTACACCTTTGCGTATCGACCCGCGTAAGCGTGGTGTAACACGATAAGAAAGGAACGCCGTGACAACGTAGCAGGAACGAGGGATTACGTAGCGCATATGCCTTGATACGTAGCATGATCTCCTGGTACGCCGGGGGTCGACGTATTTTTAACTGTGCACTTAAAAATACGTAGCACGTACGTGACAGCTCTGATACGCCGCGTTTACGTAGTGCATACGCCGTAGAGACGAAAACAACGTGGCAGTAACGTAGCGGGAACGTAGCTCTTACGCCCTGTACGTGGCTCGAACAAAAAGCTCATCATGCAGCGTAACCTCGGCTTCTTTCTGAGGTATGACTTCAACGACGTGAAATAAACTGTTGCATACCCCCAGGTGAACAGGAAACGTCGTGATTACGCAGCAGCAACGCCGCGCGAACGAATTGAACGCCGTGCTTACGTAGCCATTACGCCGCGATAACGCCTTAAACGCCACGCTTACGCCTCAGAACGTGGTACTTACGCCGCTGGATCTCCATACAAACACGGGAACGCAGTAGGAACGCCGCGGAATCAGTGCGGAAACGTAGTACATACGCCATATCATTCAGATCGAACAAAATACGCCATGGTCATCGGCGTTTTATCCACGTAAAACCTTTTTGGCTCAAATGCCGCAAATACGCAAAGATGTGAGAGCAGCATTTGAACGCGGATTTGTTTCAAGAGTCTTGCGTACAATTTAGCGTTATATACATATCGAAAAGCCTAAAGTCCTACTCAAATGCGTAGGTTGACATATCTGCGATTCATATTCAAATTCAAACAGAGAAATGAATTACCATGCGTTGAGCTACAGCTGAATTTGGTAACTATGTATAACTATAACTTTGAACGTTGTCACGTGACGGCTATTAGGGCGTATTATGAACGCGCTCCGATCAACGTAAAATGTGCTTTCGATCGACACAGTCCTATTTTATGAAGGAACACACCTCATATCCTCGCACTCTAAGCTGTGTCTGTTCATTTTAAAAGTACGCGAATTCATCGATCGCCTCTCGTAAAATCACGTTGCATGATATAATTAGAACATAATAATATAATAAAAAAAATAATAATAAACGGATAAACTTAAAAATAAAT
Organism: Fragum whitleyi; assembly: GCA_948146395.1. Taxonomy (NCBI): domain Eukaryota; kingdom Metazoa; phylum Mollusca; class Bivalvia; order Cardiida; family Cardiidae; genus Fragum; species Fragum whitleyi. Next base: position 39,927,271 of record OX411547.1, on the reverse strand, counting down.
AAACCCGAAAGGTATAGTTCTGATTATATAAACAATTGCGAGAACAATTAATACTTCGAATCTACAGTATTCATTCTTTTGACAAAACGCATGAATTCCCCTTTATCCGCCCTTATTTTGTAAATTTGCATACTGCGACATTTATGTAAAACTATGAAATGTCACGCACGCATAATGAGGCAATTTACCCAGTAATATCTGCAATTATTTCAAAGCCTGGATTGACATCAAAACTAGTGGAACTTATTAACATTTCTGGGTCTGGTACTATAAAGGAATTGCACCCTAAAAAGATGTGTCAGTAACGACTGGGATAGGAGCACTGTACACCAAATTACAGAATCGACTTGTCACTCTATAATCTACGACAACACAGATCATCCTACATATCAAACATAATAATTTTGTAAAAATATTATTGAAATACACAAACATAATCTAAACTTCGAAACGATATGAGCCTGTACTTGACATTTTCAACAGTTTCTTTGCTCTAAGCAAAGAATCTGGTCAGTCTGTGCATTTGCACAGTCTGTCCAGAGTCTTCACTTTGTGTTTTATCGATAAAAACTTCTCCAAGAATCTCAAGAATCTTTAGACAGACAGGTAGTTTTCTAAAGGGCTATCTATGCTGCTCAATGTTTGCAACTTGCACACATGTCAAATTTTTGGACATGTCACGTAAAGGCTCGTAAAACTAAAGGATAAAGTGTTGTTACGGTGTTTTATGGTATTTAGCCGTCCACGAAAATACCTGCTCTGTGTTCAGGATGAACATAACGTTTGTCAACGTTGAGAAATAGGTCTCCGCATTGCAGATGGGTAACGTAAATTTCTTAAAAGTTTCGTAATCGTTTTCATATGGAACTCAGCAAACAATTTTCTGTATTTGTATATTTTTACCTTTGGATACCAATTTTCATTTTCGAAAACGGCTGACATAGCTGAAGACAATATTCAATAAGCCACTGCTCATTTGATCCGCAGCATGACCGAAATTAATACGTGTTATTCGCAGCCGAACTCCGACCTTTAAAGTCCATAGGATTACCAAATGTCACCAAGCTTTTCACTTTAGTCCAAAACTGGAAATAGTATTGCTCCCAATGAATGCAGGGTTCGGTTCAAATTTGTTCGCAAACAGAAGACAATGGTGCCCCCTAGTAGTAATGGACGATACTTCAGGGACTGGTCCCTGAAGTATCGTCCAGATTTTGGGCAGGCTATTTGTGCATTTGGACTTAGTCTTTTTCACAGAAATGTGAACTTAGGCTTGTGGGGAATATGAGTGTGGACTTAGTCTTTTGTACGAAATATGTGAACTAAGGTTTGTGGGTAATATGCGTGTGGACTTAGTCTTTTTAGGAGAAATGCGGGTTGGTTTGTGAGTAATGTGCATGTGGACTTAGTCCTTATCTTACCGTCCAAAGACGGAAAGATAGGGACTTGTTATAGGGATTTTGTCTTTGAAATAAGTGGTTGAATGTATTGTGAAAGTGAGGAATGCAAAAGGACTTTGACAATTTGCGAAAGAAAATGAATTCTTTCTCGGTGTTGGGTGGTCCTGAAAAGGACCGTTTTTGTTGGTTGATAGTTCTGCTATTCATCTCAGCACTTCTTTTTGGTCTTTGGTTTCTTGAAGTTATCGATGTTTTTGCCGTAGGCACCCATCCCTGACATTGTAGGAATTTTGTATCCCCTCTCTTTTTCTGAACAATGTCTTTTACTTGGACGAACATTTTCCGTTGATGATGATGATCTCTTGGTGGATGAAGTGTGTGACGATTGCTTCTTTTTCATCACAGTCATAATACTATCTACGAGTTTGTGAAAGTTCGTTTGTTCAAAGTCAAATTCAACTGGAATCTTCAGCGGTGTTGGTTTGAATGTGACTGGAGATGATGATTGTTGACACAATTTTTGAACATTTTGGTTAAGAATCTGTATTCTCTCCGTCAGTGACTTGAAATCCAAAAAAGATTTGTTGAAGGTATTCAGCTCCGCAATAATTTTTATCATGATAGCTTCTTGTCGCGAATTCATGGTTTCCAATTCAGCGAGGATGTTTTGAAGAACAACATCATTTGTACTCACTGGTTGGAAATTCTGTTGGATTGTTGATGAATTCTCCTGAGGTCCAAGTATCTGACAACTCTGCGATCCAAATGTTGAATCCATGGCTGATGCTAGCAAATCATCGTGTGTGATATTTGCCTGAGACATGATTTCTTGTAAATTGAAATCTGAATTCATTTTTGCGTGTGTTCGCTTCGGAGGTTGACGAACGACTGATGAAGTTTTATACTGTTAGCCTACAGTGTAGGGCGCGCGGACCTTGGCGAAAGCACCTTTACTTTGACAAGTAAAATGGACGTCGAGATGGGAATTTGTGTTTTCTCAGTGTTGATTTTTCTCAAATTTCTTCTTTATGATGAAGAAAATGTAAATATTTTCTATCTCAAACGTTTTGTCAACCTATTCTTTTATCATTTCCATTAAGTTGTTCGCACAGTTATTGAACGTGAGGAAAAAATTCGCAAAAACCTTTGAAATTGACGGTGAATTTCTGCTGTAGATCCAATGTTTTTTCCTTTGTTTTCTACTTGAAACTGATTTTATTTTTATTTTGATGACTGGTAATGTTAGCTGAGATGTACTACTTGTCATTTTTATCATTTTCGACTGAAAAAGAGTTGAAATCTTATCATTATTCAATCTTAACGCGACTTTTTGAAACACGCTGATTTAAAACCGGTTGCCTATCGCTTTAAAATGTAAAACTCCGATATGAAACGGGTATCGGTGTACATGTCAGATAAAAATCGATATTTAATGTAGATGGGTGGATTAAACTCGCAAGTGAAGCAATGTTTTACTTAACTTAGCGTATTGTTGAATTTATTTGAAAATGCGATATTGGGTCTATGAAATCTTGTATCTACATTCTGAATACTTTATACGGGTTATGTTCGGTGTTTTTTAAATGTGACAATTTGAGAAATGGATGCATTCTTGCAATATGGTTGGCCCTGAAAAGGGCCGTTTATTCTAGAGGAAAGAGATTCTAACCCCAGTATTCTTCCTCCCTGTAAATACCGGGGATGTTCGGATGAACTCTTTCTCTCCTTGGCTGGCCGATAGGCTCCAAGAACTCGTTCACTACCCAGTCATCTGCCATCTTTGGTGTCCAAACCCCGGCCTCCCATCTTGCTTTGTACCGGATTTGCTCAAGAAGCAAAACCTGCGATGGTGGCGGGTGGCTAATGTAGATCACGGCAAATGATCGGATGTTTTCAGAGTCCATGTTTCAGTTTCAGAGAATGAATTTCTTTTTGAGAACTGACGTCTTTTTATACCCGAAAGAGAGCGCGTACCCGGGAGGAAGCACTTGAATTCTCTCAAAGTCATTTGAAGGTTATTATGTTCGTTTTATCTATATAGGTCAGTGGGTCAGTAGGTTAGTAGGTCATCTCAAACAGTATTTAAATGCAGTTTTCCATTCATAATTTCATCTTGTAAGATGAATTCTGTATTTGATTTCTTTCGACGCATCTTTAAGAAAATGAAGAAAGAGAAAGTCGATGATGAACTGAAGCAAAGAAACCAGGCTTTGTATGAATTTATGTTGCGGCGTGGATATAATTTCTATACGAAGAAGAAGTTAGTAAAGATGGGAAATTTATATCCTGATCTTTCAACCTTCAAACCACCAACTGAACATTCCGGGTGGAAAGAAAGAATGATGGAGTTGTATCCAACCATGCCTTCCTTTCATGTGAAAGATAGGAAAATGTACCCTGATCTTTCGGAGTTCATGCCACCTACTGAATGTAGTGAATGGAAAAGGGGGATGGTACAATTATATCCAAGTTTAACTTCTTTTCATTGAAATGATGTTGAACTTGGAGAAATCAAAAGGTCCTTTTAAGGACCATCCAATTGTCTTGAAAGTTTTTAACTTTTCTGCAAATTGGGGTGGATGGTGAAAAATAAAAAGGAGGCAATGTTTTTTAAATTTATTCAAATACAAAACAAATGAAACATGAATGAAACATGAAATGGTAATATGACAAGCAATCATTATTTAATTCAAGAACAAAAATGTCTATGTACATTTAAATGTCTCTTCTATAGAATGCCTTTAAAATGTCTATTTGTTTAAGTTCCTTAGTTTTGCTTCCTCTTCTTCTTTGGGATGTCAGATTCAGTCTTTGTCTTTCTCTTTCTTGACTTCTTTGTTTCGTCAATCACTAGTGTAGGACAAATGTCTTTCTCCGGGTGATCGCTGGTCTTACAGAAGAAACAGTTTTGATTCTCCTCATTCATGATGATATTGTCCGATTTGATATCTTTTAGGTTTGATATCTCTTCACTAACCACTTTTTCCTGAGAACAGATTTTCTCAGTCTGACTCTCTGTTTCGTTTTTCACATTGACAATTGTATGATCGTCATTTTTCTGGATGTCATTTACTTCATGGTTATTAATATCCTGTTGAACATGAGCAGTTTGAGTTTCCACTGAACATTTGTTTTTTAGTGTATTTGTTGGTCCGAACTTTTGCACAGTGTTTTTTCTATCAACCCTTAAACAGTATCTGTTGTGTTCATTACAGTGTGATAGGAATGCGCCAACGTATTCCATATTGTCCAGATCTGGTGTTCGATCGTTTCTTCTTGAGATCATGATGTCGTGGGTTATTGGATTCACATATACGAAAGCATAGTAAGACTCCTTCCTCGTCTTCTCAGGACAATCTTTCGCAAAGTGACCCTTTTCGTGACAGATGAAACAAAATTCAGGTCTTTTCATCCCCGGAGCATATATCTCATCTATGGTAAGTGTATCAAATACATTCTGTTTTGTATTCCGATATTCATCATTGCTGAACTGGTAAGACATGAACATACCAACTAATGGTCCAATATGTTGGATTTGGTAGTCTGCTGGTATGTTGGTTATTTCGTATTCATGGGTGTAGGGGTTAACATACACCTGCATACGTTTTCTGTTCTTAATCTTTTTCACAACTTCTGACACAATGTCATAACAATTCATGTTCTTAGCTAATTCAGACATGTCTTCTCTCTACAAAGATTTGTGAGTGAATGATGAAATAACATGAAAGCTACGTGGTATTTATACAGTTATGAACTGGTGAGTCATGAATACCCTATAAAAGCTGTGATTTGTTTCATTTCGATATCAGTTCTTTGTGAACACCCGAAAGAGAAATCATGTCAAAACGAAAAAGGGAAGATGATAATGATGAATGGATTCCACTTCATAGACGTAAGTGGAAAAGAATTAAACTTTTGAAATACAGTGACTCAGAGTCTAATGAGTCAGACAAAGCAAGTGAGTCCGAAAAAGATGTTCCGATACAAGATGATACTGATTCATCTGATGATGAATTTTGGATACCAAAAAAGAAAAAGGTGAAACCTATTGAATCGGATGATGAAGAAGAAGAAAAATCGCCTGGATCTATGAGAGAAAAATACAAGCTGTCCAAAGTAATAAATAAGAAGTCCAGGTTATTTAGAACTGACTCACATGTTGTGTCAGAGACATTTAAAGAATTTGATGAAATTTCACCTCAACAACTTGGAACTTTGTTTGATGATATTACAACCCAACTGAGCGAGACACTTGATACTGAACCAGATGACAAAATCAGAGTTACCATCAACCACCCCGCTTTAGATATGGGGATACATATACCTTTCATGGATGTGCGTGATTTAAATGGTGAAATATTCTTAAGTGAGATTGAAAAAGTCATGCAGTCAAATACTGAATTCAAGGTAGATGATGGTGAAATGAAATTAGATGTTACACACACACGATTACCAAGTGGCGGAGAAAAAAGAAAGGTAGTTGAACTTGATACGAAAGTATTTGCAAAGAAGAAAAAATCAATTGTTGAAATTAAAAATGCAGAAGACAGTATGTGTTTTGCAAGGGCAGTTGTCGTTGGAAAACATTATGTTAACCGAGATGATAGTGATGAATGGAAAAGAAAATGGGATTTTATTAAACGTTCAAACAAAACATTGCAAAAGGATGAAGCTGAACGTTTACTGATGGAAGTAGGAATTTCTCCTAACAAACCATGTGGAGTTGATGAGTACAAGCTGGTCCAGACCTATTTGTACGAGCAGAACTATGTGATCAAAGTCCATCAACAACATTCTAAAGTGGAAATGACATTTCAACATCCAGTAGTGTACCAGGATAGCAAAGTGATACATTTGTATTACCATCAAGGACATTATGACTTTATCACAAGTATGACAGGGTTTCTATCCTGTGGCTATTATTGTGAATTTTGTGATATTGGATATGATCATAGAGAGTCGCATTACTGTGAGTACATTTGTTCAGCTTGTTTCACATCCCCACGTTGTGATATTTACAACATAGAATTTTACTGTCATGGTTGCAAAAGAAAGTTTTTTGGTCAAGAATGCTTTGATAATCATAGAAGAATTGAAGGTAAAAAGAAAAAATCCATATGTAATCTGGTAAAACTTTGCAGTAAATGCAAGCAACAATACAATGTTAGAACAAATAATCATGTTTGCAAAGGTATGAAAAGGTGTCGTTACTGCAAAAAGGTTACTAATTCTGATCATCGTTGTCATATTCAGCCTTACGAAAGTAAGATACAGAAAGGTGACAATGGTGATAGAGAATTTAAAAAAGAAAAAAAGTCTTGCAAGGATGATCAAAGTGATGATGATGTGGATGATGATGATGTAGGTGATATAAAGAATAAACCATTGTTTATTTTCTATGATTTTGAATGCAAGCAAGATACTGGTCTACATATTCCGAACTATTGCATAGCACAGAGAGCTTGTGATGAATGCATAGATAAGTCACTTGATTATCACTGTTCAACATGCAGTGAGTTTGCCGAAGGAAGGGAGGTTATATTTCAAGGTGATAGCACTCTGACTGATTTTTGTAAATGGCTTTTCTCCAAGCAGCACAAGGGTATGACTGCTATAGCTCACAATGCAAAAGGATACGATGCCCAATTTATCTTGAATGAAATAATAAGAATTGGGAATCAACCCCCATCTCTGATCATGAATGGTAACAGTATCATGAAATTGGAGTTGAATGGAGTTCGTTTGATCGACTCCTATAACTTCATGAACTTTCGTCTTGGTAAATTCCCTGATACGTTTGGTCTGGAAGAAATGAAAAAGGGGTTCTTTCCTCATCTTGCCAACACTGATCAGTTTTGGGACTATGATGATCCATATCTTGATACCTCCTATTACATGTGTGACTCTATGTCTCCAGAATTAAGAAAAGAGTTCATGAAATGGTATAATGAAAAGGTTACAAACAAAGAAACTTTCAATTTTCAAAAAGAAATGGAGTCCTACTGTCGTTCAGATGTTGATATCCTCAGAAGGGGTTGTGGTCATTTCAGGAAAGTGTTTATTGAGTACGGAGGTATTGATCCATTACTGGAAGCTATAACAATAGCTGATGCATGTAACAAGGTCTGGAGAAGTAGATATTTGCCTAAAGGTCAAATTGCAATTATTTCAAGTAAGGATTCCTCCAGGCGTCGTTTCTCTATGAAAGCCATTCGTTGGCTCCAAAGTATTGCAAATGAAAAGGGCATCTTTATCCAGCATGCCCGGAATTTGGGAGAATTTGAGATCAAGTCTTTATCTGTTGATGGATTTCATGCAGAAACCAAAACAGTGTACGAATTTCTTGGTGATCTATGGCACGGTTGTCCAGTCTGCTACCCAAACCGTTTACAAACCAACCCAATTAATGGTTTTACAATGCAAACTTTGTATAACGATACAATGGCCCGTCTACAATATCTAAAGAGGTTAGGCTATAAAGTTGAATACATTTGGGAACATGAGTTTGATGCAAGAGTAAAAAAAGACAAAGATTATCGTGAAGTAATCAATGGTTTATTCCCATACTCTGACCCAATAGATCCAAGGGACGGACTGTATGGCGGGCGTTGTAATGCAGTCAAGATTGCTCATGAGATAGACGAATCAAGTGAAAAAGAAATTAAGTACATTGACATTTGCTCTTTGTATCCTTATGTATGCAAGTATAAATCCTACCCTGTTGGTCACCCGAAAGTCCTGACAAGTGAAAGCATTGACATTCAAAACATTAGGCAGTATGAAGGTCTTGTCAAATGTAAGGTGTTGCCACCTGATGATTTGCTTCACCCCATTTTACCCGTACATTGTAATAACAAAATGATGTTTCCACTATGTAGAACATGTGCGGAAGAAAGTTCACAGACTTGTTCTCACAGTGAAAACGAGAGAGCGTTGATAGGAACATGGGTCACAGTTGAATTGTTCAAGGCTTTGGACTGTGGCTACAGATTACTTCATGTCTTTGAAGTTTGGCACTTTGAATCTCTCTCCAATAATTTCTTTAGGGGGTATGTTGACAACTTTTTAAAAATCAAACAAGAAGCCAGTGGTTATCCTGAATGGTGTAAATCCCAAGCTGACAAAGATACATTTATTCGGGAATATGAAACAGATGAAGGAATCAGTCTGGATCCTACAATGATTAAAAAGAACAAAGGAAGAAGGGCATTTGCAAAGATAATGTTAAATTGTCTATGGGGAAAACTTGCCCAAAGAGAGGTATTGACCCAATCAGAATATATATCAAAACCATCAAAATACTTTGAACTGGTCAACAACCCTAACTACATTATCAAACATGTAGAAATATTCAATGAAGAATGTCCATTCATTCTGGTCAACTATGAATCAAAGCTGGATCATGTTGAGACCCATGGAACAGCCAATGTCATTGTCGGATCATATGTTACGGCCTATGCTAGACTTGAATTATATAGCATCCTAGAAAAACTGAATGATAGAGTGTTGTACTTTGACACTGATAGTTGCATGTACATTCATGACCCACAGTTATGGAATCCACCTATTATCAATAGTAGATTGGGGAAATGGACCGATGAAGAACCCAACTCAAAAATTGTTAAGTTCAGAGGGTTGGGCCCAAAAAACTATGCATATCAATTGGTTACCAAAGATGGTGATATTGAAAGTAAATGTAAAGTCAAGGGTATAACCTTAGACTACAAAACTTGCAAGTTGGTCAATTTTGATGCATTCACAAAATGTATGCAGGATCGAAGTACTGAAATTAAGATAACCTATGACTGTAGAATCAGGAGACATAGAGATAGAAAAGTCACTAGTGAAGCACAAACAAAAACATTTAGATCAGTATATACAAAGAGAGTAATGGTCAATGATATAGATACTGTCCCGTTTGGACATGAAAGTATTAGGGTATAAAAACAATAAAAACTTTTAGAGGGATATCATTTCTTGTGAACAAGCTGAACACTGTACATAAAGATATTGATTTTGTCTCTTAGAAAACAATGTTTGTTTTAGTTCATTTGGTATTGTACTTAACACATGATTTTGTAAGACAAAAACTGATTAGGAATGAACTAGAAAAAGAGATTTTACGATTATTACATCTTATAGACAATTCTATCAATGAGAAAAAATGATTAAAGAACTGTAAGATGATAACATTTCTGGCATCTATTATTTACTATTTATCTACGGTAAATTTCAAAATGTTGCCTTATCAACTTCCACTGCCAATTGAGTTACGTGAAAAGATCTACAAGATATTCATCGGATATCATACAATGGATAAAGATATACAAGAAAGAATGAAAGTTGTTTGTATATCAATGTGGATTCGAAAGATGAAAAATGGAATCACGAGAGGACAGCCTGCAATAGAATTGTTTAAAATGAGAGAATATATACAGGAGATGATAAACGATACACAGTTCGACGATAGTGAAATAAAAGTGTTGACAAGTGTCTTACTTAATAACTTCTACTTTTGGAGGGATAGAGATACATATCAGTGGACATTTAAAACACCAATGCTGAATGGGAGAACATGTAGTGAATTCATTGAGAAACTTAAAAGAAAAGCTAAGCAATTTAACTTTTACATGATGTATAAAAAGACATGGATTGATCATGTGAATTATCGAACTACTCCAACTACTGTTGAAGAAGTTGAAGCAATAGAGGGATTCATTATATTTGACAGAGATGTTAGCAAAGAAATAGTGTCCTCCACAGTTTCATCCTGTATAGTGCTTCCTGTCAATGAAGTGGATTACAAACCGGATAGTAATACATTCTTCTTTCCATTTGAATTAGGAAATCGTGAAGTAGGAAAGACAAGTATTATAGTATCCGAATCAATATTGAATCATTATTGGACATGGATAAGTGGACTTAAAGGTGGATTTAATCATAACTAAAGAACTGTTTAAAAACTTGTTGATGATTTTGTTTTTTAAAAAATGAAAGTTGTGAATTTTCAAAAAAACTTTTTTGAAAATATTTTTGAAAAAATATTTTTTTAAAAAATATTTTTTTAAAAAAATATTTTTTTAAAAAAAGTTTTTTGTAAATAAAAAATGAAATTGTAAATATGATATTGTAAAAAATGTTGTAAAAGAATGTTTTTTGTTTCAAAAATGTTAAAGAGTAAAAGTTATAAAATGAATATATCTTTGTCATTTTATTTCTATCCATTGAATGGTAAGGACGTAAGAAATGGATGTAGATATTCTCTCCCTCTTGTTTAACCATCCTTGTAATATTTTCATTTCTGGTCCAAGTGGATGTGGTAAAACAGAATTCGTTCACAAACTGATTGATTATCGTGAAGACTTATTCGACATTGCACCAAAAAGAATTACTTGGTGTTATAAAGAATGGCAAAATGCATACAGTATCATGAAAGAAAAATTTGATTTCATTACTTTCATTGACGGAATACCTGAAGATGAAAATGAAATTGTAAGTGATACATCTATACCACATTTAGTAATATTTGATGATATGTTAGGTGAAAAAGATGAAGAGAAAATTAAATTATGGTTTACTAGAAAAGGTCATCATCGTAATGCAAGTGTCATCTATATAACACAAAACATGTTTTCACAGTCAAAATCAAGTAGAACCATTAGTTTGAATTCAAGATACATGATACTTTTTCGCAATGAACGTGATAATAACCAAATAAAGACTCTAGCAAATCAAATGCAAGCCCCACACTTGATTTCTGCGTACAATGATGCAACATCCTTGCCTCATGGTTATTTGGTCATTGATTTTCATTCTCGAACTCAAAAAGTATTGAGATTAAGAACTGATATATTTCATAGATGGTATACAAAGAATGAAGATCAAGGTCCAATTATTTATTCACCTGTATAAATAGGTGAACTTGTGATCATTCAAGTCCAGTCTTTCGATCTATGTCATCGAGTGAACATGGCCTTACCAAGAACATCTACATCAGTGATTCATGCTTTACAGAACTTAAGTCGACAGACAAACAAGTATGAAAGAGAAGCGTTATTGAATGCTGGTTTAAAGGAAATATTGAAATGGTTTTCTTTGGCAGCACAAAATATCATTGAAAATAGAATCAAGCTACCAAAGCAAACTGTTACATATATGAATAAACATAGAGATGATGTAGCTAAGCTTGCAGATCCAAACATTAACGAACAAGTAAAACGTAAAATCATATTGAAACCAGGTGGTGGTGGTTTTCTTGGTGGTGTAATAATTAGAAGTCTCCTTAGATGGGATGGAGAAAGAACTGCAAGAAAATTTGGTCATGATAAAAAAAACTGTGAAAAGAAAATCTCCTAAGAAGAAAAATTCTGTTAAAAGAAAATCTCCAAAGAAAAAAGTTGTAAAAAGAAAATCTCCTAAGAAAAAATCTGTGAAAAGAAAATCTCCAAAGAAAAAAGTTGTGAAAAGAAAAAAGAAAAATTCTCCAAAGAAATCAAAAAACAAATTCTCGATTGATGAAAGGTTCATTACAATGAGAAGATCACATAGACCTTTTTCAAAAATGTCATCAACAAATGTTACACCAAATGTTTCCCCCATTTCATCAATTCATTCACCACGAACACCGATACATATGTCTCCACCTTCATTCTTATCAAGTTCTATGTCTCCGAATTCATCTGTCCGTTTTTCAACCCCGATCTCAAGTTCAACCTCTGATTCAAGTTATGGTAGTGATTTCATTACACCACAACGTATGGCAAAATCAAGTCAGCAGAAACTTAAAAAAAGAAAATATGGAATTGCACCCTTTTCACCCTTAACAACTTTGGATATGAGAACTGTATCTTCTCCAGCTAGAATAGCTCTTACAGCATTACGAGAAAAATTTTCTACCTAATAAATACTTTTGATTTTCCACGTTCTTTATCATTTTTGATTTATCTGAAGAAGTGGTAACATGGTGAAAAAACTAAGAAAAGTTCCTTTAATTAGGAAACATGGTCATATGGTTATGGCATTAATGAAATCTTCACCGAAGCTAAGAAAAAAATTAGTTAAAGAATTATCATCTCCAGTGATAAGATGTATATCAGAATGTTGTCACAATGTTTTAAAAGGCAATGTACACCTAACAGATGCTCAGAAGAAGAAGTTGTATTCAAACCGTCAACATCTTCGAAATCTTGCTTCAAAATCAGTGTCTGTAAAAAAGAAGAAACGCATTTTGAATCAGAAGGGTGGATTTCTCCCATTGTTAGGGTCTGCATTAATACCATTATTAGGTAAAGCTGTCATAGGAGGGATTGGTGGTGCAATTAAAGCTTTATAATCATAGGATAAAAAAATGTCAGTAAGAAAAATGGTCATTGTTCCTGTCCAAGTGTTAAATGATTTGAAGCAATGGAGAGATGAACAAAGTCATAAACCTATTCTACCACAAAATCCACAAGTAACCAATGTTTCCCACCTTTATAAGGATATGAAAAATACATTGGAAAGAACTGATATTTCTGAAACAGACAAAGCACAAACGTATGGAGAAACATTGTTCAAACTACAAAATTCATTTGAAAAAGTGAAAAATCCAACATCAACCCAATCTTCAAAAAATCAAGAAGCGGATTCAAGAACAGAATCAATAAATGTTTCATTACATGATCGTATCCTAGAAAGTGTACCTAAAACCATGCAGAGAAAAGCTAAGCTTCTGTTAAATATTCTTAGAGATAATGATAACATTTCATGGGATAATCAAGGTGTTGTAACATATAAAGGAAAACCTATCCCAGGTTCAAATATCATTGATCTCATAAATGATTCATTACGTAAGAGAAAAGGAATTGAACCTAGAGGTTGGGAAGTATTCTCTAAAGCTTTACATGAAAGCAATGTTCCACAAGAAGTGGTTGGAAACATGTCAAGATGGCAATGGATGCAAAAATATCAGCCTGAAAGTGAATCTAGTGAAGCAGAAATAAATTTTAGTACACCCTTTAAAACCCCAGTCAGAAGTTTAGTAAGATCTCCAACCAAAATGAAAACCATAAAGAAGAGAACATTAAGCCACTTAAGAAAAATGTCACCATATGCCACGACTCATGAAAAAGAAAAAAGAAAAGATCTTTACACTCAACAACTTTTAAGTCCTATAAAAAAAGATTCAATTTCTAAAAGTCTTCAGTCATGGGAGGCATACTGAAGCGTAAGTCCAAAGATGCACTGTTAAGAAAATTATATTATGGATTAAATAAAAATAAAGTTGCATATTCAAGCATAAAAGAATTATACAAAGCAGCGAAGTCCACTTTGAAAACCATATCATATCAAGATGTTAAAAAATGGTTACAAGGGGAATCAACATACACCTTACATAAACCTATTCGAAGAAAATTTCAAAGACGTAAAACAATTGTTGCAGGAATCGATCACCAATGGCAAGCTGATTTAGCAGACATGCAACAATTTTCAAATCAAAATAATGGGTTTAGATATTTACTTTGTGTTGTTGATGTCTTTTCAAAATTTGCATGGGTAGTACCTATCAAGAATAAGATGGGGAAAACATTGATAAATGTATTTCAGTCCATCCTTAAATCACGAAAACCTCTATCATTACAAACAGATAAAGGAAGTGAGTTCAAAAACAAAGACTTTCAAACGTTTTTGAAAAAGAAAAAGATCCATTATTTCACTACAGATAATCCAGAGACTAAAGCAAGTATTGTGGAAAGATTTCAACGTACGTTGAAAACTAGAATGTGGAAATATTTCACTCATGAAAAAACACGAAGATACATTGATGTTCTTCAAAACTTTGTGAATAATTATAACAATACTTTTCACAGGAGTATAAAAGCAAATCCATCAGATGTTAATCATTCTAATGAAGCAAAAATTTCAGAGAACTTATATGCAAAAAGTGAAACAAAAGTAATTAAGAAGATAAAAAAGAAACCAAAATTAAAGAAAGGTGATCGTGTTCGTATCAATAAAACAAAACATACATTTGAGAAAGGATATCTTCCAAATTGGACACAAGAATTATTTGAAATCACTCATGTAAATTCAAAAACATCTCCAATCACATATAAAATTAAAGATTTAGCAAATGAACCTATCCTTGGGTCATTTTATGAACAAGAATTGCAACTTATAAAAGATGATGAAGTTTATGAAATAGATTCAGTTCTTGATAAGCGAACAAGACGTGAAGGTAAAAAAATAATCAAAGAAATTAAAGTCAGTTGGAAAGGTTATCCTAAAAAATTTCAGAGTTGGATACCAGAATCATACTTAACGTGATTTGAAAAAACTTATAAAAACATAAGTAATTATCATGCAATCTCAGTTGGAATCTGGAGGTGACAGTGTCAGTCAGTCAACTCCTTTCACATGTTTTGGAAATCGTGTCCCTAAAAATCAGTTCACTTATGTATCACAAATAATAGTCATTTATGCCATTATTGCTACATCTATAGTACATCTTAGTATTCAAAGTGATAATCGTGAATTGTGGTTAATTCTTCTCAGTAGTTCTTTAGGCTACATTCTACCATCACCCGGATTAAAATTCACAAAACAGAATAAACATTCAGCATTTGATTTCATTGATGGTAAAAAATGAATTCCTTCTACATAACTTTGCCTAGTGATAGTTCTTTGAACTATTTTCCTTCAAACACACAATGTTGTTTTAAAGTGAAATTACCTAAAACTGTTCATATTGATAAAGAAGATTGGGAAGTTGGACTTGCACAATTGATAACACCAAGTCAATTTCTAAATATAAGTGAAGAAGAAGCCAGGTTTGATATCATCACGGCAGATACTAGTATTTACAAAAAAATATCTGAAGAAAATAAAAGAAATCCCAATCCATTAGAAATTACTGTCCTTAAAACTAATTCAACAGGACATGCTGCAAAATGGGCAATCAAATTTCGTTTCACACCTGGGTCTTACATCTCGCCATCTCATGTGTTAGATGTAGTCAATGAATGCATTGATGATGAAATTGGAAAAGTGCTTCATGATAGTAGTGCAACTATTCACGTTGGATATTCTGAATCATCAAAACGTCCAAAGTTTGAATTCAGAAATATTAATAAAACTGGAATTAAATTCAATAAATCACTATTTCAAAAACTTGGTGGTGATCCTTTGTTTGATGGAAAAACAATTTACAAAGGTCGAAGTGTTTTTGAAATGTTTAAATATTCACCAAACATTGATGCAGGATATAATCATTTATTTGTATATTCAGACATTGTTGAATATTCCATTGTTGGTGATACATTAGTTCCAATACTTCGAGTTGTACCTTTTAAAACATCTAATTCCATTGAAAATGATAATGGAAGTCAACATATCAATCATGAAATTATTGCTCCACATTATTTCCCAGTTTCAAAATCAGATTTTGATTCCATTCACATTAATATAACAGGTGATTCTGGTCATCCTATTCAGTTTGTCATTGGCAAGACAATAGTAAAGTTGCATTTTCGTAAGCGCAAAGAAAATCAAAAATAAAAAACATGGTGCCTGTTTATAGAGGTGTTCAACATCAATATGGTTTTGGCTTAGGGTCTTTGTTTAAATCTGCATTAAGATCAGTAACACCACTAATAAAACCTATGGTTAAATCAGGACTACATGCAATAAAAGATGAAGGTATTAAACAAGGATTAGGAATAGCACAAGACATTTTAGTACATCGTAAAAAGCCAAAGAAAGTTCTCATGTCACGGGGAAAACAATCCTTGAAACATTTGACTAACAAGTTGTTATCGAGTATAAATGAAAAGAAATCAAGCAAAGCACATCATTCTCATTCTCGATCTCGTCGTGGTAAGATCACGTCAAAGAAACACCCAACTAACAAAAGGTCAGCCAGACCATTAGATATTTTTGATTAACATTATTGTTTGAATCCAAAAAGAAAAAAGATGATGCAAAGTGGATCATGTGAGTGTAGTAAAACTGAGTTAGATGTATTATCAGTACCTCCTACCATGACAAGCATGCAGGAATCTCAGTGGGTTGAACATTTTCCTGTTGCATCAATTGCAAATGATTCACCAATAGAATTTATGATTCCACCTCAAACAGAGTTTTGGACGGATTTATCACAGTCCTTTCTGTATGTTAAATTTAAAATTATCCAAGCAGCAGATGATTCACCTTTAGCAGATGGTGCTAACATTGCACCAGTAAATAATTTCTTACATAGTATGTTCAGTAACATAGATCTATACCTGAATAACAAACTGATAACCAGTGGATCAAATAATTATCCATACAGAGCCTACATTGAAAACCTTTTGTCATATAGTCCAGAAAGTAAGAAAACTCATTTGAGAGCAGGAGAACTCTGGATAAAAGACACAGCAAGACATATGAATGATGCTCAAACCGCCGGAAATAACGAAGGGGTTAAACAACGAATAGCGGCTATTGCAGAAAGTAAGACAGTGGAATTATTTGGACGTGTTCATCTAGATGTTTTTCTCCAGGAAAAATATCTTCCAAATGGAGTGGAAATCAGACTAAGATTAAATAAGTCACGTCCAGAATTTTGCATTATTCAACATGCAGGTGAACCCAAAGTTAAAATTCAGTTTGAATCAGTAAGTTTCCATGTTAGAAATGTTGAATTGTCACCAGTAGTTGCAAATAATCTAAACCAACTCATTGCACAGAATAATATGAAAATCCCTATTCGTAGAGTAGAAGTCAAAACATTTTCAATCACTAACGGTACTCTATCAAAAGTGGAAGATCATTTGTTCCAAGGCCAGTTACCAAAACGTGTTTTTATTGGAATGGTAACAAATGGAGCCTTCAATGGATCTTATACATCAAACCCATTCAACTTTTCTCATTTCAACGTAAGAAAAATAGCCGTATCATGCAATGGACACAGTATTCATGGTAAACCATTTGAACCTGACTTCACAAATGGACTAACACTGAGATCATATCTGTCTTTGTTCAATGCCACAAAATCCATTGGTGCTGACAAATCATTTGGTATAACAAAAGAGGAATATGATGCTGGTTTCGCTCTTTGGGGTTTTGATCTCACAGCAGATCAAGGTAGTGAAGAAGGACAGTTGCATCCTATAAAAACTGGAGGCTTGAGAATAGAACTTCAGTTTGGATCTAACCTTGCTAGAGTCATCAACGTTATTGTTTTCGCTGAATTCGATAATCAAATCGAAATCAACAGTCTTAGAGAAGTTATCACTGATTACTAAAAATCATGCTTGGATACCAGTACGCCATAAAACTTAGAGAAGAAGCAGAGAAAGTGAAATATTCATCAAACATTGAATCAGTTCGTAAAAATGACATTCACAACAGTTTTCAAAAGTGTATGGTGGATCAACTGCAAGAACTTATCAATGAAGAAGTTCATAACAATTGTAACGGGTGTCAAATAGATCATCCGAGCCAGATAGAACACCCTGTTTGCTTATTCATGAGTAGAGAAGAACATACAGACTTGTTCATTGAGCAAGCAATGCTTAAAGTAAATCCATACAAAATAATGCAGGCATGGTATCCACAACTTGAAGAATTAGAACTAAACGAACAAGAATCAGTAGAAGCCTATCGACTATGGCAAAGTATAAAAAAGAACATTTTGTGCGGATTCACAGATACATGGCTAGAACGTTGGAGTGAGAAAGTAAAGCAGTCTTGGGATCAATAATGTACACCAGTGAAATTCAACATATCTTGGATCGTGGAGTGTGGATTAAAAATCTCAATGGAAGAGTGTGTGCAAAGGATTTATTACCAAAGCGAAAACCTTCACATGCGAAGGCTTATATCATCAATACAGCAGATTCATACAACTCAGGAGAACATTGGGTAGCAGTTATATTCTATCCAAATGGTAAAGCAATGTACATTGACTCATACGGTCTTCCACCACTTCATAGGGAAATATCTCATTTTATCCAAAATAATTCACGTTCATGGACTTATAATAACCAACCTATTCAAAGCATCCTTGGAAAAGTTTGTGGACACTATTGTATTTTTGCCTTGGATGGGGTAGCAAGAGGATACAACTTTAAAAAACTTCTAAGAAAGACATTCAGCACAAGGAACTTACACAAAAATGACAGAGTAGTCACATCGTGGTTCATACAGACATTTAGCAGAATTGTATAGACATTTTGTAATATAAAATTGATTGTAAATATGTTCATGATTGTTCATTTTTGTTCTTAGTTCACAGTTCATTGTTCAATAAAATATAGAAAATGTAAATATTTGTGTTTTGTTGTCGTTTAATATTCCATCCTTCTCATGATTGTTCATGATAAAGGTAAAAGAATCGGATTCATGATAAAGAATAATGAGTAATATCGTATTTTCATGCTTGGAGAAAACACAAATTTCAATCTTGGCATCCATTTCTTCAATTCAAAGTAGAGGTGCTTCCAGCAAGGTCCGCGTCGTCAATATAAATACATAGCAGATTTTTCACTCTTTAACATTCTAGATCATGGAACCGATTCGTAGAGAACTCACCGATATAGCAAAGGAATTGCTGAACATTGCTGAGCGACTGTATCGCGTGCAGGGAATGATTAGAGATACTCAAATCATTTCTCCACAAGAAAATGCCATTGAGCAGACACCAACGAATAATCTGCAAGATGTCATTTACTTGGATAGACCCATCTTGGGTAGGACAACAGAACAACTAAACAGAGCACTACCTGATGTCATCTACATGGGTACTCAATTTAGGAGAAGAGTGGTATGGAATGGAGAATCATTGGTCATAAAGAAAAGAATGAGGAGACATTGTCCAATTTGCAATGCACGATTTGGATGCAGCCACTACTAAAGAGATCATAACTATCAACCAACAAAAACGGTCCTTTTTAGGACCACCCAACACCAAGAAAGAATTCATTTTCTTTCGCAAATTGTCAAAGTCCTTTTACATTCCTCACTTTCACAATACATTCAACCACTTATTTCAAAGACAAAATCCCTATAACAAGTCCCTATCTTTCCGTCTTTGGACGGTAAGATAAGGATTAAGTCCACATGCACATTACTCACAAACCAACCCGCATTTCTCCTAAAAAGACTAAGTCCACACGCATATTACCCACAAACCTAAGTTCACATGTTTCGTACAAAAGACTAAGTCCACACTCATATTCCCCACAAGCCTAAGTTCACATTTCTGTGAAAAAGACTAAGTCCAAATGCACAAATAGCCTGCCCAAAATCTGGACGATACTTCAGGGACCAGTCCCTGAAGTATCGTCCATTACTACTCCCCCTCAGAAAATAAGTCCGCGTTTACCGACGTATATCATACAGTAAAGAACATCGTGAAATTGACAAGGTGAATGATTTTGGAATGATTTAGGAATGGAATTAAATGAGTGTGTGGAGCGAGCTTTGAGTGAATTAAATGGGAGGTAATCCAATATCGCAAATTTTGTTCCGGATGAACAAAATTTGCGATATTGATTACCTCCTTTTAATAAAAAATATGCAAACAGGTTCTATACATACTGTAGCTTCATATTTCTTCAAGAGCCTATGTGACGCTAACAATTTGAATTATGTCAATGAAATCGCTACTTTTCTCTATCACAATTTATTTTGAATGACGTTCTTGATTCTATATTTTTCAATGGGTTTCAGTGTTTTTGAAATGTTTGAGTAAGTGTTTTGAATGAATGAATGGAGCGCTGAGTGAACGATTTAGAATGGTTTTGATTGAGGTGAATGTCAATTTCACGATGTAAATAACTGTATCTTCGTGTGTTTTCTGTACAAGTAAGTAACTGCCATAGTATTTTTCAATAGAATCTTATATGTGGAAGCGCTCGTGATTTAATACCGACATGTAAGGGTTGATTTTTACATTTTGTAAATTTTGTATAATTACGGGCAATTAATGAAAAATTTAATGATCAGCTCAAGAAGTAGTAAAGAATGGTATTGTGTGATGAGAAATTTAACAAGAAAGAACATCATTTTGTAAGATATGTACCTTCTTCTAACACGATTTAATGCCTCGTAAAGTATTAACTGTACATTTCATTTGAGATACCTATATGGATGCAGTTTTCCAGTTTATTCTACATATACCGAAAGGGTGTTCCAAAATGGGGAGGTAGACGTCGGGGCATGTTCTGAATGTCGTGGTTAAATAACATTTAATAATGCAAAAGATTTTAAAAAAGCATCTCTGCTTAATAAGCTGAAAATGGCTTGCCATGTAAGATAATGCAAATAGTTAGCATAGATATAAGGCTCATATAATGGTATCTTTAGATATGGTATGTTCGGGTTGACTAAATCTATAACAACAACTTCAGTTTGGATTTTGCTATTATTTTTTTATTATTATTATTATTTGTATTATGATTATTTTTAGAAGATATATCTAAACTCAGGAATCAACAATAACCGTTTCAATTATTCAGTACCGCACAATGCAAGCACTTCGATTTTATTAACCGACTTTGCTTGGTGAATTTATGACGTCCCGAATTTAAACGCGGGAAGCGGATAAACGTCTTTAGTTTTGCTCAATACTTATGTTGAAAATTAATCATGTTTACGCATTTCGCTAATTAAAGTGTATTCTCTTAAAATCGATGCTTTAAATGTTGTTTTTAAACAGAATGCACGATTTTATAATTTTGGGAATAAAAATATTACAGAAAGAGACCAGTAGCGTTGAACCTGTGCAAGTGCATAGGTACATTTATGCATTAATACTAAGTTGTACATGTTAATTTTACATGAAAATATTTCTCTAACATTTTATGCTCTGTTTTCTACATGACAAACGGGAAAAATAAGGAAATGTTGGCAATAAATAATAACACATTATTTGGGCGATTAATCCACAGAGATAACAAAGTAAATAATACTTTACTTCTTTAACAAAAAAATGCGATGCTTCAGAAGCGACTAAACATGCACATTTTCTAAGGTATCTTGAAATGAGCACGTTTGGAGAAAAGATATATAATCACTTAACGTCTTAATTTGACGGCGTTTAGGGACCCATTATGGTCAATTTTCTATTAATTAACGCCATGTTTAACCAAGAACAGGCCTTTTTAGTAGCTGCATTATCGCGAGACCATCGCAAATTTTCATCGAAATTGTCCGATATTATGGCAATCAAGACCTATAGATTTTCCACTTTTGTTTATGAAAGGAAAAGACAATTTTATACACATTTTATTGCACTGGAAAGAACTAGTTGGTCATTAGGGTAATTTTGCAATTTTCCATAATTTGAACTCGAATATAAAAAGCTTGGAACCCAGGAACTAGTCTTAGGAAACAAATGGTCGGTAAAGATGGGTGTTTTATTTAGTGTTTCTTAAGATATTTCTTTCTTTTTTTATGTGGATACCCTATGGTAGTTATTCTGTACAAAGAGAACAAGAGTGGGAATTACGTGTATCACTAGGTGATGAGTGAAACGTTTGTCGAAATAGTGCTTCGAAAAGAACAAGACAAATTTGGATAATAAATAATCGTAAAAATGGACAAACTAAAATTGGAGAAGAAGAGTGGAAGAGTCAGATGAATGTTTTAAGAAAGTATAAGATCAAACAAACGTACAAGTAATGGACTAAAGCAGAATATTAATCATGATTTTTTTTTCAAATTTCTGGTAATTCGTCGAAGAGCAACTAAAAATCCTAGCTATAGCTTTAATCAATCTTTATATCGCCGCCAATCGAGAAATAACACTTTTCTTTTTATTAGTTATAAGGTGTTGGAACCGTTATAGATCCAAAACTTTTCGGCACCCAGAGGCTTTCACAATTTTGACCGACGTTTCCTAATGAAAATCATTAGGAAATCTCGGTTAACACTGTTTAAGTTCATTACTTCGGAAAAATTGCGAAACTATTACGGGGTCACTACCTTAAACCTTTTTGACTGTTTATTCAGGTAAATTATGTACAGGAATAAGCCTTTCATTCTGCGTTCAGTGCATTTATTCCAAGTATCGAAAGTCTTTGCTATTCCAAAATGATCCATTTTGTTTGACGGGTCATATTTTTAAACTCAAAATCAAAAGAGAAATAAGTCAGTTTTTACTATAAACTATGGGAACATTGCTATTACAGAGAAGTAATAATGAATTGTCCTGCTCAGACTGCACTGATTCTGTTGACCTCTGTCAAATCCGATATCGTATTTACGGTTCCCCAGACGGCTCCTTTTCGCATGACTGCGTCAAATTCATTATGACGTTGATTGAATATCACGTGCAGCACTGGACCGACGGTTTAGATGAATATCAACAACATAGGGTCTTTTGCAGAATAATAAGAATTCCAGAAAAGATTAAGGGTATTTTAACTGGCATGTCCTGGTCGCCAAAAGGAGAAAAGTTTGGATTTTTTTTTCAAATCTTAGCACGCATGAATTTTTTTTTCTTTAAAGCATTAACTAATATTTCATTTTAATTCTATAATTAAATAAAGTTTTGTTTTTTTATTTTTGTTTGTTTTCTAAAGATTAAGTATTTTTTCGTGAATTAATCGATAAAAAATTATTTGATTTTATATTTCTTGCATATCTTCTTAAGATGACTAAAACCTCGAAACTAAAATTAGTGAGTACGAATTTATTAAATGCGTAAAATGGCCGAGTAACTGGTATTTTGTTTCATCTAAAGCTAAATAAGAAATTTGTTAATTTTCCAATTAAAAAAATGTTCTCTGCAATTGATTATAAAATTTTGATTCAAAATCGTTTATCAATTATGTTATTTCTCCAACCGATAGATCCAAATACAATTGTTTTTATTTCATTTATATGTATGAAATATTTTCTCAGTTTATCACAAAATATCCTACAAACTAGACCAGCCCCGCGTTCAGGTCGACAAAACGGTGCATACTGTTAGCCACGCGTACTTAGCCGGGTAAAATACTAAAATTGGCAAAGAGCTTTGTCAGTGCTATTTCTACCCCCCCCCCCCTTTGCAAGTTGGACCAAATAAAAGCGGGCGTCTTTCAAACTTGGCAACTTTTATTGAAATGTTTTAAAAAACGTATGTGAAAGCTTATTTTTAATTTAAAAATGAAATAACATAAAATGAAATATGGGCACCATTTTCCTTAGTGACTCAAAATCAATGTACATTGAGTTTGATTAATAAATTTCAATTCTGTGTTTTAAACGGATACTAATATTCAATTCAAAAAATAAAGTACAAAATACAATATTCAAAAGATGATATATATATATATATATATATATATATATATATATATATATATATATATATTATCCTTACATATGAGTTACTTTAACCTTTATTAACTTTGATATTAAAATGAGGAACCGAAATAATTGACCTGTCATAGAAATAAAATCTTGACTCTCTTTATATAAATATGTGAAAAAGAGACTGCAGCCAACAGAATATAGATCTAATAAGAGGTCAAAACAAAGTCATTTGAGATGGAAGAATATATTTATCAATGCGAAAGCCTCAGATGAAATCAGCTTGCGTAATCAAAGCAGTCTGACTAGAATCGACACTCTTCTCACTTGCCAGATGATCCCTTTTCAGGTGATATGCCAGTCATTGACATAATCACGTGACTTTCTATCTCCCTAGAAACGTGACGTAAACGGATATGGCGTGTCAGTTTCCCATCAGTCCTGAACCTGGCTAATCAATATGGCGGAAAACTCGTTCAGCATTGCTACGAGGGTCTACAAAATGACTTAATTAAGATAATTGTCATCGGAAGGACATTAAGATTTGTGCTGAACGTAGAGTGCCGTGCTTTCCATTACAGCAAAAAGCAAAGATGTAATTTTGTGCAATTATATTTTCCTTGAAAGGTTCTTTCGAAGATTTAAGGTCTGGAACATAAGACGAATGCCTTGTCTTAGATGTCGCATTATATTTTTCAAAATAATACATTCGAACTAACATAAATGATATCCCATGTTTAAAAAAGAAAACAAAATAAAACAAAAAATGTCAGAAAACAATAACAACATTATTTGCATGTCTCAAGGAAAGAAATGCCCGTTATTTTTAACACAATATTGACTTGTAAGTTACGTTATTAAATGAATTCTTTCATGGGTTAAGGTGGCATTTCAAAATTTACAAAAAAGGTATGTGCTTGCTGTAGTTAGGTTACAGTTAGTTACATCGCGAAATTGGCGTTCATCTCAATCAAAATCGCGCATTCAGCGCTTCATTCATCCATTCAAAATACTCGCTCAAATCATTCAAAAACACTCAAACCCACTGAAAGATAAAGAATCAACAACGCCATTCAATATAAATTTGGATAGAGAAAATTTTCACTGACATAGTTTAAATTGTATGCGTCTAATGAGTGCTTGAAGAAATAAGAAGCTATCTATAGAACTTGTATGCATATTTTATTAGAACTTGTATGCATATCCTATTAAAGGGAAGTAAACAATATCGCTAATTTTGTCCGGAACAAAATTTGCGATATTGAATTATCTCCCATTAAATTCACTCCAAACTCGCTCCACACACTCATTCGATTTCATTCCTTAATTATTCCAAAATCATTCACCTTGTCAATATCACGATGCTGTTAACTGTATCAATTCACGCTATGAAAAGTCAAGAAGAGTAACATTACATGTAAATGGCGAGCACAAATGAAAATAAGACTACGTATTTCTAAAGGTTTTTGAGATAGAATTCGGAAGGGACGATTCCATTTTGGGAATTCACATAGTCTGCTTCTCAAAAAGTTTTAAACCTTCCAAAATATGCAGATTATTCACATGAACGTTGACGAGTTAAATATTATCCTTTAAGAAAAATCGTCTGCACATTAATTAGCAAATTGATATCGGCAAATGCAAAATTTTACTATTTTTTTTATTCAATTTCCTTGAACATACAAATAAATATTAAACAGGTCGATTTTTTAATATCTTACAAGGCTTTATAAAAACCGTAGTTATAAGGTTTAAGAAATTAACCAATGATATTGCATTTTGGGTCCATGTAAAGCATGGGTGACTAAACAGTTTGAATTTCGAAGGATTTACGCAAATTTATTTTGTTAACGAGAATTCAATATTGAATATCATTGATATTTGTTTGAAAATGGTACATTCAATCCTAAACAGGATGCAAAGGACACCAAGTATTAATTCTATCTGTCGTTTTATCTTCCTTTAAGCTTTATTGTAAGTAAATGTGAGAAAACGCTCAATAGTTATTTTCTGACCTTTCTCCGTTCAGAAATTGTTTTATCATTTAATGCATCTGTACTGATGTGCACCTTCGTTAAATGTGTGCGAAACGATTCTCGCCAATTTACGGCCATTATATCCCCGCCGTTAACACATGTTCTCACGTAATTTAGGGCTACAAAAATTGATGACAACGTTTTTACTTCTGGGAGGATCTGTTATACAAGCGAGGGGGCACAAATCTGTTTCGCCAAAAAAGGAAAATCCGTAATAAAAATACGTTTGGTGCAAAAAGAAAAAGAAGAAAGTCTTAGACAAAAAATGAAATATTTGTTGGTTTTCATTCCTATACTTATCTCTTTTTTCTGGTATTAATTGAGCAATTATTTAAATAGTTCAATTTCATATGATGTCATCCATGATTATCATGTTTTATTGTGGTAAATGAATATTCATATTTTCAACAAAATGTGTTGAATGATGATGTTAATAATATACAATAGTCATCTTTCACTCAACACATCAGGAATAAATAAAAAGTTCTTCTTCGGCGATGAAATTTTAAATATTTCCACTCTTCTACACTTTTGACTGCGAAATAAGTGTAGGTTGAGTTCATTTTTTTTTAGTAGACTCGTAAATGTTTGAAAAGTCTCGAAACAAAATTCAAAGTATCAACATCGCTATTGTAGACCTAATAAGACTATCCAGTTACTATGTTACCTTGTGTTAGAGACGTCGTTAGTCCCCGGCGATTATAATGAGCGTCGACAAATGAATAAAACAAAGATGAAATTGACAGATACACTTATAGTACAAACAAAATAAACACTTTCTCCTACCAAGGTTAGACTTCCATTGCTTAATACATGTATATTTCTTTATTTAAGAACAAAGCAAAATAGGTAAACAAAAACTAATCTTATGCTCAAACTACAAGTTGCGACCCTTCCAGTGTTTGACAGCTTTCTGCATTTCAAGTAATTTTGAGGACTTTAAAACTTCTTATAGTTGTTTAAACCACTTTCATAGTCGAATAAAGGATAATGCCATAATAGCCAAGTTTTATTACTTTATTTGGTAACTGTTAATTTTGCTCGTACCTTCTAATCAGATCTTGCTTTTGTTTGTATTCATAATTATTTTTGACAATCAAGCTTCATTTTCTTTCATTATGTCTTTTACAATACAACTTCACATAATATAGTCGCTGTGGGTCTATAACGGGCTTGTTAAATACAGGAACACTGGGGTCTGCTTGTAGGTGCTTAGACTCGGGTCTCGACGTATTTCCGATTCATGCTTTATTTCCTTTAACGACTGAAAAACGTCTTTGTCTCAAATAAATAATAGACAGGGGCTTACAGATTTAACCCGTCTTAACAAATTAAAATCGTATTTGAAGCACATACGTCTTGTGTTATTAAGATAAAACTAAAAAGAACACAAAGTAAATAGGAAAAGCAACATAACGCAGATTGTTGATTAAAGACTAATTATGATGTACTCTTTTTTCTTTAAATAAGATTTTCGACAAAATTCATTGCTTACATTATAACTACAATGTTCCGTTAAAAGATATACAGTCTCATGCATTTTCAAAATCAAAGACAAATAACAGTTTCAGAAGATTTTGCATTTCGACCAAAATGAAATATAGAATGATTATTTTAAATGTCAGAAAGGCCCGAAAAGGAAGAGTTTCGACCCTTGTCAGCCTACACATTCCGTGCAGTCGGAACAGGATCGACACGCTGTTGCAATTTCAAGATGGTTCCATATTAATTCTTTTTTCTAATTTTGATTTTGATCTTTGTATTGTCTTTAATATCCCAAGAAAGGTTTTAATGGCCTGTCACTTTTCTTACGTGTCGCCAAAAAAAAGTAGCATTAGCCACAAGGCAAGACCATATTCCTGTTCGATGTAGCCCTTACATTAAACTAAGTTCAGAATGACACAGCATGTGTAAAAATAAAGCTCATGTAGATTTCTAATTTTCATTAATTAATCAATTATTAATTCATTAATACTTGAATAATTTTATCAAGGATAATATGAGCTCCATTGTCGTCAGGATGTGTTCAAAACACTTAATAGCCAGCCCCACTCAACCTACTCTGCGTTCAGGATGACAAAACGGTCCAAACAGTTTGTCAATTATACCCGCCTTACATGTGAACTTGAATGCAAAGAAGGGATTAATTGG
The DNA here is from genome assembly GCA_948146395.1 of Fragum whitleyi. Lineage (NCBI taxonomy): Eukaryota > Metazoa > Mollusca > Bivalvia > Cardiida > Cardiidae > Fragum > Fragum whitleyi. The sequence continues at coordinate 39,899,424 of OX411547.1, read as the reverse complement.
CAAACCGTTTGCTCCGTTTTGTCATCCTGAACGGAAGGCTATTTTGAAAGCTTTATTTGAAACGAACTTAAATAAAATTGCCGTTAACTAAATGTAGAATATATCGGATAGTGTATTTATCAGATTTTTGTTTGGATTATTTCCCTTGCTATAGGGATCTCTGGTCGCTGTCATTATTATTGTTACTACTGTCGTGCCTTGAATTTTATAATTTTGTTTGTTTAAATGGGGTTTTACGCCTCTTTCAACCATTTTTTAAATATGACGGAGGCTGGGGCACCATACAATTGATTCCTGGTATTTTCCTGGTATTTCTCACACCAGCACTACCATAACATCCTCTCCTATCCTCCATCTGCTATCAGGCATGGGTCTACGATTATCAACCTATTGATAGCAATGAGACAAATAGTCGCAATGGATGAGTCCCCGCCGTCGGATTTCGAACCCAGGACCTTTAGATAGAGAGTCCAACCCGCTACCAACTGCGTTATGACGACGGCTTTGAATTTAATTAGTATCGTGTTTGATGCTCATGGATTTCGAGCTGTTTTATATAATGATAGTTGATGTTGTTCATATGTTTGACCCGTCAAGCAACAAGGGACCGTCTGAATAATTCGAAAAGTGTAGACCCTGGTCAGACTGTCTGTTGCGCAATTTGACTTGTGACTAAACTTCTCACGATTTGTAGATTACCAAATTCTTTCATGAACAAAAGTTACCTTCTTGTAAAATGAATTTTGAAATGCAACCTCCAGGTGTTCTCTACTGTTACCAACCTTTTTCAGAAATATTTATTCTTCGCATGCACCATGTGTGATTTCTTCGCATGCTGGGTCATATTTGTATTTTTTTTTTTTTCGTTTGTAATTGTGGGCAAATATGATATTTTGTACTTTTTTTGTTTAATCCATAAAAGTATATTTCACAAGAAGATTTTTGTAATTTTAATTCCAAGGTTTTGTAATTGAACTTTCATCAAATATGTGGTAACGAGGTTACCAATTTAACTGACGTTTGTTGTTGCTGTTGTTTTGTCTGAAACAATGTCGCCTTCATAACCTAACAGCTGAATATATATAAGTTTCATACGATGATATTTACCAGTCTGCTTCTAATATACATCAACTATAATACAACAATGGTATGTTGGTACTTTAATAAATATTTCTAGAAATTAACTATGAACATTCACACGAAAAAGTGTTAACTGGAAACTTCTTAAAAAAACATGTAAACAAAAGTTTTGATCTGTTTGAATTTAACAGCAGGTATCAGAAAAATAGAATGGTGATTCCTTATTGAATCATTACGCCAAAAGTAGAAGATTCGGTTCCGGGCGAGCTTACTTAATCTGTGCAGTGTGACTAGGGTCGATATTAAACACAACACACAGATTGTCCTTCTTTACTACACGTACAGTAAATAACATCGTGAAATTGACAAAATGAATGAGTTTGGAATGTATTTAGAATGACATTGAATGGGTGTGTGGAGCGAATTTTGAGTGAAATTCAAGGGAGATAATCCAACATAGCTAATTTCAAGATGAACAAAATTAGCTATATTTATTATCTCCTTTAAGAAATCATACGTTCTTTCTGTTTTTTGTGTCTTTGTGAAAAATTCAGACACTTTAAAGTTCAAACAAGCAAATAAAATCGTAGAATAAATGATCTATTGGGAATAAAAGTTGATCGATTTGAACGATTTCGATTTTTTAATGATTTCATAGCGTTTTTGATTGATTTGAGTGAGTGTTTGGAATGAATGAATGGAAAACTGAGTGAGTAATTTTGAAAGGTTTTGATCGGGATGAGTGTCGATTTCCGGATGATATTAACTGTATCACTGGTATAATCAAGTGTACAGCATGTAGGATTGTTTATTAGAAAGTTATCAATTCTTTAAAAGTACAATCATATAGGATATATATATTTTTCAGTGTAAGGTCGATCTATCTTTCATTAACAGAATAACAAAGGCTGTATATTCACGACTGGCGAAGCCACCATGAAAATATAGCTCTTGTTATTCACGTTATGAATGATCTAGCGATTTTACACGAAAAGCGAATGATTATTCTGTTTCTTTTCTACCAAAATGAGACGAAATGTGAATAAAATTGGACAAATCTTCTTAAAATATGCTGTTTTGCACGTGATTACTATGCAATATCATGACGTCATTTGTTTATATGCCCCTGAGATTCTGTCAAGATGAAATGAACAAAAGCAGGGTTTAATCCTTTATCAATTTTAATTGTTTGTCAGTTAGATTATTAAGTGATAAGCTACCGTTATTTTTCAAGAAGCCATCGAAATGTATTAAGGAAATTTGTTTGGTTGAAAATATGAATTCTGATGGAAATATTGGAAATGAAATAGAATAAAATGAATAAATACAACAATTGTTTGTAGTTATCTTTTTGAATCCCATTCTTGCCATTTCCTTGAATTTTGCCCGAGTTTTTTTCCGTAAAGGCAATAGAGCGGTACGGTTAACAACATCGTTGAACTGACAAGGGGAATGATTTTGAAATGATTTAGGAGTGAAATCGATTGAGTGTGTGGAGCGAGTTTTGAGTGAATTTAATGGGAGGTAATCCAATATCACAAATTTTGTTCAGGGTGACCATAATTGGCGATATTGATTATCTCCCTGTAATAAAATATGGAGTCAAGTTCTATAGATAGCTTCCGATTTCTTTGATTGCCGAGCTAAGTTTTGAAAATACACCTATATGTGGGAATATGATTAGCGAAACAGGTATATACAAGAAATCCTTTTTTTGAAACATTTCTTGATTAATCAATAAAAAATGTTGACTATTTTTTTTAGAATTTGAGTTTAAGTTTATAATTGTATTGTCCTTTCGACCGGTTTTCCTGGGGCACGGAACATATATAAACCTATGCGAGACATATCCAACAAATTGAAATGTGCGCATATGCACTGTCTGACCAGAGTCTAAACTTCGCGTTTTGTAGATAAATAAGGTCTCAAAGTATCTGTAGATGGTTGGACAATCTTTTGGTTACACTATATAGTTGTCTAGACTGTTAAATGTTTTCAACTCTCGTACATGTCAAATTGTTGGAAATGTCACGCAGAGGCTCATATGTATCAAACAAAGTAAACGGAAAACTTACATTTGAGTCAGTATGTGATTTCTTATCTCAATAATTTCAAACACGAGCAAGTTTAAGACTCGGAAACAGACTGTGGATCGTCACAGTCTGATCAGAGTTTTTACTTAGTTCCAATATATATTTATGGACCTCAAATATCATTTCCCATTACCAGAATAGTAAATTAATTACCATCTATAATGCTCTAACGACTATTTGTTTTAAACGACCACTTTTATTAAGCGACCGTTATAAAAGTACTTTCACCGTAAGCTAAATCTCCGATAAAGTGGATATTCTATAACAAAATGATAATAATTATAATAAAAGAAATATAATAAAAATAAAATAAGAATACAAAATATGATAATAATAAATATAAAGAAAATGATTTTTTACTAAGCCTTGTGTTTTTTGGGCCCAGTACAATCGCCTATATGAGGCGATTCCAACGGGTTCGAACATCATAAGATTCAATAAGAATTATGCGATTTTTTACATGTTATCAAAAGGACATGCCTTATTCATGATGGTATTTTTATTAAGCGACCATTTCCATAACCGACCGTTTATAGGGGTCCCCCTAATGGTCGCTCAACACTGTGATTTTTTCCAAGCTGTTCAATGTCTATTGATCAAGCACAGAGGCAAGTGTTGAAAATGTACATTTAACAATATCGTGAACTTCACAAAATAAATGCTATTGAAATGATTTTTGAATGAAATTGAATGAGTGTGATGAGTGAGTTTTGATTCGAATTAAAGGGAGGTAACCCATTGTCGCTGATTTTGTTGAGGGTGAACAAAATCAGCTATTTTCATTACCTCCCTTTAATAAAATTTATCTACAAGTTATATAGATAGGGGACTGTCTTTTCAAGAACTAATCATAGGCTTACAAATTTAATAATGTCAGAGAAATCATTATTTTTCCTAGCTACTTTTAGTTTGAATGCTGTTGTTGGTCTGACATTTGCAAGTGAGTTTGATGCGTTTTTTAATGGTTTGAGTGATTGGTCGTAATGAGTGATGGAGCGCTGTGTCAGCGATTTGGAATGGTTTTGATCGGAATTTTTTTTTATTCGAAACATTCAACTCTCCAAAATCGTTCAAAACACACTTCAAATTCGTCGAAAGTGATCTTCATTAAAATCGATAAAATATTTCCGCAATTTTATTTTCTGGTGTAGGATTTAAAGCATTTAATTGGTCCACGAAGACACACAAATACAAATGACGTAGAACTTAATAAAGGGAGGTAATCCAACATCTCAAATTTCGTCCATTTGAACGAAATTAGCAATATTTGTTAACCTTCTTTAATTTTATTCAAAATCGCTTTTAGCAACAATACTTATAGGTTTACATCTTGAAATCATCCACCTGGTCAATTTCACCATGCTGTCAACTATATGTTATTTTCAAGGCTGTTTAATGTCTATCCATCAAGCATATCGATGACTCAGCGCGAAACAGTTGTAACTGCCTATATGTTTATAGGCAGTTACAACAGTTTCGCAATGAGCCATCGATACATGAAGATGGAAAGGTAACACATAGGCTCAAATGAATTATGTATAGAAATAAAAGAGAGAAAAAAACAAAAACCGACAAGTCTATGAACGTAAGGAAGATCATTGATTTGCTAAACAACGACACCGAAGTGTCAACCACGTTCGAGCCATTTATCATAAAGCTTCATTAGATGATCACAATTCTCGGCGCCAAGAATGGATATAGAATCTACAGTGAACACAAACTTGTTCTATAGGAGTGACATTGAAAGTTGAGATAATTATACCAATGACGAATCAAATAGCGTGATAAACAAACCTCCTTACGCATTTTGTCAAATTAGAATTTTAATAAAAATGTTTGAAATTGATAAAATAATTTCTCCCGTGTAAAGCAAGCCACTAACGAAGGTCAATAAAGCCTCTGAAACAACAGCTTAAATAAAATTGTAATTATGACATTTTGGTTGCCCGCCTATGTAATGACGGAAACGCAAACAAAGTGTTTTTTCAAGTCTTCTTTTTTCAAAATCAAAAGTCTCAACGCTAGTAGGATCAAAATAAGCTCAAACCTTGATAACACTGTAGAAAGAGGAAGAAATAACGATCACTAGAATTCTTCTTCGTCTAAATAATAAATGAAATTTTTACCATCTATTTCACGGAAATTTTTTCATTGTCAAATTGTGGTCGTATAGATTGTTATAGATTGTTATCAAGAATTACTTATTTAACAAAAATCGGATTGCGAAACAAATGCTTGTGGTGCATTGGTATTCTAGTTAAATTGTAAACGGAAAATATCCCACGACCTCGTTAAAATCAGATAAGCTTTGGGTTAAATTCATCATTTAACGAAGACTCTATAGACATACTGTCGATGGGCGATCAAGATCTCGCGACTCCAGCTTATTCAAGCTGAAGTTACGAGTTTTTGGTCCCCCACCAACGATATGCATGCCATATTTATCCTTATTTATTGGTTTGAATTTATTTAGATCGATCGTACAACAAGTTCTTACATCTTAGACTAATCCCCCTCGATTCTGCTTCCTCGAAGATTCACCAGTATCCGCGCCGAATTTGTAGGCCGTCTAGAGGTGAAGGGTCGGCTTCTTTTCAAATAGACCCCGAGTTCGATTCCCGGGAGTGTTTACCGATCGTTAAACATAGAAAGTAATATTTAATAACCGAAAAAAAAAGAGTCTCAACAGCTTGACCAGAGATAACACTTTTTGCATTCAAGGTGGCCTCCTTCGCGAATAAGTTTAAAATGAACGGGTTCGATCCCCGACGGCGGCACTCATTCTTTCCGACTATTTGTCTCTCACCAATGGGTTGATAATCGTAGACCTGTGTGAGATAGTAGCTGGAGGCTAGGAAAGGATGTGGTGGTGGTACTAGTGAGAGAAATACCAGGAAGCCATTGTTAGGTGCTCCAGCCGCCGCGATATAACTGAAAATAATGTTGAGAGCGGCGTTAAACTCCACTAAATAAATCAATCTTAAATGAACGGATTCAAAACTTTGTAGAGTCTTATTGTTTTTTTTTTTTTTTTTTTTTTTTTCAAAATTTAAGTTTAACGAAAATCTTTTTAAATGCATTTAAATCTTTCAAATGAAAAGGTTCTGGGAAGATTAGTCGACTAATCTCTAAACGAAAAAAAATGATAAAATACTGAAAACATCTAAACAAAGCATGCATTTGGTTTATTTTTCGGTGATAAACGACATATGTTCTCCAATAAATATAATTACATGACTTGGATAATTTGTCATTTATTTTTTCGCCCTTTGAAAGTTCCCAAAAGTGCCTTGACATTTTGACAGAACGTAGATTTTATCTTTGCTTTACAAATACGGTAGTTTGTAGTTATGGAACTTATTTTCTAAAAGAAATACTGCTTTCTTTTCTTTACCATGTAATAATTGTCGAAAACTGCTAACTTCAAAAGTGTTTTCGTCGATGGTAAGTCGAAATGCCGATACTAAAATCGTTTAAATTTGAAGTTACGGCATTCCAACCACCTATCGACGCAATCGGGAACCTGCGGCAATTCTACGTAATATCCCTCGGGAATAATAAAGGCGCAGCCATGAAAGCGCGTCATTTTGCACGTTGGTTTATATGACGTCGCAAACATTACTGAAGATGACCTTGCGAAAGAACAAATCAATGTAAGGCTAAAATGGGCATATTATAATTTGAAAGCAAAACGCAGTGTTACACTGCGTTTTTCTTTCAAATTTTAACATGAAAAAAAAAATCTCCACGATCGGAAAGTATGGAAGGATTTTGCTTTTCTTCAAGCGTATTAATCAAAGTACCACAACAACGAATGATGCACAACAAAATGTATATTTTCAGGAGGAACACCACCACTCGTGAAGATATAGATTTTGTTGTTCACTCATTGAAATGTAAATCGATTCTAGACCGAAACAAATTATTATAATAAATGTGATGAGTTCCCGTCACAATGAATCTTGACGGTAAGCCATAAGATATCCAACTGTTTTACAAAAATCAAAGAGACTCCATCAATTTGTTCACAGTAAAAATATTTCAAGTTACTGGGTTTTACAGACGTCCAAGAAATCAATAAACATCGTCGTTACTTTTTCGTTTGGTTTAAAACATAAAGTCCCCCTTAAAAATCTTCATGGTCCCTTAACCGCCGCCCATTTTGAGTGTTTGAAGTCTCTACTATATATCAAACTGAAGCTTAGATCGATGATGTGTAACTATCTTCGGACACGCATCGTCGGATAACAATACAAGTCGCCAACGTCAAAGAGGATAAAATTGTCTTAGCTATGAACGTATCCAGAGTTCATAAAGCACAATTCTGAAATATTTGAGTCGATGCGTGGAAAAGAAGGCCAATCGCATTACTGACAAAGTGGTTGACATAAGCGTTACTGGCAGTAATGTAAAACAACGACAAATAGGTAGAAAACACCCAAGACTTTAGAGTATGCACGGCCAGTCTTTTCGAGAAGTAAAAACGGTTAATGCCGTTAAAGAGTTTTCTCTTTTTTTCTATATACATATTTTATGCCTATCGGAATCCTATTTCAAGGCTAATCGTTTGATTAAATCATTACACTATTTCGATGCAAGGTAAACCTATTTACGTACAGTGAAATATCTAGTGTTAAGCAACCATTTAGGGGACTACCACTATTCCTCCGCTATCGAAATGGTCGCTTAATAAAATGATCACCAAGATAGGTCTTTTTTTTTAATATTGTAGCATTATTATTATAATGTAATATGATTTTCGAACCCACTAGAAATATATCCCTACGATATTGAATAAAAAAAACAATTTTCCGCATAAGAATGTCCATTTTTCAGAGATTTTGCTCGAGGTGAATTTCTTAAAATGACCCTCTGAAAAAAAGGTCGCTCAATAGAGGCTGCTGCTCGAGCAACATCTAAATTCAGAAAGGTTCGAAATAATGTATAAATGATAATAATCACGATGATAAATGAATAAAACAGATATTTCATTTGAATGGAGTTATTACGCCGTTTTCGACAGTTTTTCAACAAAGCACCTAACACTGGAGTCATGGTATTTCTCACACAAATACTACCATTTCACCCTTTCTAAGCCTCCAGCTGCTATCTCACATAGGTCTACGGTTATCAACCCATTGGCGAGAGACAAATAGTCGGAAAGGATGAGTACCGCCGTCGTGGATCGAACCCGGGACCTCTAGATTGACAGTCCAACGAGCTACCAACTGCGCTTTGACGGCGACAGAAGAGAGATACATGTACTTGAATCACAAAATAAGCAAACACCATACGTTCGTTCTTCTCATCTCACCTCGCTGTAACTGTAAACAAATAAGGTTTGAATTTTACTGACGCGGTCTTTTTTCTATTTCTCCCAATATATTGCAACATTTACATTGTCGAAGGGCATCGAATAAATCAGTGTTGAGTCCCGATCACTCTCGATGTTTCAGTGATGATGTCGGAGCTTTACGAGGTTTTTATGGTTAACGGATGATAGACTATTGGCAAGTAAACTGACTATCCCCTTAACCTGTCTATCAACAGAATTAACCTTCTTTCACACCACGCTGGTTTAGATTACAGCGGCGGATCTAGGCTTTCTATAAAAGGGATTCGTTGTCAGGTAAAAGTAATTAGCACCATAGTATATATAGATAGGAATACTATTGGACTATTTGCTCAAATTCTGTACATAAACATGTTTTATTTGTAGAATTTCAAGTTCTTTTGATTTCGAATACTACAAAATGGCCGTCGTTTTTCTTATGTTGCAAAAGTTTGATTGAATTTCTCCAATAAAATGAAGTACTTTGGATACAGAGGGGGTTCGTTCTAACCCCCCCCCCCCCTCGAACTCCCTCTAGATCCATTACTGGATTAGCCGATGCAAAACGACGGAGTCCTCTTAAATGCAATTCTGATAGAAGTATTATAGTTTTGTCTTTCCGTAACTGGTTTAAATGAACAAACATTAGATTTAAAGGTCAAATTATTTATTGATAGCAACATAGGTTTTGACAAATTTGTGTATCATTTATCAGGTTTCTACTATATTGCCATAGAACATGGTTTGATAAGCCGATTTACCCAAGAGGTCATTATGATTAACGTATGCTTAAAATTGAAACAATCACCCATCAATATTAGTATATTCGTGACATTTTCGGTTGTTGCACATCCGTACAGGCTACAGGACTCTTTACTTTGCGTAGAATAAATATCCCCCAACTCAGAATATCTTAATGGAGGGTTAGCTTTCAGAATGACGAATAGGTGCTAACCTTTTGCAAATTGTAATTCGCTTTGCACTTGCACAAGGCGGCTGGGGTATAATTGGCAGACTGGAACGTTTGGTCATCCTGGACGTATGCATTAGGTGTTTCTGGATGCAGCGAAACTTTTAGGAAGGTGTACGAATTATAAAATATGTATATGGTACAAATCTGTTCTCAATAAACAAAACTTATCACTTCCATCTTGCATGGTTACATGTAGCAGGTTTTTATAATATGGAATACAATTTATCTCCTTTAGACCCCGAAAACGGAACCGCTATCAATCAAACCCAAAATCTTTTTGTCGCAAATAATAACAATTTACTAAAGTTCTAACGGTCATAACCCCTCTAATATAACAGCAATCCCCTCGTTTTAGCAGTGATATTAACACGGTGTACCATAATCCAATTTCAACCCTGATTAACGCCGCAAACAATCGACCTCTAGCGGAATAATGGGGTTTCAAGGGTCCCTTTGGGTCCAAACAAAGCCCCGACATATGTCCCCTGGTCCTTCCCCGATGCAAGAATCTGTTTTTAACAACAGTCATTAAACTAATATAATAGGATCACTTGCTAATCAAGTTCTTCTATTTATCTTGGGAATACATTTCTTGTCCATCATGTACGGACGACTTCTTCGGCATTTAAGACAACCATTTGAGTCAAGATTATCAAAATCCGATGAACACTTGAAATAGAATATATATAGGACATAATTGATATAACATAACGATAATCGGTGTTCAACAGAGCGTCTTCAAAATATCTTGAAAAATGTAGATACGAGTCGGGGTCGCCTTTCGATTATTTAGAAGTTGTTACTACGACAGAAACCGAAAAAAAAAATCCTTTCAAACTGGATATTGTTACACTTCAAAATAGACATGAGAATGATAGCAATCAGCGTCAGAAGCAACATCTACGTTTTATTGCAATGTTTCTAAAATCAAACGTGTTTCAAGCATCAAAGTGCCGTTACAGAAAAAATGCGAATTAGGTGTACATATGCACGAATTCTTGAAGTAACAGCCGTACTTTGAAGTATACAAAATGATTCCCAATGTCATTCGGAACAGAGGCAACCGCATGTTGATGTTCCAGCAGGTTCTACAAATCTAGATTTGTTTATATCTAGATAAAAGAAACTAAAATCACAAAAAAGTATTGACAATAAATAGCATTCAGTTAAGGACGCGCTGCGAAAGGCCAGCCTACTATAAATCGCTTAGTTTCATTCAAGAAAAATCTAAATATGGGATACATTGTACGACGAAGAATGCCCAGATGATTGGCTAATTATTAATATTAGCGATCTGCCAATTTATCGGATTCTGATTTATTTTGGTCCTTGCCAAGTCGTCTGTTATATCTGACATGCGCAATCAATCAAATATGCCCGTTATCCCAGAGTTCTTCGATTGGAAAACGTTTGTAGACTGAAACAGAAAAAAGTGAGTTAAGCCAATACCATGCAGACTTCACATTCTTAGACTGGTGAAATGAAGTTGCATACAATAATAACACAACTAAAAATTTGGATTTGATAATTGTATTTTTCGACTACCTTGTATTAATTTAATTTGACGAAACTGTCCGGAGTGAATTGTCAATCATGGATTGATGTAATCAAAACCTTTTTCACAACTTTTAATTTTAATAAATGCTTAACATCTCTTCATCTGTACAATTTAAATGAGCCTGTGCGTAACTTTTCCAACAAGAGATGTTTGTAAAACATTTATGTCCCCAATAAGAGCAAGGACGATGGCATATTCTTTTTCAATTAATAAAGGGCAATAACTTGAAAAATATGATTAGCAGATGTATGCTTCTTGTGCACTACACTTCTCCTCAATAAGAACAATCTACCTGTGAAGTTTCTTGGTTCTAGCTTGATTCATACTTTCTGAAATATGTTCCAGACAGATGGACGGAAAGACGGTCTGACAAGTACAAAGCAATACACCCCCTCATCTTCGATAGGTAGGGGGGTGCATAACAATTTAATATGTGCATGAAATATAAGTATTGGGTGGCTTAGACAGCCACATGATGCAATTTTTAGGTTGCCTGGCTGTCTAAAGTTACTTTTAGACCCCTATCTACAGAGGACATGGTGAGGATACAGTTACGAACATCGTCAAATTGACAAGATGAATAATTAATGAATGAATATGGAAGGAAATTGAATGAGTGTGTGGAGCGAATGAAATTCGAGGGAAGTAATCCAATATCACACTCCAATAATTGATAGTGTTTCTGCAAAATGACATCAACGTCTAATTTTGTTCTTTTTTAAATGCATTTAGTTGTTAATCTTATTAATTTTAGTGATTTTGGCGCGTTTTGAATGGTTTGAAAGAAATTGGAAAGAATGAATGGAGCGCTGAGTGAGCGACTACGGATGGTTTTGATCAGAATGATAGTCTATTTCACGATGTTCTTAACTGTACTTGGTAGTCAGTCAAGATGCACAGGCTGGCCAGAGATTTTGCTTAGCGCATGTTTTAAATTGTTGGAAATGTCACGCACATGCTCAGATGTTACAAATTACTCTAAAATTTCTGATTGAAAAAAGACGTCGCGAAATTTACTGGCCTGGAATACACTTGCGAACAAATGGAATGATTGGGATGAGTGAGCTTTGAATGAAATTTGAGGGAGATTAAGTAATACCAGTTTGAGCGAAATGAGCGATATACCCCCCTTGGTGAAGCCTACACACACTTCTGCTCTACTGTTCTATATTGTATTTTTCCAGGAATAATTTCAGAGTTGTTGTCTTGTACTTTGAAACATATTAAAAATACATGGGTGCTTATGAAACAAATGTCTGAATACTAAGCGCTCTACACATCATTATTTACAGCAAGATTATTTTTCTCGGAAAAGTTGCCGCTCCCCGTCAAATCACCGGTCCCTATTTCCGTTTCGCCTCGTTACCTACTTCCGGTTTAAAATGGCGGAGAACGGCGTGTCAGACGACAGAAATATAAAGCAACGTACATCAGTCATTTATCGTGAGACATTAGTGTTCTACAAGATAACGTTCATTTAAAACTAGTTAGAATTATAGCCCAAGGAAAAATAAGCGATGCGCAATTTACCCGACTAAAAGAAAAGCGGAACCGAAACCGGATGCCGACACTCTTCTCTCAAGAAAGGCATCACGGGATATTCACGTCATCCTAAACGGAGTGTGCCAGGCCACTGGGAAGCGGAACGCACGCCAGAATTGGCGTTATTAATTCGCAGCGGGATTCCGCGGTTTTCCCGCAAAATATCGGAGTTAATTGCGAATAAAGAAAGTTTTAATTGATAATGTAAACTGTAAAGCTCTCGTGCCGCGTGTCCTTAACATGTTTTGCCTCAAGATACTCTAAATGGTCTGATAATATTTCTGAGATCAGAGTGAAGTCAAAATGGAGTAATTTCCTTGGATATTATTTTGTCGCGGTGAAATATGTTTTAGGGCCTGTAATATTTTCCTACACGGATAGAAACGATTTATACTCTGTCTACGCAGCAAGAAATATTTGTATATCTGCTGAGGGTAGCCCGTGCATTGTTCCTTAGTTGGTTGATTTATCAAAAACGTCGATTTGATGAAAGGTTAGTCTTAAATGCGTTTCAATACTTAAATATTCCCAGAAATATAAGAGGGTGAAAAGTAAAAGTAAATTATTTATTACATATTATAGACTTCAACATTCGTTTCGTTCTTATAAGTTTACAAAGTTTCGTCAGATAACATCCTAAATGATATTTTTCATGATTTCACATGGATATTTTTAGAACAATGACATAATGCGATTATTTTAGTAACTTGCCTTTCTTTTAGAAACATCGACGAAAACAAGGCAAATAGCGGTTATAAGAAAAATATAATACGAATTTAGTGTATGAAAAATAGCTTACACGGTTGTGGGAATTGATTATTGTCTCGGCAGAGCCTCGACAATTATCAATTCTCCCAACCTCATAAGATATTTTTTCATGCAAAACACTAAGTACGTATTATATATAGCCCTACGAAGACTATGCCGACTGCGCCTCTTTTTGAAAATTTATCTGATCGTAGCTTCGTCTGGTAAATCTTTTACCACTATTTCGATGTCAGCAGAATCCTGTTAAGCTGTCACCATGTCACTAATAAGTGTATACAAAGTTCTAGCAGAGCGATACTAGATGCGACAAATCTTTTAAGAGCTTCAGACACCATTGGTAACCTTAGCCCGATTAAGAAACGAGAACGTGTTACCTCCCTTTAATAAAAAAAACATTACTTTCGTTATTTTTTATATCAAAGGTTCGTGCGTTTTGATATTTTAACTATAGTATTATGTCGTTTTATTTTATTTTATCTGTTTATATTTAACTAATTTTCTATCATATTCTTTCAACTTCATTTAATGTAGATGTTTCTTTTTAAATGATTTAAAAATTGAAATGAGAGCGGTGTCGAATATTTCCGGATACCTCAAACAATCTTCCGAAATTTTTAATTTTCCAAAAGGTACGAAATATGTTTATTTAAGGTTCATGTGAAGTGTTTGAGACCCAATTTTAAGGGCATTCATCTGCCAAGAAAAAGCAGTATGTCCAGGAATATTATATATCAAAATGAAGCTTTTTATTAGCTCAAGCAGTTGAAAACATAAGACTGTTATAACTATAGCGGTATAGCCAAAACATTGTGGAAAAGGGTCATTTTGTACAGAACAAGCAACTGCATGACTGTTGGATAAAATTGGCTCATATTTTAACAAAGTCTAGCCTAAAGTACCATCTAGATAGTGCTACAACCATTGGTATAAAACTCAGCCCCAAAACGTAGTTATGCAAGCAATTTATTTTCACTTATTTTATAAACACATATGTCATATATGTCATTCTAATTTTGTAAACGTGTAGATCTTTTTATGGTATGGTGTGTTATCACAACATAAATAGACATTAATTGTTTATATACCTGTAAGGTTGTTTAGCAATAAATCAATTTCTATTTCACAGAATGATAAATATATAGTAATATTGTAGATCATTGAATTAAAAAAACTGTAATTTGAAATAAATCGCAGAAAATATTTCACAATATTATGGTGTGATGTTGCACCATACCTTACATCTATTTTGAAAACAGACCAAACCGGTTTGACAAGTATGTTGACAAAATGGATGCTAATTGATTGTTTCAAAAAAGCCTTTTGAGACTGAGTTTTATATCTAAGGTTGTAGCACTACCTGGATGGTACTTCAGACTGTACTTTGTTAAAAGATGGGGGCAATTTTATGCAACCGTCATGCAGTTGCTTGTTCTGTACAAAATGACCCTTTTCCACAATGTTTTGGCTATACCGCTATAGCTATGGCGGTCTTATGTTGCCTAACTGCTAGTGCTCACGAATAGCTTCATTTTGATATATAATATACCTGGACATACTGTTTTTTCTTGACTAATGAAGTGCCCTAAATATTGGGTCTTAAACACTTTACATGAACCTTAATAAAGATTGTAAAAAGTGCCTTATGATGTCGTATCACCTTAAGTAGACTTGAAGTCCGAGGTAGGACTGTAAGATAATTTGACTAAAATATACTCAAGCGCAATGAAAACGCACCGGCCAAAAAATTGATCAAACTGTCCTAAATTATAAAATTTTAATTCGACCTCTTTTTTTATCGTCTTTCAACCTAAAAAGGAACATGCAGAAATGACATGTCTTAACATCAACCGTGAGACGTCGACGTTTGTTTTGTGGCCATTAAAAATGCCCTTTTGGCTTCGTCATTTAATTGTACTTTTGAAACAAGTTTTGAATTGCATAATAATAAGTACTGTTTCTTAGAGAATAAAAATACAGCTTTTATTTAACATTTGCTCTGAGCATAAAGCAGTAAAGTGATCTCAACTTACTTATGGTGTGGGATTAACTAAGAACAGTATGTATTTTTTCATTTAAATTAAAGAATGGTAAATTTCCTTTTGGAACTCGTATTTTTCGAGTGATTTGAACTCCAAACGACATGTTTAGGTCCATCAGGGACGCCGAAGGTATGGTGTAGACGTAGAAATTCATGAGCGTTAGCCTGTGCACGAGCCAACTTGTTAGACTATGACAACCGTTCTACAAAGTGATACCCAGCATTTGCACTTGGTCAGAGGCTATGTTACCAAAAATTGAACGACTGAGAGGGTCTACATACCTACTCGTCAGATACAAAGATTTTTAACTTTTTTCTTAAGGGATAGGTTCAAAAACCTTCGAGCATTTATGAGCTTACTCTAACATTATTGTGTTGTAAATGGTCCATTACAATCTTATTTAGATTAGTAATATTCATGTCTGAAGTTTTGGTAAATTAAATTAATATACTAGGAAAAATTCAGGTGGTGCGTTTTCATTGCGCGTGAGTATATATTTATGCTTAATTCAGCCTTCAATGCGTCTGTTAGCTAGCAGAAGGTAATTACTCGGACTCGCACAAATGCGCTGCTACCATGATGGCTAAGACGTCACCCATTGCTTCGACGTTGCTCATACGCTTTCGACGAATATACCACAATCTTTCTACGACCAAGTCCCGAATGGCCTTGACCACAATATCGCCATGCTTGATACATACAGCTAACAACATCGTGATAGGGTGAGTGATTATGTAATGATTTTCGAATGAAATTGAATGAGTGTGATGAGTGAGTTTTGAGTGAAAGTAAAGGGAGGTAATTCAATTCCGGATGTACAAAATTAGCGATATTCATTACCTTCATTGATAAAATATGCATTTAACAATTTCAAATATGTCGATGAAATCGTGATTTTCCTATTTGTATTTATTTTTGAAGGTAGCTGTTTATTATATCTTTTTAGTCATTTTGGAGTGATTTAGGGTTTGAGTGAGTGTTTGGAATGAATAAATGGAGCGCTAAATGAGAGATTAAGAATTGTTTTGATTGAAATGAATGACAGGGGCGTAGTAAAGGTGTAGAATCAACTTGAAAACGGTGTTTTTTCTACATTTCACTCCATTCTCTCTGCAATTGTCAAGTTTAAAGAACGCATTTAGAAGACTCACACTACGTTTTACCTACGTTTATTTGGAAAATTTGTGATTAAAGTGGAATCATGATACACGTTAGACTGGGGTTATTTCTGGTGTACAATGCGTACTAAAGGAAAGGGCATTTGCATCCCAACCATAACTGTCCATTTTTACAGCTGGGTGAATTTTTGCTCCGTCAGTAGAATGCAATATCTGCCTTTGATGGGACTCAATCCTAAATCACCTGATAACGATTCGAACACACTCACTACTCGGTAAAAGAGCCAAAGATTAAATAAGTCCCATAATTCTATTGAAAATTACACACACAATGCGTATGACCTGAAAATCGAAAGGTAACGAGGATTTGAGACGAATCGAAGATGACCAGGGTTGAGATTTTCCCGTTGCTTTATAATTTAAGAACTGTTTATTTCTAAAGTCTTGGATATTTCTCTAAATAGCTTACACCTATGGTTGACATTTGTTAGTTTAGCACATTTCTCGTGTTAATGATCGTGCTACATTTCTGCATACTTTTAACGAACTAGGTCTTTTCTGACAGGTTCGATGTCTATTTAAAATACTCATCTTATGGAGTTTCCATATCGTGACCGTGACGAGCCACCTTTATGTCTCAAATGTACTATCTACGTTATATTTGATTGGCCGTATCTTGTTTAATACAATTTGTATTTGCTACCCGTCGAATGATTGTCCCAATCAAGTAAATTCCGAAGTGTCTCAACAATCGCAGGGTACTTAGGGCTGAAATCTTTCGCTTTCTGTTTAAATTGAATATAAAATGACGATGATGCATTACTGCCTGTACAATTTCTATGATTTTTTTTTTTCTAAATCCGACATCTAGGTGACCTATAGCCGCCGTCACAGCGCGTCGGCCTGTCAATCTAGAGGTCACGGGTTCGATCCCTGACGGCGGCACTCATTCTTTCCGACCATTTGTCTCTTATCAAAGGGTTGATAATATATGTGAGATAGTGGCTGGAGGCTAGGAAAGAATGTCTTAGTTGTACTGGTGGTGAGAAATACCACGAATCTATTGTTAGGTGCTCCAGCCGTCACGAAATAACTGAACTAATGTTGAAAGCGGCGAAAAACTCCATTCAATCAATCAATCTGGATGACCTCTTTTTATGGAATATTCACTTAAGGGGTTTCAAAATGTTTCAGTTGACAAGTCACCTATATATATCTTACACATTGATTTAGTGGTCCCTTATCGCTAGACAGCTAGACAAATTCAAAGTGAAGGATGCATTTGAACTCAGCACCGTGAAATCACGCGACGCTGCATGTAATCGTGTTGCGGGTACGGTGACTGCCGATCGCCCCCGGAAACAAGTCGGCACACCCGGGTGCCGGCTCTACTCGTTTTGTCACGGTAGCTCATTTGCAACTCACGGTCCGTCTGTCTCGGTTAAAGCCAGCATGTTGCTTTTTGTCCTTTTGTACTATCTGCGCATACTATTGCCTGTCTCATACGAATACTTCATGAAGGACTCTTACCATCTGAGCTTGAGGTTATACAACTTTTCTCATTCTCATTTAAAAATTTTAGATTAAAGCCGTAATTCTGTTTTTATACCCATTTCCATGTATAAACATAAAATATAATATTAATAAGTTGTTATAAATAACAACTTATTAATATTATCTTTTATTTTCATACATTTATTTAAATAAAGAATTTGAGAACATTCTCAGTTGAGCCTGAGAAAAGTTTTATAACCTCGGGCCCTGATGATTGTTAATTTTACGATTTCTTGTAGCATACTGTAGTAACAGCTTAAATAGAGCTGTAGATACGACATTTTGATCGCCTGACAACGAGGCATTTTCACAATATTTCAGACCTTCAATAATGCAAGAGTCGTCTTGGAAAGAAAAGCTACATAAACATAAACTATCTAATCTATCTACATGTGTATATCTAGAAAACAAGAGGAAAATGATTGTCCGAAATCGCCCTTCTTAGGACCCATGACCCCGATAACAACACCTAAATAATGGATGCTTTGTAAAATGGGATATTCAAAACACATCTCAAATACAGTTAAGAAGATCATGAAATTGACCAGAGGAATTATTTTGGAATTATTTCGGAAGTTTAATGAGTGCGTGGAACGATTTTTGAGTGAAATTAAAGGGAGGTAATCCAGTATCGCTTATTTTATTCAAGATGTTCTCCCTTTAATAAAGATATTAATTAAAAGTTATATAAATAGCTTCCTATTTCTTCAAGAACATATCAGACGCTTACAGTTTCAATAATGTTGGCAAAATCGCGATTTTTTTGTAATTATTCTGAATGTAGATGTTGATTTTACAATCTTAGTCATCTTGGGCGTTTTTGAATGGTTTGCGTGAATGTTTGGAATGAATGATTGAGATGAATGTCAATTTCACGATGTGATTATCTGTATGACCCTAATAGCAATGACATAACGCAAAATTGTAGAATACAAGCCTAGATGATGATGCATATTACCTGGGTGTATGATATGAAAAAAAAAACTTGATAAAGGTCCGTTTGATTAAGTCACATGCCAAATGTGAAAGCTCACTCCCGCCTTGTTTCTGAATTTCGAATGTTTGAATTTGATGTTATATAATCACACAGGAAAAGGCTTAGTGTAGTACTAAGTGCAAGCGAAAAAAAACGTCGAAACCATGTTTTGTTAAAAAAATCTTGAAACATTTACTCAAATGTTCAGAGTTTCAAATGTAGTAACATTTCGATGTCTGTGTATATACTGGCGAAGAGGATTGATATATAAAGAATTCCTACTATTACATGTAAAATCCCCGAACGCTCCGTCCGGCAATAAAACGACGAATGCAAAAAAATTAGCTCAGCATTAAACCCATTCTGAGCATCTCTCGGCCAATCTAAGATAAGCCTTGGACGAACTGTTAAAAAACATTGAGAAATTGACATTCATCTCTATCAAAACCATTCTAAATCACTCACTCAGTGCTCCATTCATTCATTCCAAACACTATCTCAAAACATTCAAAAACGCTTCAAAAACACAAAAAGATGATATATGATAACAACTTTATTTAGAAAAAAAGATATAGCTAGAAAATAAACGAAATTTGAATGAAAAAAATTAATTGTAAGCATCTGGTTGGTTCTGAAGAAACATAAAGCTATTTTTTGAACTTGAATGAATATTTTGTTACAGGCGGGAAAACAAATATCGCCAATTTTGTTCATCTGGAAAAAAATAAGCGATATTTTATTACCAGCCTTATATTTCACTCAAAATGCGCTCCCCTCGCTAATTCGATTTCATTCCAAAATTATTCCAATTCATTCACCTTGTCAATTTCACGATGTTGTTAAGTGCATCTGGTGAGACTGGCGCAAAGAGAGACTTTGAAAAAGTGTGAATCTCTGATCACATGTCTTTCAATTCAATAACCGGTATTTCGAAAAGGACTATATACTTCCGATTAACAAAATTTATGAAATTAAATATAAATACATGTTCATCCAAATATATCCGTGGTCTGCTACAGGTGACGGAACTAGCCGAGTGTCGTCCCGCATGTATCAGACCGTTAAGAAGATTTACAAGTCGGAATTCATCATTGCTAAAGTGATTGAAAATGAATAATGTAACAAATTGTCAAATTCGCTTTGGCCGTGATTTGGCTGCGATATCTACATATTGGCCGTTGGGCGTTCTTTGCCATGTGCTTAGGCAGCTGCATTTTATACTCCAATAAACCCAGTAAAAACATACTCATTCCTATAGGTTCGATTGCATAACAAAAGTTTACTAGTAGTAAACTTGAGGTTAGCAGCTAAGTACGGACTAAAGTACAGTTAGTTACATCGTGAAATTGACATTAAACTCAATCAAAACCATTCTAAATCGCTCACTCAGCGCTCCATTCACTCATTCCAAACACTCACTCAAACCATTCAAAAACGCTCAAACCCATTAAAAAACATATAACAACAAGTTCGTTCCAAATAAAAATAGCTGGTAAATAATCGGGATTTCAATTATTTAATTGAAATTTTAAGCGTCTGGTTGGTTCTTTAACAAATAGGAAACATTCTATATAACTTGTATACATATTTTATTAAAGGGAGGTAATCAATATTGCTAATTTTGTTCATCCTGAACAAAATTTGCAATACTGGATTACCTCCCATTAAATTCACTCAAAACTCGCTCCACACACTCATTCAATTTCATTCCTAAATCATTCCATAATCATTCACATTGTCAATTTCACGATGTTGTTAACTGTACTACCAAGGTACACATATGCTTAACCTCGACTTTTGGCATGCAATCAGGGTAACAGTCAGGGTAACGCTACACTGTTATGCAATTAGGTCTATGCGTTTTCAATCGTTAAATGAGACTTTGAAAGCAAGTCGCCTCTTTTAGAATACCAAGGGAAAGAATGCGATAACTAGGTTTTTTCTTGCCTTATCTTAAAAATACATGTACATAATTTTTTATCGTCTCGTGCTAGTATTTGTTTCTGTGTTTCAATTAATATATCAAGAATATATTTTATTGTAGTACTGTTGAATTATAAAATTTCACATGATTTGATATTTATTTTTACCTGTCGAATGATATCTTTCATATCTTAACTTCACAAATAGGATTGGCTGTTTTTTATCTATTCATTTTTTATTATTTTCACAACGAAATACAGAGAATAGTTTTGAGTACATATAAGTACAAAACATAAAAAAAAAAATAAATAAAACATTAAGATCTGTATATATACATTCATTTGCTTCCCGTTTTTATATAGTTTCATACCATAATGAATTAATAAAAATCGTTGCTTAATTTTAGAGTATATCAATGATATGTGAAGCTAAAATATTATTATTTTTTATTTACATTCACCAAATTTAAACCATCGCAAGCATCCATTTGAATAATTTTAAAAACAAGGGTAACAATATAGACCGAACATCGAGTTCATTTGATGCATGTTTCTTTCCCCACGATCCGACCACGCCCTTTCCATTCAAACCCGGGCGCAGCCTTTGGTTTATGGGTGCTGGAGGCAATATATATCAAGTCAGAACAAAGCCGCGGCTTTATATGTCACTTTGAAACGCCCACCCCCCAAAATCGAGAATACTCTGAATCCTCGAGGCAACTTTAGACGCAGATATCATGGCCGCGGACTTCAGAAAAGAAACGTCAAGACACAATGCAAATATTTACCCTTCACCCTACGGAATAAATCTTCTCCAATCAATGGATCGATAATCGTTAACCGATGTTGGATCACATTTTGAGGCCAGGAAAGGTGATTATGTTGGTACTTGTGATAGAAATACAAAGAATTCATTAATAGGTGCTCCAGTTATCCTCGAGATGATCTAGAGATATTTGACATCTATATTCTGTAACCTAGGATATAGCCTGATTGATTCAGAGCTGGGTACATGTAGATCTCAGGCTCACCAGTCGAAAGAATACTGCACAGTTTTTCAAAAGGTATTTGACTTTTGCGGGAAATTGAACCTTTTTGGAGATCACGTCTGTTAAATGTATGCAGTTATGGTAATTGGACTTTCGTAAATATACCCGTAAATTCACTTTGTAAAAACAACTGTTAACAGCAATATTTGATAAGGATGTCGGGCGATCTAAAATGAAACCTTCGCCATCATAAAATGCGGACGTCTAGCAACCGAATTGGATTTGCTCTTTTACATGTTATGCACTAATATCAAACTCAAAATAATAAAACCAGAATAAAGTAAACCCTGTATTAATCGACCACACAAAAGGTCGTTGAGGAGAAATATCGCTTATTACACGTTTTGTTACATATCTTTGATTGAATATGTATGTAATTGCGAATTGTTCATTTATTTCATTTTCTGAAAACCCAATTGAATCGATAGTTTTTCGACAAAAAATATCTATTTTGTAAGATAATAATTTTGAATTAAAGAAGGGAATTTTAAAAACGGGTGCTTAATGAAAATGATCGCTCTTTATTGATGCAGTGGCTTGAGCAAGATGAACTGTAAATAAATGAATGAATAAATTCATGAAAACATGATATTAGGATAGTTTCACCGAACAGATTTGCTGTTCCACGCTGGAATTTGAGGCAAAGAGTGATCATTCATATGAGAACAACAAAACCCTTGTTCCCATTTTCTGGTGTTGTTTCCTGGGCAGTAAAATGATACTTCCCTGTTCAATGTCTGAAGTTATTTTTGCAGGGCCTGCAGTTTGAAGGGGCATATGTGAAAACATTATTAGTTTTACTGGTTTCAATGAAACTTGTCAGCGCTATTGTTGGCTAATGAGCTGTCTATTTGTTACGTATTAGTTCTGACTCCGTACCCTGTTTTGTGCGTAAATAGGGGGTTTTGTTCTCGATCCAGTTTTACTTTTTCTCTCCATTTAAGAAAGCCACATGACAAATGACTTCCACACGTGCTGTGTTTAAAAATAACAAACTGGCTGTTTTTCTTGACTTCGGGCTGTTCAGTTTGGATTTTCCCTATTTATTGATAGTATGAACTGTTTTGATCTTATTTACGTCAGACTAAAAGAGACGGAACGAGATTTTTTTGAAATTCATGGGGCAGTTTGAATACACGAAGGGGATTCAGTCCTTGATGTGACTTGGTTTTCAGTTGCATACATCCGTGAATTAAAATCAATTACGTGTATCTTCAAGTAAAATAATAAAGGTATTGCAATTTCGCGCTTAGAAAAAAAACTTGCATCCTCATATTTTCATTCATATTTTCATATAAGATATATGATTTTCTTCATGGATCAATAAGAAGCATCCAAATCTTCGCGATCAAATTAAATATTGGAATGATTTGATCGATTTGAATGAAGCCTTGGGATCTATGTTGAAATTAAGATATGTTGCTGCCAAACCATTCCACTGAAGATTTTATAAATGAAATTCGTGTGTCTGTGGGCTAGATTTTTTTTGGTAAAATTCAATTCCACGAAGATATTGCAAATCAAAGGATATTGCAACGTCGCGTCAAATGTTCACAAAAGCGGTCTTTTAAAATGGATAAAAAATTAATCGATTTTTTTGTTTTTCTTAAAATCACATTCAGATTTAATACTTCTGAAGCCTATATTTTTTAATAAAGCTTTTAATTTTAAATATTTTATAATACGTTATTGCACGAAGATTGGGGTCAAATATGAATAGTAACGACAGTTTTGGTGCAACGTTGAATTCGACGAAAAATGTTACAACAACTTTACAAAATCGAATTTTATGAAAAATTCAACCCGAAGACATATCATCTTTATTTGATAAATGTAAAGCATATTCATTTCGCTACAAAAAGGCAAAAAAATCAGCATAGGTTACCGTACAAAATTTGGAGAAATTTCTTTTTATTCACAAAAATGAATTGAAGAATTGAACGTCAATTCTTAAAATCGCGAAAAAGATAGCGTTTCAGACCTGTTGTTCTTGTTTTAACGTGTACAGAAACTTAACGACTAGCTGTGGCTCTTGGGCTTTCTAAACGATTTTTTTATTTGTATAAATCTGCCGGCTAATTAAGAAAATATTTGCAAATGCTGATTTTGGCAGGTCGAAAAGGGGTTGGCCTCTTTATGGCGTCACGACGTCAAATGAACGAGCTTCAAACCCTTTTTATTGTGTTCTAGCTAATGCCCACACTTCAAAGATAAGTCCCAGTAATTATTGTGAGATTTTATGAAGTTTAAGCGCAGTATTTTACTTCAGTTTGTAATCAAATTATAATGAATCCAAATGATCTCAATGGACGATCGAAATGAATTAAAGAAACTTAATTTTCTTAAACATACTAACTAAATTAACACCAGAAGCCGTAATACGTAAAATGATCCAAAATTACAACACCTAAGTCTCAGGTACTTTCCAGTCTACGGAAAAGTCAGAGCGATGCCTAACCACCTTCAAATTTGATAAGCCCCAAGCTGCGTCGTCCGATTATCGTTTAAATAATGGATTTGAATCAGCCAATTGAACTTTATGCAGAAAGGTGATATCGCATTGAAAGGTGTTTAGGGTGGATTTAAAAGCAATTGGTATGAGTTAACACATTACTGTACCAATACAATGCCGATTAATTAAAAAGTGTTTAATTTTACAAAATTCAAGAGGGCTGACCCCTCCCCCATGAAATTGGATATTAATTTTAAAACGGGGGCTTTGATTTCGCAAGATGGGGTAATTGTGTCTCATATTAGCGAAGTTTCCTTACAAAATAGGGTCATTGCGGTCAGCCGTGCACAGCGGGAAGCCAAACGAGGAAATATCAAATAGCAGTATCAACAATTTTTCTTCCCTTGTGTAACAAAATTGATCAAGTTATATTTGAAGAGTGACATCCTATAAAACTGAAATGGGTACACAACGAACTTTTTCGCGGAACCAGAAATCGAACATGCGGCCCTCAGAAATATTGTGTACGAAAATACCAATGCAGTGTTATGTACATGTAAATAGTTAGTAACATCGTAAAATTGAAATTCGACTCGATCAAAACCATTCTAAATCTTTTGCTCAGTGGTCCATTGATTTATTCCGAATCCTCACTCATGCCCTTAACAAACACCCCAAAATCGTTAAAAACATTTCGAAATTGTTTGCTGGAACAATCGTGTTATCATTCAAATATATAAAAAATGAAGCTTCTGAATAGTCCATGAAGATTCACATACGCAGAAGGACGTGGGTCTTAGTAAAGAGGTGTAAAAAGAAATAACGCTAATTTCGCCCAGTCGGACTAAATCAGCGATATATGTTTTCTCCCCTTTTTCCATTAAAAACTCGTTCCTGCTCCTTATTTTATTTCAATCTGAAATCATTCTAAACCATTTACCTTGTCCATTTCATCATGTTGTTAATTCCTCGGTACATAATTAGATGACCCCTTTATGCGTAATTATCCTTCCGTGATTTCTCAGAAACATTCCTTTCGATTGATCCAGAGAAAGATATTCGTAAATAAACATTCATTTCAAGCATGGTAGTGTGACATACCCAGCTTACGAAAATGTGCGAACGATTTAAAGGTCCTAAAATCTTTTTGCACCAGTCTGATCATGATCTAAAATATATGTACCTTTCATATTTCAACACTACTTACATAGTGTTTCTTATCGTTTTGCGGGCCTCAAATGAGCATGTACATTATAGTTCATAAAAGTTCGTATTTAATTTCATTGTATTATGTTAAAAGTTAATATGGCCTAAAAACTGTAGGTGAAAAATTAACGAATAAATCTATGTTATATACAGAACCACAAAAGAAACGTCGCAGTAGAATAATTTTATTTGAACAAAAATCTTTTGGTGGAAAGCTTTATTTTACTTGCAAGGGACAAGAATTTTCCTAACTGATATAAAACGCGAATGATAGCAATACTTGAGATAACGGTGATACGCTCTCTGTGTGTAGATTCAAAATAAGGATCCTAAAGGTATGGCGACACCAAGGTTACCAGATCTAGGCAGTGGTTGGTGATGTGATCTCTGAATCTACAGGCAAGATTTTTAGTAGTTTTTTTGTGTGTGTTTTGTAGGATACTTATTCCAAAGATATTTTCGAACATTCGACATTTCTCGGAAAATAGTGTTTCTTTCCTTGGTTGCAAAAACGAGCTGTTTGTGTCATTAAAGCTTATTATTTTCTAAGGCTATATAGGTGAATAACTGATATCCACCACAAAAAGTTTGGCTGTTTCTGGTGCAAGAATTGTATGAATGTATTTTCCTCTTATTTGGGGTGGAACCTCTGAAACATTTTCATGAAAATTGATTATCAAAGGTTTTTTGGGCTATTTAAGCACCGATACCTATTCACGAACAAAGGAAACATTTGAATTGGAAACATATTTCTCTGATAAATTCGTCCCATCTGAATCAAAGAGTACTAACGCTTTGCACATTTAAACAACCAAGCTAAAATTGATAGCAGCGGTATTTTTTCTTTAACTTGGAGTCTAGTTGAGTTCATTTTCACCGAAGAGCATCAAGTGTCTCTTAATTTTCACTATTATCTGCAAGTCTAAATACTGAGACTTTTGTTTTGTGGTTTAGTATATATTGTATTGGAATGACATGACATGGCAAGTGAAGTAAAAGCTCAGATAATCCTTAGATTTCATTCTGCATGGCTAATCTGAGTCTTTGATGTTGGCTCTGTTGCCATCCTAACGCATGGTATCGCCGTGGTAGGTTTCTTTATCTGTCAATCATGTAAAACTGTTGGACGTGCAAACAAGGGATCATAGATGAGTATTTCTGTTTAACTTATTTCTCTATGATTAGGTCGCCTTGATTCGGGTCAACTTTGAATTTAATAGCCGTTTGGCGAAAAGGGGCCATCTTATAGTAATATAAGTGCGTACAGTTAAGGACATCGTGAAAGTGACATGATGAATGGTTTTGGAATGATTCTGGAATGAAATGGAATAATTTGTGGGACGTGTTTTGAGCGAAATTCAAGGGAGGTAAACCAATATCGCTAATTTGGTCAAAATGAACAAAACAAGCGATATTTATTACTTCCCTTAAATGAAATAAACGTAGATTTTTGTTTTGTGTCTTCTTGGACCAATCTGAAACATTATTTCACACGAGCCAATAGAATCGTAGAATACTGTGATCGATTTCAATTAAATGTTTTTCGTATCGGCCGATTTCGCTATGTTTCTTATAATTTTTGAAGCGTTTTTGATCGATTTCAGTGGGTGCTCGGAATGAATGAATGAATGAATGAATGAATGAATGAATGAATGAATGAAATGCCTAGCGATTAATTTAGAACGGTTTTGATCTGAATTAATGTAAATTTCACGATTTTTTTTAACTGTAAAGTGTCGATCCCAGTCAAACTGCACTAACTGTGTATGAATGATCTTCTATAACTATAACGTTCGTTTCACCCTCCTGCAGAAATACAAAGAATCCATTGACAAAACCCGCCTCCGCCAGGACTCGAGCACGCAACTATTCGATTACGAGTCGAGCGCGCTAGCCACTCAAAAATCATTAGAAAACCTCGATTAAACCTGTTTAAGTTCATTACTTCCGAGAAGTTTCGGATCTATTACGGGTCAACTACCTAAACTTCTTGTACTTATACCAACCTGCAAGGTCTCGTTAGTAAGTATTTCGTCAATGAATGCAAATGACAAGATTAAAGCCGGGATAGAATTGAGTAAAAAAAAAGAAGATAGAATTGAATTAAGGGATTTAAGGACTGACCATCTAAATCTTCCTGATTAATCCGAAAGAACATCTCCGCCTTTGTCAATTAATTTCCATTAATTCTCTTCAGTGTTGAATGACATACTTGAGTGTATACGAAGCAGTTGGGGGTCGAGTCCATTTACGACGAAGTATCCACAAGAAAACAAACATCCATTTAAAGGTATCTTCATAAATATGTCAACATGGGTATTTGAATGATTGAAGTGCAAATGTGGATAATTCGAACACAGGAATACCCCGTGGATGTTACTTTTTACAAAGACCATTGACCCTTTCCTGCGTTTATTATTCAGCTCCACGTAAATGAAAAAGTACCGAGCTTTGCACGTGAACTTTCAGGCAAAGAGGGACACTTCTTTAAAGTTTGCATACGTTTTTCGCAGCCTAAACCAAGATTTGATGTTTGACGAACCTGTGAAAGAGACAGTGGCTTAACCTCATTGCTACACAATTCTACAGCTGGGTAGATCGACACTATATTTTAAGTTTTTGCTCTTATAAATTAATATCCCCCGAGACAGTTGTACTCGAACAATTGACCTTCAGGTTACTAGCCGAACGCCTTAACAACCCGATAGAACCTATGTATAAGTCTTTATAAACGTAATAATTCGGAATTATAATGAAAGTCGGCATATATTATTTGTGGGGATTCGCAAAAATAGGCGATTTTAGCGTTTCTCAGAAAAGTATATAAAAGATATATTAAAGAAACAAATAATTGTTCGTGCAAAAGATAGTATTGCGTTTAAACAAGCTAACGTAATATTGTCATATACACTCTTTTTCCATCATTATTTGTCAGTTTGAATGGGGTCTTACGCCCCAACAATATTTCAGTTATATAGAATTGAAGTTATTGCCGTTTTGGATCATCTTCGTACAACTATGCCAATGGGCGCCATCACTTCGTTTCTTCATATTACGTCACATAACGTAACCGTGACAAACATTTAGACGTCACTTTGCCCTGTGGCACAAAATGTACCCGATAATTATATACTAGCATTGACAAATGTGCCAGAATGTACCCGTACTTTAGATTCTGACCTTTTTATTTGGTTTTGTTTGAATCGGTGCCAATATCTTGTTATAATGTTAACGGTTCGACTATACATTAACCGCAGCGTAAGCTCGATATACGTCATGGTTACACGTACTTTATGCGAGACAGAATGCGGAAATAGGGCATATATAATATGCGTATCCATGTTCCAATAGCCAAGGGACAAAGTAATCTTACGAACAGATACAGGTCCAATCTCGATAATCTTGGTAAAATAATATAACTAATGACGATAAACATGAGCTTGTACGAACTTCATTCTTTAATCTTTGTTATATAATCTTTGTTGGCTTGAATGAATGATATTTTTCACGAAAAAGAAAAAAAACGACACTAAACCAAATCTTGTTCTCGCAAATTGGACGTACTCGGTTATATCTGAAATCAAGTTGAATAATGCTGACATTCAAAGCTATGAATTATGACTTATTGTTTATATCAACAAAATTGTGTATCGAGTCTACAACCTTTGGATTATTACAGACCAATAGTTCACAAAACAATAAAAATCGTGTTTTTTTTTTTATGAACTCCAAAAACGAGGGCCTGATAAGTCAAATTTTATGTGTATCGACCAACCAGGGCCTTCATTATAAACTGTGAACTAGACTTGTACTTTTTTTGTGTGGAAATGTGTGAGCCCTCTCTGAACTCAGCATGGGAAGTAAATTCACCAGAATAAAACACGACGAGATATTTTCTTGATTATCATAATTAAATTGAGCCTGTGTGTGCGACGTCCAACAATTTCAAATATGCACAAAGCAAAGACTCTGACCTGCCTTTGCACCCGCACAGTCTGACCAGTATCTTCACTATGCGTTTAGTAGATAAATAAGTTCTCATTGTATCTCTAGACCATCAGGTAACTTTATATTCACAGTATGTGGCTGTCCTAATGTTTGATCCTCACTTATAGCTGAAATTGTTTGAAATGTCACGCACAGGCTCATTTAATATTGTAATAGTATTTATGAAAATAATGATGGGAATAAAAATCTAATAACAATGGTGTAGTGATAAACTTATTTACAACGATGCCTCCAAAAACTAAAATGAAAACGCAAACATACGAACACATCATTACTGGCAATGAACAGTTAAATTTAACAACTGAAATATCTTCAAATATATATTAATGCAATTTTTAAAAAAAAAAAAAAAAAGTTAATAGAAGCATGGAAATCATTTTTTTTTTCTCAAGGATAACACAATAGATGGTCGAATGAGTGTTATTTCCATCATGGTTCTTACTCATTCCAGATCTTGCACAAGTAGAGATACACAATGGATTCTAACCACTGCTACATGTACCCACTTTTAAAGCTTGGTGTACTTGGGCTCTGTCTGTAAAGTCTTCTGCAAAATTCACTTTCCGCCTACGGTGGAGCTTGAACCCGTAAGTACAAAGTTACGAGTCGAGCGCACTTATCACCTGGCCGTCTAGTCAGACATCAATTAGTATTGAATAAGGCTGAAATATTCCATGCAGTTTTAACTAGTAAACTTAGAATTGAACTTTAACCAATCCATGTGCCCGACCTTTTAACTAACCACCCAATTAGCATTATTCACATGACCTTGTGTCCTTGCACGTCGCATATTTTGACATCATGTCTGGAATAAAAGGTCACAGCAGTTTGCTTTAATTCCACATTCGACGAATTATCTAGATCTATTTAAACGTGCTTTGCGCCGTTTTAGACAGAATAAACGAGGGTAAGACCTAAAATGCGAATATGTCTTTCAGCAAAATGGGTTTCAATGTAAACGTCGCCGCACATATCTTTACGCAGTTAGAAAATGATCTGACACATAAGAGAGCAATTTTAGGTCCAAATTTTAAATTATCTGCAAACTATTCCTAATACAATAACACTGACTTTTGAAGTACCCACTTTCATATTTCGGTCATAAAAAGAAATTTCATAACGTAGAGTTGACGTCATGACGTCATCAAGGGGCCGACCCTTTTTTAGGGACTAAAATCAGTAATTGTCCATTTCTTTGGGAAATAATATACCGATTTTTATTCCGAAAACGCCATTTGCTTCGTATTAAGACGCCTAATGTTATGCTTTATTGATATCAATATAATTATAGGAAATACAACAAAGTGAAACGTATTATGTTTTCGATTACAGTTACTGAAAATATTGCCCTTTTTCTCGAAAATTTGTCCAATGACCTATGCTGAAATTTAGATATGTTGCTGTCAAACCATTCCTCTGAAGATTTTTGAAATAAACAACAATGTGTCCTCGGGTTAGATTTTTTTTTTTGTAAAATTCGATTCCGCGAAGATATCACAAATCAAAGGATATTTCAAAGTCACGCAAAATGTTCACAAAAGCTGTCTTTTTAAATGGATAAAAAATAAAGAAATTTTTGTATTTCTTAAAAAATCACTTTCAGATTTAATACTTCTAAATCCCATATTTTAAAATAAAACTAAAATTCAAATATTCTAGAATACGTAATTGCACGGAGAATGACGCCAAATAAGCATAGTACCGATGTTACTTTTTTTTTGCGACGTCGCATTCGTCGAAAAATGTTGCGACATCTTCACAAAATCGAATTTAATAAAAAAATCTAACCCGAAGACATATCTTTTTTATTTGATTAATGCAAAGCATATTCTTTTCGCTACAAAATAACAAAAAATCAACATAAGTCACCGGACAAAATTTTGCGATTTTTTTTTTTTTTTTTTATTCAAATAAAAATGAAATGAAAAAAGGAACGTCAAATTCTTAAAAATCTCGAAATAGATAGCGCTTCGGGCCTATTTTTCTCTTTGAATGTGCACAGAAATTTAACGACTAGCTCGGGCGTAGCAATTAATGCTTTTGGCGGGTCGAAAAGGGGTTGGCTCCTAAATGATGTCACGACGTCAAATGAACGAGCTTCTGGCTCTTTTCATTGCGTGTAAGCTAATTCCCGCACTTCAAATATAAATCTCAGCAATTATTGTGAGATTTAAAGAAAGTCGAAAATTCGACCATGTTATCTGTCCGCAGATACCTTAAATAATGCTCATTGGGCGTTCTGGACGGGGATGTAAGATTTCAATATTCCCTTCTAATTGTCCGTCTTCACTCAACATTAGCATTTATCAAAATCTTCTATCAAATGAAAAAAGAAAAAGAGTGAATGGCGTACGTTCCTCATGTAATCATACTAATAGTTGATTTATCAAGAAGTGTCTTTTATAGACCATATGCAAGAGAAAATTTATTTTGTTTTCATTTAAAGAAAATAAAAATAACACATTTTGTATATATCTAATTCGTTTATATATTTTTACGAGCAAAACCTTTGCCACTCATTTTATTGTATGTGACCCACCACGCGAAAAAAGACCATCTGGGAACTTTGTAAGATAAATATTTGAAAAAGGAGATTGGTTCTAGAACACGCAAACCAAAGTTCGTAATTCAAAAATTCTATCACAGATAGGTAGATTGATTATTCTAGATTTAGAAAATTAGTAAAGTGCGAAAAGTCTCGATTCTAGACAGTCGGCGCAATCCGCGCAGTCTGACAAGGATCGACACTTTATACACAACCGAGATGGGCCCTTTTCGCGTGACGGGTCACATAAAAGTATGTTCGTGACGTAACCCACAATGTCGCATGGGTGTAAAGCAAAGCCTCAGGTCAGCCTGCCGATCGCACAGCCTGGCTACAGGTAATATTATGCGTTCTCTCTAGTTATATAAATCGTCCTAATCCCGCCTCAGACAGTGTCTGTGGGTGGGTGGGGGAACCTTTTTTCTACATTGTAGGTTTTCTAGGCGACTAAATATTTGTGTCTCGTGCACACGAGAAATTGATATACAAAAATTTAATGAATTATTTCCACTGGCCTTTTTGAATAGTTCACCACGAACTGTCATATTTTAAAGTTGAAACAAAATTATAGCAGTTCGAAGTTTGACAGAAATTATCCTTTAATATCATTTGGTCAGATATTTAGCCGATAAGACAGTGTCAAAATCATTACATTCTATAGTGACTAAAAATTATGGCAAGGACGCCTCAATGACATTTAAATGAATTCTTAATTAATGATCCTCTTTGCCTCGGCATGATGGACAGATTTAAATCCATAATTCTACGTTTGCATTTATCGCTAAATAAGACAGGCACGTGGCAAAATCCGACTTTCTCGACCTATGGTATTTAAAGTAATCATAGTCGAAAATTGGTCATTTTACAAATCATTTTCGAATTAGCCGTCATTATGCTAAACGGTTGTGAGGTACGAACTTTCGTCCCCTCACAGCTTCGTCCGTAAATAACATCCATGTGCTAACATAAGTCACGTCTAATGTAAAAGCTCAACTCCTACCTAATCACAGCTTCATCAAGCTTGAAATCTAGAGACAAATAGACGAAAGGTTAGAGTCGGCATCTACTATTGTCCACTACACACTTGTGTACTTGTGTTCAAAGCAGAGTACAATTTATAATAAAGAGCCAGTGCGTGACATTTCCAACAATTTGAAATGTTCCTGAAGTAAAACATTGAGAGGCGTAGACAAATTGAAAATATTAAGCTACCTCATGGTCTACCGATACTTTGAGACCCTTTCTATCAACTAAGCGCACAGTGAAGACTCTGGCCAGACTGTGCAAATGAACAGGCTGGTCAGAGTCTTTCCTCGTTACATATTTGAAATTGTTGGAAATATCACACACAGGCTCCAATTTGTATCGTTTTGTCATTTTGAACGCAGATTATGTCTAAGAGTTGAAAGGTAGAAAAAGAGTTAGAAATGTAAAATGAATCAAGATCGAACCGGCTATGTAACTTTATCTTCGCACGATAAAACAATACACCATTTACTACTAGTTAATAAACGGGGAAGTATTTCACAAATATAATAAAATTTGCACCAGTTAACAGCTTCAAAGAATATTATCGAACCTAACCCTGCGTCGAGGACGACAAAACGGAATAAACTGTTTGCAAAATATACCCCGCTTTGCATGCAAGTGCACGTTCAAAGTGGGGTATAATTTGCAAACAGGCTGTACCGATTTGTCACCATCAAAGCATGTAATTGTACAATATATTTTTTTTCCCAAATATTTTTTGGTCGGAATATACGCAGGATCTTTTTGTATAGCTCTGAAATCATTATTGAACAAGTTTGTAACAATACTTTTTGTTTCACATTATCATGTTTTCAAACAAAATCTGCTATTTTCAATGATTTAAAACCATGAAGCAATGTGCAGTTAAAGGTATCCCTAGTTTGAATTTTTTACCGTAACTATCTTGTGAGCAAGCAAACGTAATCAATGTCAAAGAGGCATAAAAAATAGACAAAACGGAATACGCATTTTAGATAGGCGGAACCCATAATTGAATCTGGTAACTGTATTTATTTATCTTACCTTTCTTTCAAGCGCACCGTCTAGATTAAACATAAATCTATCATAAAATTAATCGACACATGCATAACTTGATGATACGCTTTATTGTTTTATAATAGTCAGATGGGTTTAAAAGAGTATCAAAGTTTAAACTGAATTATAATAATTAGCAACGACAAAGTGTGTAAATTTCTGGGTACGAAAGTGCTATATTAACATGGCGGCCATATTGTTGTCGATGTTGTATATAATTATGTCATTTTCAAAATTATAGAGTAGTATTATTCTTTTTTAACCGGTGGCATTTAAGTGGCATTAAACCATGATAGGACCACACTCAAGGTTTTAAAGCTCAATGTCTCAATATAACTTCAATGATCAAAATGGAGCTTTACCAGTCGAGTGACTGGTGGCTAACCGTCACCTTCTGTTACACATGTGTGACGGTAAAAGGTCACAAAGCATTTTTTTCCGAAAGGGATACCCCCCCCCCCCCCCCCAACCTATTCAACTTCGATCATGTGGTCCTACTGTTTAAGAGAAGCGCTTCATCTCTTCCATTCGAATTATAATTCAAAGGGGTTTTATTTTTATTATTCATTTTATGTACACAAAACTGTACATAGGCCTACATGTAATGGCTTAAACATGTTCCAAACACATTCAAAGGTGATCAGAAAACCTTTCAATTTTAATAAATATGGATCTATATTTCTTTTGGTGTGAATAAAAAAGATCAACGCTAAAAACAATATTTGCAAAATGTAGAGCCGTATTTCACTTTACTACAGTTAAAACATCGTGAAATCGACAAGATGAATGATATTCGATTAGAATTGAATAAGTGAGGGGAGTGATTGTTGGGTAAAATTAAAGGGAGTCCGAGTTAATCTGACATCGTAAATTTTGTTCAAGATTATCGTTATTTATTACCTCCCTTTGAGATGATAGACATACTTTTCTATTTGTTTGTCATTGTCGCTCCCCCCACTCATTGCACTTTACTCGGTAATCATTCCAAAATCATTCAACTTGTCAATTTCATGGTGTTGCTAACTGACTGTATCATTCGAAACACCACTCGGCCAATCTCACGATCAACCTCGGATGTACATAGAAGGACTATTTTTAAGAATTACGGGAAAACCTTGGAAAAACTCGATGACGTCAGTTAAAATGGCGTTAGCCCTCGAAACTTTGAGTGAAAACATTCGACGTCGCCAACGCTATTCATTTGAAGTCACTGACGTGAACCATCGTATCCTTATATAAATAACTTTAGATTCTTAAATAACGGCTAAAAATCTAAATTTTTGAGAATGTTTGTCATTCTCAAAAATTAAGATTTTTCAGCCGTCATTTACTATAAAAAATATCAATCTAAAGATAGCTCCGGTTCGCTAGTTTTTCTCACACTGTTTCCGCCTAACAAAATGTACAAGTTCGTTACATACCCATCCGCCTTACATACATCCGAGGTATGTTGTAGTTTACGGAAATGGCCGAGTGATGTTCCGAATGCTGACTGTATATGTGAGGAATATCACATTATTCATTGTAGGCAAACAATACCCCGCTTTGTACGCACGTGCAAAGTAGGTTTGATTTGGAAACGTTTTGCACCATTTTGTTATCCTCAACTCAGGGCAATTTGTTGCGTCGCAAAAGCTTAAAAAAACCCTTAGCACATGAATAATCATTATTTATCATTTCCCATGTGCATGGTTACATGTATATCAAACAGTATTCACAGTCACAAAACAACATTTAGAATATTCGTTGATCATTTTAAATTTATTGGACAGAAGCTACCGGTAGATCTCTTAACGACGACACTAATCAGACTGTACGGCTATATATGATGATAAATCTCTCAACCAGCACATATAGAAAAAACACATGTAAAAGTATCGTGAAATTGACATTCATCTCGATCAAAACTATTCTAAATCACTCACTCAGCACTCCATTCATTCAATACAAACACTCACTCAAACCATTCAAAAACTCTCCAAAATAAAAGATAGGATAACCATTTTCATTCAAAATAGATAAAAGTTTTAAAAAAAATGGCGATTTTTCTGTGATAAAAAATTAAGTCTGTCTGATTAGTTCTTGAAGAAATATGAAGCTATTTATAAAATTTGTGTGCATATTTTATTAAAGGGAGGTAATAAATATCACTAATTTTGTTCATCCGAAACAAAATAAGCGATATTGGATTACATCCCTTTAGTTTCACTCCCCAACGGTCCTCTCGCCCATTCAATTTTATTAAAAAATCATTCATCTTGTCAATTTCACAATGTTGTTAACTGTGAATATATAAGTGCACGAAATTAGTTTCCAAATAATTTGTTATTGGTGTTGTGTTTCAGAAGAAAGAATTCTTATTTCTGCAATTATATTTGAAGCTGCGCCGCGAATACATATAGTTTTTTTTTTATATTTTGCCTCATATCTTAATGAATTGAGGAAAAACAGTTTCAATGAAGTGTTTCTCAATTCTTAAGACGCCAAAGAAAAAGGTAACTTGTGCAACAAACGCTGTATTGATTTCGGCAACTACAAAGAAAGAAAGTGTTCTTTAAATCAGATACTATCTTTTCTCTTCTCTTTTTGTCCTTTTCTAAAACATTTGCCCACACTTCCTGTTGTCTAGCGGACCCCTTGTAAAACCGAGGAAATGCCGTACAATAGACGCGTTTTCACTTTCACGACCCCGCGAGAGGGCGCTGTGTGCCGTTCCCAAACATGGCGCCGATCTAGTGCGAAAGTCGTCTGCCGATTTCTTGTTCGTTTTCTCCACGCGAAAAACAAACCCCATCGCTGTGACAAACCTCTTTAAAATAAATGAGATCCACAAATTACTTTTAAATACCACCTTTCGACTGCTTTAACACCATTTATCTTGCACAATAACGACGTCGTTTTCTCGTGGGTACGAACACATTGTCTTGATGCTACATATAAATTTATCCGCTGTTTCTGTTTTAGGAACTCT
Source organism: Fragum whitleyi (assembly GCA_948146395.1). NCBI lineage: Eukaryota > Metazoa > Mollusca > Bivalvia > Cardiida > Cardiidae > Fragum > Fragum whitleyi. The sequence continues at coordinate 39,862,174 of OX411547.1, read as the reverse complement.
TTTTCCGTAACCACGTTGCATTAACAACATCTTAAATCTACAAAAGGCCTCGTGAACAGAAACTTATGTGTCCTACACTAGATATTTTTTGCGTATTTTTCCTTGCTACTTTACCACTATACGATTAAAGATGTCCTTTAGAAAACAAGACGAGAAAACTGTAGCAGAATTCTTCTCCAGCAGCTATAAAGCAGATTCATACGGAATGGTTTTTTACGAACGCCACATCTAGAAATCAAGCCTCTAAAATTGTTTTAATTTAATTGAATGTATTTTCAGGTTTCGTTTATACAAAAGTGTCCTGGCAGGAAAAGAAAATTTATCTTTACGCACAAGGCACATCATTTCATAACAAAAACGCTTTCTCATGCTTGTGTTTTAAGTTTTTCCCTGAAAGAATTTCAAAACCTTGCAAAATATTTATTTTTCTCGGTGATATTAAATTAAAAGTAATAAAGAAATTTTTTTTGAATTCATTCAGTATTGATCACAAAATCCGGCCACACATATATTCAAATCTGATTCGTATACATGAAAAGTCTATATAATAATTCAAATCTAATAGTCATAATAATTATTTTCATATAACTTTCATGTAATGACGTAAAATGTATACAGGGTGTTTCGAATGTTAGTTTCATACCTCAATGGATGAAAGAGATATTTTCTTCCAGTCTGAACAAGGATATTAAAATATTTTAACAGTAAGCTCATACTTTTCCAAAGACTTTCTCTTATATGTTTATTTATTCACAAAAGATCCTAAAACCGTCACTCTTACTGAGAATGAATCTATCAACCATACCGTACACGAGCTGACTTATTGAAAGCGTGTTTGTATATACGATATAATTGCAAAGGACCTTTAAATGCAATTTTACTATGAAATTTCCTTTTGTTCAACATGAACACTAACCCACTTCAATTTGTAAGGTTTGAAGCTCCAAACTATATCACTTATATCATCCATGTTTACTATATTGCTTTAGCTACCAATCGGATAATGTAAATGGACAAAGTTCTAGAAACACGCTAGTAAATGACTCCTTTTCTAGTTTGAACGTCTGTTAATTTTGAGAGAAGCGCTGGTCTATCGCTGAACTGCTGCCATTGAGTTTTTCCTTTTCAAAAATACAGGACCCAAGCTCAGTAATATTCGTGATCGAAGGCATGGGATTAATACATTCATGTATAACTTAGATATGAACAAAAATATAGATGGTTCAACAAGGTCATTTAAAAGAATAAACTTGGGAAGAAATGGATTAAGATGTTGTCTTTGTAGAGATTTAGAATAGATTTAGAAACATGCACGTGTGTATATACATGTGCATCAGTGCATGTTATTATCGCATCCTTGAAAAGTCTTGTAATAAGAATAATTTATTTCTTGCAGGAACATGATAACTGATATTTCTTTCCTTAGTAATACTCTGGACAACGCTATTTCATATTTATCTTTTATTTTTGTCCGTCATTTGCGTCCTACAGTTAATTATATCGTGAAATTGACAGTTAACTCAATCTAAACCATCTAAATCGCTCACTCAGTGCTCCATTCATTCATTCAAGACACTCACTCAAACCATTCAAAAACGCTCCAAACTCACTGAAAAACATAAAACAACAACTTCGTTCAAAATAAAAATAGCTGGGAATAAAAATAGGGATTTAACTAATTTAACTGGAATGCTGTTCCAATTCATTTGCGAAGTATCTCAAATATATCTACCTTCAAGCGCTCACTCAAAAAATATTTAATGCTAAGTAATGACTTATAAAACCTTGTTGCATATGTCTTATTTTTGCCATTAATGTGTGAATAACTCATTTTTATTGTGTTTTTATATTTGGTTTATCACTTAATATTATCCCTTATCCTACACTGAGTGATAAGCGATATAGTTGATAATTTTATTTTGACAACACTCCTTGTCGAATTTTACTCATTATCATCATTTTTATAATTGAGATGTTTTCATATTATCATCATTTATGATTGGTCATTCTAGGGTCACAACCATCTTTTTATCATCTCGTTACTGATTACTGATCATCATAAACATCATCTTGTCATTTTTCGTTTGTTAAGAAGGCCTCATTGTAAATAAGTGTTTCATTATTTATGTCAAATCATGTTTAATGATGTCAACTTAATGAGTTACCTTCTATAAATAAAGAATTTATTATTATTATTATTATTATAATTGAAATTCTAAGCTTCCAATAGGTTATTGAAGAAATAGGGAGCTATCAATAGGACTTTTATGCATAATTAATGAAAGGGAGGTAAGCAGTACTGCTAATTTTGTTCATCCTGAACAAAATTTGCAATACTGGATTACCTCCAATTAAATTCACTCAGAAGTCGCTCCACACATTCATTCAATTTCATTTCAAATCATTCCATAATCATTCACCTCGTCAATTTCACGATGTTGTGTGTGAACTGTACATGACTTTTTTTTTCATTTTATTCTCGCCTCTTCAAGCAGTGTATGAATTTCGTTATTATATATATTAAGAAAAATAAGCTGTTCATACATCACTTAAAAAGCATCTCCATCGCTGTGACCATAGGATATATTTAGATTATATTGGGATAATACATCGATAGTTTTAAGCTTCCATATATACAGAACATATGCAGAACAGGGATTCCTCTGTTGTTGTCCGAGCGGTTTTATAGGTTTAGCAGGCCAAAGGAAACAGCCCTGTATCCTGGAAATTGCCTAGGAAAAAGATAATCGAGTAAAAACCGAACAACGTGTGTACTGCGTAGCTTTTTTGTGCTCACGCGCGCGCAAAAAATAGACTTTGTATACGTCATCAATTGTGCGACACGAAGTGCTTTGTGTGTTCAATGCAGAGCTTGCATATCATTACGCTGTGCTAAAATCAAAGTACTGATAGTACTGAAGGCGAGGGAACTGAATAGACGAAACAACACACGGAGTCAATTTTCTGGAATATAATCTTGATTATTCACCTTGTCCTTATCATGTATACCAGATATTTTCTTATTTATCACAGCCAAAATCACTCCTGTGTTAAAAATTTATAGCTTTTATATTTTTAATATTGACGGATGACCTTGCTAATAGGAAAAAGAAGAAAGTGCTGCCAACTAACACTTTCTCCTTTCTCCCTATTAAAATCTTCCATTTCTGCTACATAGTTTATTAATTTGCCCACAATTTTTATGTAATCTGGAGCCCTTTACAATTTGGACATGTCTACATATTTGTTGTCTTGTAATGGATTAATCTAAACTTGAAAACATTAAAAGCCTTGTCCCATCCTTAAACCCTTAAACAGACGACAAAATTTTATACTGGACCACCTTGGAACAGGTTGCAGACAATAAATCAACATGAGTGTAATTTGATATATATCTTGGGTAGAAAATGGAAATAATGTGGTATGAGTATAGGGTGGACCTTATTGTGGCAAAGGGAGAAATCGACCCTATCGATTTCTTGTGTTCCCACAGTAAAATACAACTTCTTTATGGAATTCATTTCAATGTAAAAGAAAGAGCCGACGAGCTTGTGCCCCTAGAAAAATAACATTACTACGATTCCTAGACGGAATGATCGAATGGATAAATTGACTGACTAGTAGCAAACCAATCAACTCAACTAAAATTATAAAAACGCGAGTTGCGCCTGTCTGCAAAGCGATATTGGGCGTAGTAATCTATACCTTTGGGAATTAGTTGTTTTTGGCGGACTCATCGCCATATATAGAGCATACCGTTCGACATTTTTCTTTTGAAGTGAGTTCAGAATGTGGCTTACGATCCTTATAGGTTAATTGAACCCCAGGTTTCCCGCGCCTAAAAAAGCCTTGCTAAAAAGATTAAAAAATTGGAGTGCGTGCCTTCAAATGTCACCTTGCCTCTTTATAAACCAGACCTTCAGCGCTTTTTGCGCTTTGATTATATTTGTCAGAGGGTGAGCAAGATCTCATGACTACAAAGCTGTAGATACGACAATTGCATCGCCCTTTGATAATATGTCACTTGAAATTTTGGTATAACATCGACTGAAACAATCGAATATTTCTTGATGTCGGAATGATGTTTGAATGATACCAATTGTGTTGGGAACATTGTTCCCTTTTTTCCCTATTAAATTGAGGTAATTTGGAAGTATTCTTTTAACTCTCTTTAATGGAGTTCACGTATTGTTACCCTAAAAGATTTGTATAATCAGGGACTAATCACACAATTCACATGTTAAGCCGGCCAATGAAACCATTTATGTTTTGAGCACTCTGGTTGGAGTTGTAGGCCATTCTAAGTGATATTTAGAGAGATTTGAAAGGTTTTAGTGCACGAATGGATGGATCATTTCATAACATAAGAAGATGAGATATAGTTTTAGAATTCTTGAATTGAGTAAAAATACCTTTCGTTTGTGTACATGTTTGTTTAATTCCGGTTAATCGTTTGTGCTAAAAGTAAAAACAGTTAGTAACCACTAAAACCTATATACAAGTGTACAATTTACTCCACCATGCAAAACAAAAAATAGAATATTGAAACGCCACTTTCATAACATTTAATCGATTAGGACAGTGCAGCCATCGCACATAGGTTTATAATCCTCACGTGAAAAACATTTTAATGCTACGGACGGGAATCATATGGGATTGAAGTTGAAACACGGTCGATAAGGAGAATGGTAGCTTACCATAAATCTTAAGGCACCAGAGTATCTCTTAGAATAGGCTATTTTGATAGCTGACTGTGGGAACAGTCTACGCCCGAAACCGAATCTGGGCCAGAATCAGCTGGTCCTGATTGACAAGTGATCAGAAAATATTTGTAAATACAGCATAATTATGGCGAGCTGAATTACGAGCTTCTAGTTTTATACAAAATCGACGACCATTCCTTTCAAAACCATTCAAAATCACTCGCTCGGCCCTCCAATCATTCTTTCATAATACTAACTCCAATCATTCTTAAACGCTTCGAAATTGTTAAAAAAAAAGGCGCTTCGAAATCGATCAAAATTATCTACCTTTAATTAAAATCGATAAAAAATGTGTGATTTTATTGGCTTGTGCAGATTTTTAAGCATTTGATATGTCACAAAATCAGATAAATATCATTAAATGGGGGTAAAAAATTAAAGCTAATTCTGTCCAGTTTGTCGAAATTTTCAATTACGTTTTACCTCCCTTGAAAACCATTCGCTCATCACACTCATCCAATTTCCTTCCTAATCATTCTAAAATCATTCTCCTTGTCAATTTAACGATAATCTTTACTATAAATCATAGTACAATTCTCGTTACATTTCATAATGATTCCGATACATTCTCATTTAATACTACTGTGACCGGTAAAGCAAAAGTGGATCGCTTGAATAGGCCGTGAAGTGTATACCCTAGTCCAAATGCACTCACAGTGCAGGTTGACTAGGAGCGAAACTTTTCGTAAATGGCTAATTTTCCGACTAAAAAATATTTTCTTAATTCTTATTACTATTTTTATTATTAGATACAAGCGGTCGAATAATAGAGAACTGATTTCGCAGGCAAACTGCCTTTTAACTGTTTCTTGGTGTTTTTCTTTTATATAAACTACACTTTGTCTCATCTTAAGAGCAGTGGCGGATCCAGGGTGGGTTATTGGGCGTTCAGACGAATCACCTCAATAACCTCATTATTTAATTTTTTAGTACAATTTCAAAGAAAACTGCATTGTGCCAGCGAACCCCTTCCACCCCCACCCCGGTTCGTATATTCGAACCTCCTTTACAGAAATCCTATATCCGCCACAGTGGAATGCAGTGAATTACCTCATTCATCTCATAACTATACAAATATCCGTGTGATAACATCCCATGTGATTTTTTTTACGATATCACTTGGATATTTTTAGAACAATGACATAATGCGGTTATTTTTAGAAACCTGCATTTCTGTATAAACCATCTACGAAAACAAGGCAAATAGAGGTTATAAGATAAATATAATACGTACTTGGTGTATTGTATGAAAAAAATATCTAATGCGGTTTTTGGAATTGATAGTTGTCTCGACAGAGTCTCGACAATTATCAATTCCCCCAACCTCGTTGGATATTTTTTTCATACAAAATACTAAGTACGTATTATATTTATCTAGCACAGCATGAATACGATCAACATTGAGACACTTCTCTTTTCACCTGTCGAGTCACATTATTTGTTGTCATAGAGGTATAAAACGAACATCTTTATCACATTTTATGACTGCTTTCTACATTTTAACCGGTTCTAAAAGAAAAAAAGAAAAACGACATCGAGCTGTCATCTACTAGATCGAAGTTCTTTTTCGAATTTTTAATCTACGGAATTCCCATTTTGCCTTTTATCACGTGACAGATCAAGAATATGTCCCCCAGTCCCTATATTTGAATGTTATCGAGCAAGAAAAGCACTTGTCTTATCTGTTAATGCTTAAAGATTTTTTCTCGTAATTGCGTCTTGTCTACAAACAAATACCTAGTCAAAATCTTTTCTATGGATGTATGAATAAAAATTTCTTGTCTATCAAAATTTGACAAACATAATCAAAGAATATATCACTGTACAAAGGTCATCCAAATTAAGAAATCTCTCAGTTCACAATTCAAAGTAACTTTCAGTTTATATGGTTAAGAAATTATAGTAATTTATGTAAAGAATTTGCTTAAATATAACGTTCACCTTCTTTTAAAACAAAACAAAATCATCGCATGACGGGTGGATATAAAATGTTAATATTACACGAAAATATCAAAATGGGGTTTCTGCGGTAGAGAATAAAGTTTAGAAAAACAAAATGATATTCTCCTCGATAAAAACCCTTCAATGTAGGAGTGAGAGAAAAAAAGAGACAAACTATTGGATCAATCGTGAAAGTTAAGTCTGTTCGACAAAAGGTAACTTAAATCGAAGTTATAAACTCCCCAGAAACCAATAGGCAAAAATTATGGTGGCAAATACAGTGCAAATTTCGAACGTGAGCCCGATATCCTTATTCGTCAACCAATACAGTGTGACTGTGTGTCCATGGGGCGGAGCGTATTATGCAAATCGATACCAAATGTGATGTACAAGAAGTTTTTGTGTTGATTTAAGTGCTGGATTGTTGAGTTCGTTGAAGTAGTTAGAGGGTATGTGATCGCTTGTTCTAACATATTTATCTCAAAATTACCCGTAATCAACCGTTGAGGCAGAATTGGAGTTATTAGCGAGGTTTTGTTCGCCCAAGTCATCGTAGGACGTGAGTTCGTTACTATGTAATCAAGCTATCATAGAGACTGCCTCTTATTATCGGGAATTAGCCTTGTTTAACGGGCAAAATAAACATAGCTGGACGTTATATATATGTTGATTTGATTAAAAGTACTCATTGACGGCAATTATCGACAAGAAGAAATCCGGAGTCACGGTGATACTTTGATTCCTGTTTGTTTTGTGTGAGTAAATAACGGAGTCGCACGAGGTGTTCACAAGGTTCTGTGTGAATACCCGAGATTTTCCGGGTTGAATCGACTGAGTTTGGACTGAAAAACTTGGCGTAAATCATTAATGGATTTTTAATTAACCTTTTAATTGGAGGAAATTACAGACGAAATTATGACTGCCTATTGTGTATAATTAGACGCAAATAATTATAATTAGGTAGTGGTGAATTTCAGCATCCAATTAGGAAATACCCAATTGTTGCTGTGTATTTTATTAACTGTGTATATATTATCTTTTACTTCATAGTGCTTTTTAATTGTACAGTATTATCAACACACACACACGGACAATCATGTTGAATGTAGGAGGAGTACCAGATGGGATGGATCCAGAAATGGCTCATCAGAAATCCGCTTTCATGGAACTCTCAAATCAGGGTATGGGATCCCCGGGAATGGGGCACCCTGCCTACCCGATTAGATCTTCATATCAACCCCACCCACACGCCGGCCAGTATGACGGGATGACGTCGCAGCCCTCACGGGGTCTACCTTACCATTTTCCTATGAACACCATGTCAATGTCACCGAGTTCCTACAACCCAGGGGCCCCTACCCACCCCTTCTCAATGCCCCCGTACCACCAGTCAGCCTCACCCCCGAGAGACGGTTCGTATCTTTCACGTAAATATTCCATTTTTATATTTATTATCTTTTCTACTTCAAGTAAGAAATGTAACTTAACTATGAAAGAGGATCCTTTTAATTTTTAGTCTGCTTGAAAACAATAGTACATAATTTTTTATTACCAACGACACAAGCAAATTCATTTTAGATTATTAAAGATTGGCGATATTCGAAACATTGTACAATGCGTTTCTAGGAGTGATCAGCAATGATTTTTGTTCAACATAATCCAAAAAACAGACAACAGTTTGAAATATTCTCATAACCGAAAGTTTCTTTAAAAAGATGGGAAATAAAGACCTCCACTAAACTCGAAACTTGAGTTACGAATTCACAAATGAATCATACGGTTTGGCCTTAGTCAGATTTCTTTTTTAAAGATTGGGTACGGTTGAAGGGATTCTTTAAAAACGAATGTAACACGAGCATCGTAAGCCAAAGGCGAGCCATCTGTCCTACAGAAAATGTTGGGGTATTAAACCCCCGAATCGTCTTGGAAAAATCAATCGACCAACATAACTCTTGGTCCGGCGCTAAAGAATAACACTTTTAAAATTCTTTCGGATAAGTTCGTATAGTTAGAATTGTCGCTCGGTTTGTCTGATTTGTTGGTGTCCTCAACTTTGGTAGCATGTATATCCAAGAACCGGGCTTTGCATAATTTCGCCTTCATTTCTTTTATATACATTCACATCATAAATTCTAACTATACATGTTTCGTCATATAGGAGTTTTATATAGCTTTATAGTTACAAACCACTTTTAGTGCGATATATGTCACCCAGGAAAATGAATCTGAGTGCAGAAATAGGTTTGATTCCCGCTTGCAAATATGTAACGATTGGTAAGGAAACGTTTTATCAACAAGGTGACATAACAGTTATATATATATATATTTGAAAAGTGTTCAAATCAGCATAAACTCTGTAGAACTCACTCTCCTCGTGAATCAATCTTAAATTTCATATTTTTACACAAAAATAAGGACAACGAAATAAAGAACGGGACTCTTTATTTACAACACACCGTCTATTAAAACATACTCTTTTTTTGTGCTTTCATCCAATTTTCTTTTCAATCGGGTGAGCGATTTTCACACGGAAAAGATCCGATATTTTTTCCACCTTTCGTAATTTGTTTGAAAATCTATTCACTCGTATAGTCGAGTGTTTCGTTTTTTTCAAGGTCTGTGAATATAGGTATAGAAAATACGCAATCGAATAACGACTCCTGTTTTATCGAGGTTTCGAACAAATACAACAAAAATGATTTTCCCCATCATTTTGCCCGACGACAAAATCACCTTGCATATAAATTCACATGAAAAACTTGCGCGCAAGGCGGGGCATAATTTGCAAACAGTACGTACCGTTTTGCTATCCTGAACGCAGGGCATATTTTGACAGTGTACAATTTTGGAAGATATTTGTTTCCTTTTTTTCACATGTATAAGCGACTTTATATTTCCGAAGGTTTTCGATCATAAAGCCGCATTTAGGTTTTTAACGACAATCTAAAAGATCAAGTGAGTAACATTTTGTTTATTCGCTAGTAAAATAGATTTTAATCTCCAAACATTATCTTCACCGATGAGTAGAGAGACCGCTTTTAAATAATAGTTCACGAGAGGCAAAATCAATCAGTAACTGTTGAAACAAAAGCTCTAGTTTTTCCATTCGTGTAATTGGATATTTTGTCAAAGTTTGCACTGACCTATACATATAGAAATTCATCGGGCGACTAAATGGGATTAAAACTTCGTCTAACGAAAACATTGTCTGGTCAAATTAGAAACTATCAGCAAAGAAAAAGTCGTTGTGATAAAGTAATTTGAAGAAAAGAGAGAAAATCAAATAGAAAAATACAACACATCCGCCCTGCGTTCATGATGACAAAACGGTGCGAACTGTTTTCCAATTTCACCCCGCTTTGCACGCATGTGCACGTGCAAAGCGGGGTAAAATTGGCAAACTGTTTGCACCGTTTTGTGAACCTGAACGCAGGGCAGTCTGTTCCGGCATTCGCTGCTGGAATGATAAAATAATGATTTAAATGCGAGTTCTGTAAAGATGCGACGTATTATGCCAGTCTCGCGAAAACCATTGATTTACCAATTCACATTTAATTCCATATTGAGTTTAGGTTGCACAATCATTTGCAACCATTGTCCTTAATTGCATTTTAACTATTAAATATAAACCTTAAGAAGCTCACAAGCGCTTTTTATAACACATTATATTGCTTTATGGTTAAAGGAATACTGATTCTTTAAGGTTTTTAAGCAAGTAATGAATATCACTCGCAAATCATTTTCTCTTTCCAGGCCTTTTTAACGCAGATGATTTTATGTATTACCCCATTTCATCACATTTAGGTATAAGCAAATAGGGCCCATATAATAAATATTTCAAAAAAAAAAAGATAAAACGTCGGTGAAACATCGTGGCTTGAATTAAAGATAATAACAAAACTTTAGTTCCGTCACCCATCGACGAAAATATTTTTTTCATGAAATCATGTCCCTAAGATTCATTCGGACACAAACCATTTTCGCATGACCCGTAGTTTTATGGTTATAACTTGATATTGTTGTATTTTTGAAACGTTTTGTCATCAAACGTGTGAAGTCTGTTTACTTTTTGATATGATGTTAAAGGATTAAATCGTTCGTTTAAAAAGAAAAATTAATCGATATCTTTTTTATTGTTTAAGTTATCACATAACGAAATCTGATAAAATGTTGTCTGTTTCAAAATGACAAAATACTTAACTCATGTTTCTGAATAAGATATTCTTGGGGCTAGATAGAAAATCAAAAAAAAAGGTAAAGAACGGTTTGGGACCGGGGTGAGTGTGGATTTAAAGATGACATTTAAGCCTAGTATAACTAAATGCCGCCTGAATAATGTTTGGTACTGAAGATTGGCGATAGCATGTGGAAATTTAATCTTTAATCAAGTAAATTAGTGAAGTCACAATGTTGCAATAGTAAACCGCTTGCAATCATAAAATGTCCAGAAGATACTATATTGTCTTAAAAAAAAGAAAAAAAAAAAGAACAAAAATATTCATTATTTCAACTTAACACTTTATTTATAACACTTTTTCATTGATATGTGACAAAACATAACACGACAAAATAGGTAGGAATTTCATTCGTTTTAGCTGACCGAGAGCCATTGAAGTGCGTATTCTAAACGTGAGATAAACACTTTTATCGTCTTTAGTCAGTATTTAAAGTTACTCTGCCAGTTTCACCACGTATCTGATGTAGAATTCGTTAGAAGTTCCGTAAATTATTTATTTGCATTTCAAAGAAAACGGATCATTTGTCTTTCATTAATTATTTACTGAAATCTGTTGTAGTCTGATCATAAATAACGACAATGAAAATTGGTGAAGCCTGACCTTATCTGTGGAATGAAATTAATTACCACACTTCCTGTAAATCATACACATTGAGATTGGAGAGCGCGACAGCCCTGTGTTCAGGATAACAGAAATGTGCGAACTGTTTGCAAATTATACCACACTTTACACGCAAATTCGCGTGCAAAGCGGGGTATAATTCACAAACAGTTCGAGCCGTTTGTTATACTGAACGCAGCATTGGTTATTTGTTCTGCTGTTGTGACGATTTGGTCACCCGACAATATAAAGAAATTATTTTATGAAAAGAAACAAGTCCGTTTCAACGTTTTTTTTTATTTTCAATAAATAATTCCATGTACGGATAATCGTAGATTTTAAATCCGATTGTTTAGCGCTAGAAAGATATTTATTTCGTCACTCCTCCGTCACTTGATGGGGTAGATCTTGTTGCTTCTATATTGCTTTTGAAGTTTGGCCCAAATCTGTGGAATAAGTAGTTTTGCTGTTTCCAATGTTCTGAACGAATTAATGAAATTCTGAAAAACAAATAAGAGAGTCTCAGTTTAATGATGATTTATTAACAATTTGCATCGTAGTAGAAACTTTTTTATAAAAACGAAAGGGTGGAAAAATGCTAAAACCAGATTCCGTCGGTTCACGACCAGGATGTTGTTACCACAAATTTTCAAGTCTGTTGTAAAAGCATTTAGTCGTCGACTAGTGATAATGTTCTCACATTCAAAAAGTGAATAGTTGTATTGTTTAGACCTCTTGTAACCAAGAAAAATAATAGGAGGCATTTAATACCATATCAAAATTATCAAAGTTCTTGAAATTTGACCATTGCAAAATAACCAAAATATGCATTTTGCCCTGTATTCGTCTACCAAAAAAATAACGTTTTGAGTACTGAAAAAACAACAACCACTGAAGAAAAAATCGAGTATGCAGCTATGTTTTGTTGTTGGTAAAGTCGTCCCATATAAGAAACATCTTTCATCAAAGCTAAAGATAAGGGGATATTTTGGACTTAAGATTTAAGTCAAGATTTTAATAATATTAATACAAGCTCTATCTTCCAATTCTTCTGAAAAAAAAATCCATCGATCTTCTAGGTAAAGATACAACCCTTCTTGCCATATGAACATCATTTTTGAGTGACTTTTTATCGTGCGGGTTTTATTTCAAAAGATACTTCACCATCGCTATATTTCGAACATGCAGAAATGTTTGTTCTGCATGTTCGAAATATAGAGATGGTGAAGCATCTTTTCAAATCAAACCCGCACGATAAAAAGTCACTCAAAAATGATGTTTATATGGCAAAAAGGGTTGTATCAAATGTTTTTGTAAAAAGTAATTATAGATAATTTGTTATCGAAAATGCATCTTAATTTAAAACTACCCTCGTACATTCAACTTGTTAGCAAGCTAAACACTCTATTCGCGTTTTAATTAATGAATTTCTCCTCTCTTTCAAAAAGGGGGTGCTTTTAAATTATTATTATTTTGTTTTTATCATTATTATTATGATTATTATTATTGTTACCATTATCATTATGATTATCATTATTATTATGATTATTATTATTATTATTATTGATAATAAAAAAAAAATAAATTGATTTCTTATTTGACTATTTGTGTGGAATCTTACAAATTAGTTGCGTACCCATAATTGTTTTCATTGATAAATAAAACCATTTTTATCCATTTTTTATGCAATCAGAATGCACAAATCTCGATAGACCCAACTAAAATTAAATGATTAATTACTATCAATAATCTTACAACTGCTGTTTATAAATTATATGGAGAAATTTTACAGGGGTCTATTTTACTGTACTAGTGAGTCACCCTTTCCCAAACCTTAGAAGTCTATTTAATGCAGCAATGGATTCAGCAGCTGTTTACTAAATATGGTAGTCAATATTTAAAGGGACCTTTCTCATACAGACGGCGAAACAGCATCAAAGCAAGCAATAGTTTGCCATGTTTCAAACAGGCACGCTTGCTTTCCTCAATCAAAGATGTTGAACCCATTTCTGTACTTGTGGTCATTTCGAAATGTTTTTGTAAAACAGAATTAGTCAAAACAAAAAATGTAATGTTAAGAAATATTTAATGCACTGTTTAATGAAAGTAAGCTTCTATTGAAGATTATTTCACACAAAAAAATAATTAAATAAAATTTCTTTGATCAAATAAAGAACGCTCGCGAACGTGTAAAAGGAGGATCAAGATTTTGTAATAAAGACATCTTATACACGGAAAAAATAATAATAAGTCGAAAAGGAAAAACGAAGAGAATTTTTCAAATTTTCAAAGATTGTCTGATTTCAAAGTTTGTTTAACTAGTGTCTATCCCTTTTAAGTAATTCTTTAAGCGTATAGCCCGGGTTCACACAAAAGCGCTACAGGCCTATTTGTGAAACGTGGACCCCCAAATTTTAGGATAATAAACGCTGCTTTGTATATATCTTCGTTGTATAAAATTGTCTAAATAGTGTAAATGTTCGCTTAACGAGTGAATTAATTTGGTTAAAAGTCTGTATCAATAGGGAAAAGAGGGACAATATCTCCCTTAGCTAGGTTTTTTGAAGAACGTGTTTCATCCTAGAAAATAATTAATTGCAATTATGATAAATATACAGCTAATGATGATGATAAAAAGAATGAGACATTTTGTAAAAAAATGTTTTTTAAGGGATAAACTAAATTCTGCTAATTAGTAAAGAGTTGAAGAGAATATTTTTTCTATTTCATTCAGAGATGAAAATAAAAACCTGTCAAAGCTTAATAAATAAGCAAAGGATATTTTCTAGCAAAGCAAATACCTAAATTTATTAGCTGCCCTGTGATTAGGATGTAAAAACGTTTGCGAACGTTTTGTAATGATATCCCACTTTGCACGTACGTACACGTCTTCAAAGCATAAAATAACATGTAGTCTAAAAATTGATGGCAAAGATAAAAGCTAAACGAAACACTCTCGTCGAGATAATTCCAATGAGTACCCTCATGATAGGGTCAGAGCAAGAACTAGTGAAATATTAAAGTTTGAAATCCAAAATACCCCTCTATCTGTAGGTCTGGGAATACTGATGACGGGGCCTTGATTTCATGAAATGTGTTTAGTTAGAGAAATCAAATGAATCAAATTATCGCTTAATTGCGCTTTGGGAACTATTTTGTGGTCAAATGTAATCCTATCCAATTTAATAAAATATTCATGCTACATGGAGACCCCTTTCTCTCATTTCCTTTTCATTGAATAAAAATACATTGAACCCCATTCCTTCGTCTGGAATGTTTATTTGAATTGTATTTTAATGCCATACTTTTAACAGATTTCCAAACATAATGCAACTGCTGGAACACCTAATCATTTATCCAACTAGAACTTCCATGGCACTATTTTCGAGCCTACAATTGCTCATCCATCTTAAGTTTACAATTATTTACCCATTTATAGGAGACTTATTTCGGAAAGGATGTGTACCGCGGCTGGGGATCGGACCAGTTACCCAGGTTGGGAGTCAGACGCGCTACCATTAACTGCCTGGCTAAAGACATAGCATCTTGTCGTGCCAAGGGTTACGAACGTTTTACTTATCTTATATTCGAGAAGAAGCTATCGATTCGATACCCCTTGACTCGGGAAGATGAAAAATAGAGACGCACACTTAATTCAACTAGATTTGTAGATATTAGATTACCATATAAAAAAGGAAAGGAAAAAAAAGAAGGGAACGCCGCGGCTTTTCGATTTAAATTGAGCTTTTTCTATTAATATTTTAACTGAATATGAAAAAAAAATAAAATTGATTACACTTAAAGGATGTATATACTTGTGGTTTTAAGCTTTTTTGGGTGTAGATTTATGAATAAATAATATAATGCATTATTATTATATCATTAATTGTTTTCTGGGTTATTTTTTATTTTTTTTTAGATATATATGCACAAATTCTATGTCCATTCAAGTAGACTATACATTTTTTTTTTCATTTAAATTTTTTGATATATATACTCGTATCTCGGGTCATTTCTATAAAGAGACGATAAAAGTGGCAGGTCAGAGATTTCATTAAGCACGTGAAAACGATACCCGGTCTCATTTCCGCCATTCTGGTTTGATTTTCTTCCGGCAAACGATTCATGTCAAGTAATGACGTTGATGGGATTATTCTAAACTTGGTATTTTTATTCTAAGCTATATGTTTACTGCTGTACCACTAATGAACGATTTAGGGGAATAAAAACGGCGTCTTTTTTATAACTATAAGTTTAAATATAATCAGAACATTTCTTTCATTTTCATAAATGTTTGGAAGGAAACCCAATTATACACTGTATGTTTATAAAGGGGAAAGAAAACCATCTTGTTCTTTTCTTTTATTTTAGAGACTTGTAACTTTATCCTAGAGTCTAGGGCGTAAAAAGGCTTGCGTATTTTATGGACATTTGTGTATGACTATTTTGCTCATAACATATGAGAATTGCTCTTGTCTGAAAATCTTTGAAAGACAAAACTGAAAATTGAAGCATATTGTGATGACATTGAAGGTTAATATGATATAATTTATAAGACATATGATTACAATTAAACAACTATGAAACAAAATAGATATAGGAATTATAATGATAATAGCTGATTATTTATATACATAAATAAAAAAAAACGAATGAGGAAATCATTTTGTCATATTCCAATCAAAATAAATTGTTTTTTATTTTATTGAACTGTCACCGTTCGGAAGGGTTTGGACAAAAATAGTGTCAACATGAATAAAGCTGAAATGCACCAAGTTTGTCTTATCGCAAACATCATCAACGACAAACCTAACGCGCGTACACATTTGGCTGTTGATGGGATAAAATTAGTTTCACATTTTACTATCGTTTGGAGAAAATATATTAAAAGATACAAGAAATATTGAATTAACAAAGCTGATTTTGAAATGTGTTTTTTGGATGGGTAAGATGCGTTAATTATATTTCAAGCTATGGCCTATATAGTCACCATATGTTTCAAAACAAACAGTCTGTCGCTAAGATTCACATCAACCATTGTGTAACTTGGATAATTCAATGTGGCAAAATAACACTAAAATCGCTAATTTTGTTACCCCATTTCGCGACGATACTCGAGTTTTAACTGATGCAAACGACATTTTAACTCGTCTTTTATTCTAACGGGAACCCCCGGGCGAGTGTTTCCCCTTTATGGCGTGCAAGGTGCGAACTAGCCCCCTGGGTCCCAATACATTAACTATGATCTATTGGAGAAACATTTTGTAGGAAAGATAGACGAATGATAAAAAGGACATAGATATAGACGTGGTATAGAGTCGATGCTGCTTAATCGCCGAGGACCACCTTCATTTAGCAACTATAATACATGTGTTAAACGACATCATAGGGAATCACAAAAAAAAACGGTGTCTTTTTGGGAAATGACCGCGTAATACAATAACTCGTGATAGATAATTCAGGTCATTCTGATATCATCTGAAGATTGTCGCATAAGTCTTACTGGATGCCTGCTATGTTGTTGGAACCCGTTAGAATCTTCTTATTCAGACGATTCTAATGGGTTCCAACAACATAAGATTCAAAACTAAATAATTTTTCGGTTAAATTTATTGGGCTTATTATGGTCGCTTTATTGAATTTGACGATTAATAGATCTTGTCGCTTGAGCTATATCTACTGTATATATTTAAACAAATTACTAACAGAAATTTCGAATAATTTAGGCCTAAAGGCGCTGCAGCTCTCTTGACTGAATGTGTGTACAATGCATGATTCATGTGAAACAAAATTAAATTCATTTTCAAGAATTTAAGAGATTATAATTTCTTTTAAAACATGGAGGTATGAAACTAAAAACCTAATTCTACTAAATGATGCGTTTTTCATGGGAATACTCTGTGCGCAAGCACAAAAAATGGCTACTTCCTAAAAATTGCTTTAGTTTGGGTTTGAAACTAATTTCTTAGTCAATCAGAATGCCTATTTTTGACGAACGAAACCGAAAATTTAATCACGAATTAAAACAGTTAAAGAAAGATACGAATAATAATAAAAATAAAAAAATAAAAAAACAGCGATGCATTCATTTTCTATATAAATATCAAATAGTATAACAAAGTGACAGCAATGTCTTCGATAATTTGATATCTTTATTTAATAATGTTTAGGCACATACAATTCCCATGATATCAATTTATTAATTATCATCTCATAAATTGAGTAATTGTGATCGGTTAACCCTTTATTGACCAGCGTGTTTGGTGATGTTTTTTAAGACTTTCTAAACAGCAGCAAGATAATAGAATTAAAAAAAAACTTTTCTCGTGTTCAAATGAACATTTAACTGAATTTGAATTTTAAGTGAATATATGAATGTAAAAGATAATATCAGTAAATTGTTATTTATAACAATTTATTGATATTATCTTTTATTCTCATTAATTTATTAGAGTATTACAGCAAAATGGCAGCTTCAATCTCAGGTTAAAGTTGGAGAATATTCTGAGTTAAGCACGAGAAAAATTGTATAATCTGGTGCCCTGATCACAGAGGATGGGATAAACATGTCCGTCTCAGCGACCCTCTATCTTTACTAAAACGCCCTAGTATTCTCTGTTATTTTATTTGATTTGATTTATTCTAGTGCACTCCATATGGACAGAAAACATTGAAGTCGGGTCTAATGGAGTCTGTTGCGTATTGTGAGGATAAACTTGAAAGAAGTTCTATACGTAAATTAACAACGAATCTTATTGAAATACAACAATGGACCCACTATACAACGGCTACTTCAATTTAAACAAGAGTTAAACCAGCAACTTTTGAGTACTTAAAAGAATCTCGAGGACTCTTAAAGATACATGTAGATATATTGTATATGACCAAAATTGCAATGTAATCTTATTTGATTTAAGAAGTTTCTATATATGTATTACGGAAACGAATTGAAAATAAAAAAAAAAGAAAAAGAAAGAAAAAAAGCACGATAGAGATAAAACAGTTTACCCCTAAAAAATCAATCAAAGTATTTATACCGACATGCATTCAAGCCCATACTATTTATTCTAATAGAAGTTTGCATTCTTTGATTTTGGAGAGAAAAAGCAAAAAACAAAACAAAACAAAAAAAAAAAAAAAAAACAAAAAAAACAAGCAGATTAAAATATGTTGCCCATTGCGCCTATTTCCGTTTCAGAAATTAAAGTCTGTTGAAATAATGAAATTAGTAGATAAATTCAAACAAAGAAAACAACTTAATCTATATTCAAAATGAATGAATACATAAACGATAAGTAGAATGAAAAAAAATCGAATAATATCAATAGAAAATAAATGAAATAAAAAAGAACAAACTCTACACTAATTTTGTGTCCATTGCATTAAAACCTATGTATAATATTTACAGAAAAGCCAACTATGGAGGACCTTCGTATGACAAAAGGCAAGAAGATGAGAAAACCTCGAACTATATACTCAAGTCTACAACTACAACAATTAAATAGACGGTTCCAGAGAACGCAATACTTGGCGCTACCTGAGCGAGCTGAACTGGCCGCGTCATTAGGACTCACTCAAACACAGGTATATTTTACTTAATTCTGTAGAAAGTATGTAAAAGTAGAAGTATGTTTGACAGAAAAAGTCATGATTTTATATTCAAATTAAATGAATAAATACAAATAGATAATATCAAGTGAATTTTACACATTAAATCAAAGAAGTCATATAAATAAGTAGGATTTTTTGTAACATTGCGATATTTAAAAAAATCCTTAATAACTTATGCAAATATTTAAACAATGACAAAATACATAAAACTATATCTAAAATGATGTACAAAACAACATCATTTTTTAAGGATACCGCTGGGTTTATCAGTTTATTTAATTGAGCGATAAAAATGAAAATAAAGAATATATTTTCGTATAAATAGAGATCGTATTCTTATAGGCGGAAATATCTCAATCTTTTCGGTATTCGGCATTTTAGATGAACAATAATTTTTTGGGGAATTCGAGATAGATCTAAATTCGGCTAAAAATATACATGTATAAAATAATTAAATGATACTGATGACTTTTTTCGGACAGAACCATAGTTGAAAAAAAAACGAATACGAATCTGAATTTAAAAAAGAAAATGGCAAGAATCTGAAGTCTCGGGACGATAGAATGATAAAGAGATAAAATTCAAAGAGAGAAAAAGTTTACACGAGTACAATGACTCACTTTCACCTACCCACAATATTGAAGTCATATATCATCTTGTCGAAATTCTACCCTTAACTCAATATCAACAAAAATATACATCATAAATAAACAATTATGATTTTAGAAATCACAGTCTTATAAAACAAAGTCAAATTATTTCCTTTAATTCAATAAATATATATTTGCCTGCTTTGCACTGTTTAATCTACAAGTATATTAACAAAAGTTTTTTATTATGCCAATTATTATAAGAAAAGTTTTTACATATAATACCAATGACCCAAATTAATCATCTAAAATCGTGTAAAAATAAGAGCTAACACATTCGCATTTGGGTTTATTTATCTAAATATTCATTTTCATTTTCTTTCGTGGGCTAAAAGATACATGATATATACTAGAATTTCCATTCACCACCAAGCAAGAAATAAGTGTATCAGTTCAGTTTTGTTCGCAAATCCATTTGAATGTCGGCGTTATTGTGAAAACATTTCGAGCTTTATACCCGAGTGACTCGAAGATTTTTATCTCCATATAAATTTATTACTTGTCCTTTCAATGGAATAAATGACTCCTGACATGTCAGCAAAAACATCTTTATTAACTTTCCGCGTTATTTGTAGGCTTTCACTATTCGTTGTAATATCTCAAATAATCATTTTTATACAATATAAGACGCAATTTTATTTCACATCTGTTAATCAACATTTAATTTCTTATTTTAATCTATAATTCGTTATTTCGTTAACACAGGCATTGTAGTCGGGATTTTCATTGAAAAACAAAGCTGTTTACTTTTTGCATTTTTACTATCTCCAATGCCGAATTCAATTGTAACGGTTATAGAAGACTAAAACGATTATCTTATTACCTTATTTGAATTACACTTTTCTTCAATAGTAAATACGGCAGGTATTGGGGCGATTTATTTCAAAAGTAAAATTTTCATTTGTGTATTTTCATGTTTCTTTTTTAGTTATCTAGACCCTTAAAAATATCGCTAACTATTTTTATAATATCCATTTTGTCATTATCTCTTTTTTATGTTGTATCATTGTTGTATTTTGATAGGATATGGAGATAAAGGTATTTGTGTAAAGTGTTAACAGAGAAGGCTGTTTTCTTTTTATTTAATAAATTCTTACAAAAAAAACCCAAATTATTTCTAAAAAGACCCAAATGACCCAAAGGGATGAATGAATCCGATGCAGTTTACCATTCTTTCTTAAAATCCTAAAATAAAATCCGGTTGGAATCGATTTCCACAGAACATTAGCCGAATTTACCACTACTCGTATACATGTTACACATATTTAATGAAGCTAAATATAGAAAAAATCCATATATGGTGCTGAGTTCCAGATAAGGCGTTTTGGTTGTTCAAGTTTTTTTTATCAACCAAAAGTTTGAATCTCCCTAAAAAGAGAAGCACTATTCCAGCGAGTTACGGCAATTTCGGCTGCAATGGTTTTTTTTGTAATACTTTGATATTTTAATATGCCAAAATTTTGTTTTTTTCATAGCATTGTTTTCCCCACGAAAATGCTGTCAATTCGAACTCAGAAGGTTCAGTAAACTTCATCCACAGTAAACACAATTTTTTTTATTATTCCAGGAGTTCCTGAAATTGAAAATATAAAAAGCAACAAATAATTCCCGAAATCATATTGTTTTTCTAAGATATAATTCCGAACTGACCCCACGTATGATTCCCGGGCTACTATTTTAGAAAATTTTAACCCTCCTTTTATATACCCTTAAAATTGACCAATTTATATCGACGGAATAATTTTCTCAATCTTAGGTGATATTTACCATTTTTGATTAGACTAAAGTATTAGGTTTGTCAACACAGAAATTCATTTAGATTACATGCAATTTTCCCCGACGTGCTAGCTTAAAATTTCATAATAGTTCCTGATTAGGTGCTTTGCTATTTTATAGTTAATTTATTTGACAGTCGGTTGCTTTTAGCGGGTACAAATGGGAGTTAATACTGGGCAGCGTACAGACAGAAGCTTAGCTCGGGATTCTGGCATTGATTTTCACAGAAAATTGTAAGGTTTGAAATAATGATACAGAATAACGGTAAATTACTGCTATTTTCCTTAATTTTATCGAGTGTACTGGTGGAAATAAAGCCTATGATAGAGCCAGACTTGCTTCACCGCAATCGGATTGTTTCGCCTATTACGGACCAATTGTCGAATTACTATTAATTACCAGATTGAACCACGCTGTTTTAATCTTGACACCAAATCTATTTTAACACTGATTTAATTATTTCTAAATTGTCTTTAAGTGTTGTGTCACTATTTTATTTTATATCCCGTTGTGTATTGCAATTTTTGCAATCACCGGAAGTATAACTTTTTTCTCCTTTCTTTTACCCGGCCTCCACTCATAAATTCTTCAGCCGGAACCATATATTGTCTGGTTCCATAACCATTATGTCTGCCTAGAAAAGGCATCCGTTTTTCTAGCGGAACGTAATTCATTTACATTAACGGGGGAAATAAATGAAGAATCACTTAGGAAAATATTTGACAAAGACTGATGTCTCTAACTATAAAAGGCATTAACCAAGATTTTCACTCGGAAAATATGAAGGTCTGTTTATTTTGATTCGCATTATGCATTGCTTTTGACGACGTTTTTCCCGTAACACCATTTTGAAAAATAGGGTTTAAGTACATGTATACGACCTTTAATCTGCTTGGAAAAGAAGTATACCAAAATCACTAGAAAATAAAATAAAAAAGATCTGTCTGTGAAACACTAATGCCGTCACCACTGCCATACAGTAGTTTGATACAGTACGATTATCTAGAGCAGTTCCGTATTCTGTGGCAATACTAAATTCTATGTGCCGTATAAAATTTCCTCGTATTTGACCTCGAAAACAAAATCTTGACCTTGACCGATAACCTTGAACTTGGTACCAACAGAAAGGTCTTAACCATGTGAAAGCAATCATCTTGTGAAATAATGAAGACTCTATCACTTACCATTCAAAAGTTATGGCGAATGTTAA
Organism: Fragum whitleyi; assembly: GCA_948146395.1. Lineage (NCBI taxonomy): Eukaryota > Metazoa > Mollusca > Bivalvia > Cardiida > Cardiidae > Fragum > Fragum whitleyi. The sequence goes on along the minus strand of OX411547.1, from coordinate 39,839,385 downwards.
ATGGTTGTTTTTGAGAAATGAACAAATGGATAACCATACAAACAGTCAGGATAAAAGAAATATGCTGGGACATAAATTGACAAAAAAAGGGGGATTATACTAAGAGGTTTTTTTTTTTGTCAAAACATACTCTGACCCTGTCAACTAGGAATTAAATATTCAGTTAGTAACATGATTTTTATTATGCACCAGCATCGATAAGATCGGAAGACTATTTTTCTGCTGTCCGTTTGTCTGTTCTCCTGTCTGACTGTCCGTCCGTCTGTCTGCGCAAAAAGTTACATTGCCCCCCTTTTCAAGGTTGGTCAAGATAAAATGATCATATCTTGCATGATGATAAATCGCAATAATTCACATCTGCAGGTCTTAATCTCAATGCCATGTGGCAAGTTCAAGGTCATCTGTCAGGTCAAAGTTTCGATAAAAGTTGTTTTTGGAGAACTTGAGTTTCACAGACAAACGTTGGTGTATACACTGTTATATCTGTTAATTCAAAAGACAGATGAGAGACGGATATTTTCACCAATACAACATAACCGCTTTCCTTGCCAGTAAAGTTAAATTAATACCAACAAATAAAGCTTCAATATGACGACATTTTGGTCATACTACGCATGTACAGACAAGGTCAATTTAGTGAAAGTTGATGACTATTAAAGAACAAAACAAAACAAAAAAAATGGTATTTATGCAAAAAAGGACACCCTGGCTTTATTTTCCGAGCAATGCAAAATAAACTTCTATTTTTTACACAATATTGACCCGTATATAAGTTTTGTATTTTTCACTATGCTATCTTCATATTTGGAGGAATAAAGAATTATATATAAAGAATTATATTTAAATTTCATACACCCTTCGTAGTATGTCACACCTTTCGCATGACCTGGCTGCACTGAAATCAATCAAACATGCGTCGAAAATGAATCAAGTTAGAGAAGTTCAGGCGTATCATGTCGCAACCAATAATTAATTTCCTAAAGAGTGAACATAAAACGTATGACCCTGTGTCTTATTCAATTCCTTGCGCAGTGACCTTTGGGGTCAATTGGTACATAGCGACTTTCAGTTTTAATAACATTCCGCTTAGTTGTTTTAAAATATCGATCACTCATTCATTCATGCCCCCCCCCCCCCCCCCTCCCGACGTTTCAATTTTAAAACATTAAGCAATAGTGTTATAGACATCAGATTAGCTATACAGATTTTTGGAATGATTATTGAATGAAATTGAATATAATAATAATAATAATAATAATAATAATAACTTTATTTATAGAAGGTAACATGTTAAGATATACATGTATATACAAATCTTATTTTCAACATGGCCCTCTAGAAAACAACAACAACAAATCTCTCTCTCTCTCTCTCTCTCTCTCTCTCTCTCTCTCTCTCTCTCTCTCTCTCTCTCTCTCTCTCTCTCTCTCTCTCTCTCTCTCTCTCTTTCTCTCCCCCTCTCTCTCTCTCTCTCTCTCTCTCTCCCTCCCCTTCTCTCTCTCTCTTTCTCTTTCTCTCACTCTCTCTCTCTCTCTCTCTTCCATTCATTCTTTCTCTCTCCATAACACATGTCTACATACCATTGTAATGGTATTCAACTGAAATATAAATAGACATATTACACATTTAGTAATAATACATCAAAGTAGTAGCATCAACATCAATATGGACAGCAAATTCAAGGACATACACAGACAATATTTAGTACGTAGTAAATGAACAATACATATTTAAAAAAGAGTGCAGGTTTAGTCTAGTGACATAAGATAACCTTTTAGTTTTCGTTTAAATTTACTAATGTTATTTATAGATCTTATTTCTACAGGGACTGAATTCCAATATTGCATACCAATATAAGAAAACGTGCGCTTTTTATATTCTGTTCTAGGTATGCCTTGACTAGATGCATCGTTATTTACCTCAGATCTTAGCATGTAATGAGGATTCATACTATAATTGATAACGTTAGTCATGTAAGGTGGCGATAGACCATGAAGAGCTTTATAAACCATGATGATTGTGAAATATTTGCAGCGACCTTTAATACTAAGCCATTTTAATGAGTTAAAGTTTGATCTCGAGCATGTTTTTCTAGGCTTGTTCAAAATTATACAGTTCTTGTTTTTGTAACTTTATAATTCTGTTGATGTAAGCAGATTTACAATTGCTCCATGAAATACAACCATAGTCAAAACAAGGAGCAATATATGAATTATAGAATAGTTGTTTCATATCATATGTGAGAAAGTTATTTATTCTCTTGAGTAAATGTACTTTTGATGAAACTTTTGAGCAGACCTTGTCAACATGAGAACTCCAACATAGTGATTTGTCTATATATAAACCAAGAACACGTTGAACATTTACATTCTCGATATCATTATCTAACACTCTTAATTTTAGTTCTGGTATATTCTTTAGTCTTTGTTTACTTCCTATAACCATACAAGTAGTTTTCTTTGGATTGAGAATCATGTTATTATTTTTAGACCACGTGTCAATTCTAGAAAGGTCATTTTGTAGGAATTCATTTATTTCGGGAAAAGATTTGCTATCTTTGTAAAGAGTTGCATCATCTGCATACATGTCTATGTTTGATTGAATATTCAAAGGCAAGTCATTTACGTATAGGAAAAATAATATAGGTCCTAAAATTGAGCCTTGTGGAACACCTGCTGAAGTTGGTTGCATTTCCGATGTTATAGGGCCATTTTTAATTATTTGAAATCTACCATTCAAATAAGAATTAAAAAGCTTGCAAGTCTTATCCGTGAAATGATGTAATTTAAGCTTATATAATAGTATTTTATGGTCAACAAGATCGAATGCTTTTTTGAAATCGAGGAAGACTGATCCAATAATTTTACCCTCGTCCATGCTCATAAGCCATGAGTCAACTAGTCTTATGAGTGAAGTCTGACAAGAATGATTTTCTCTGAAGCCCGATTGGTATGCGAACAAAAGATCATTAGTTTTCAGAAATATTCTAAGTTGTTTCGCGATATGTCTCTCAAATATTTTTGAAATTGTAGGTAAAACGGAAATAGGTCGATAGTTATTTGGATCCGACTTATCACCGCCTTTGAAAAGAGGCTTCACACTTGCAATTTTAAGGTCATCAGGGAAAATTCCTCTTGATATGCATCTATTTATTATTACTGACAACGGTTTTGATATAAAGTCTTTGCACAATTTTAATATTTTTGGACTTATTCCATCAAGGCCAGTCGCTTTATTATTGTCTAATTTTTCAATCATGTGCCGTACTTCTAGTGCAGTTATAAACTCTATTTCAAAGTATTTATTTCTTACTTTAGTGTCCAAATACATCTTAAATTCATTAAAGTTATTTTGATTAAAGGGAGCTTTAATGACCTTTTCGGAAATACTAATGAAATGCTTATTCAATGCATTTATGACATTGGCGGTACCTTCTTCCTCCATGCCATCAACAACAAGTTTATTAGGAAGTTCATTTAAGTCCTTTTTATTTGATGTAATTTCTTGAAGATTTTTCCATATATGTTTCGAATCTGTATTATTTTGAATGGCTTTATTGAAATAATTCCTTTTGTTTTTCTTAACAAGTGCATTTACTTTATTTCTCCAGATTTTGTACATTGAGAAATTATGGCCTTGTTTAAAATTATCTCTCGTTCTTATTGCTTGCCTTACTTCTTCGTTGAACCAGTCTGGCTGCCTTTGATTTTTTACTCTTTTTTCTTTGATCGGAATATGTTTTGATAGGCAGCTGTTTAGCATCAAGTAAAAATGATCAAGTGCTGTACTTGGGTTATCAATTGTTTCAACTAAGTCAAAGTTGATCTTTGCAAGGTCATTTAAAAATTTATCTTGATCAAAATTATCAAAAGATCTATATTTTATTGTTTGGACTTTATTCCCTTTTTTCACTTTAGAGCATTTATACGTTATTGCGATAGGGAAGTGATCACTTATTCCAATTTCTGGAACAGTTATTTCTTGAATAGAATTTGGGCAGTTACTATAGACATGATCAATTGTACTCGAGGAGTTGTTCGTTACTCTTGTGGGAACTGTTATGTGTTGGTGTAATTCAAAATCCTTAACCAATTTCGCCCATTTTTTATTATTATATGAACACACAGATGGTACATTGAAGTTTATATTATAATCTCCAAATAGTAGAAAATTGGTGCCATTAACTTCAGCTGATGATAATTGATTTTCGTACCTATCTATCCATTCTTGGTTGATATTTGGCGGTCGGTATGCGAAATTAATTAATAATGGCTTTGTATGCATAAGTTTAACTTCTATCCAAATACTTTCTAAATCACTATGTTCTAAATCAATTCTTCTTTTATATACTATGTGATTTGCTATATATATTACAAGACCCCCGCCAAGTCTTCCCACTCTATCTTTTCTTTCAAAAGCAAAGCCATGTATTTTAAGATTTACGTTTTTTACTTTTTCTGTTAGAAACGTTTCAGCTAGACCAAATAAATCAAGTGATTTAGTATCATTTAATATATATCTTATTTCATCTAACTTTGGCATTAAATGTTGGATATTTAAATAGCCTATATGCAACCCCTTGGTCGTTAGCTTAAATGTATTGCGTGGCGAATTATCATTCAAATGCACTGTTTTTGTAATTTCCGTTCCGACTGTACAATTGTGAACCATTTTTTTACTATTCTGGGGTCCATTAGATGGTGAGATTTGATTATTAGTAATACATGTACAATCGGAAAAAGAGTTAAGATTGTCGAAAGATCTTAAACATTTATTCGCACTACAACTTAAGTTTAAATCATTCGACTTCGATTGGTGGCAACTTTCTAATGTGAAATTGTTGGAAATTTTAGCGCACTCATTTAAAGGTTTACCTATACAAACACAATTCGGTTTAGAATAATTACAGTTATCACATAGGGAAAAAAGTATATCATATTGATTTCTACACTCTGTAGGTGTGTGTATGTCTTGCTCGTCCTACCAGGGTTTATATCTGCACTCATATGACAAATGATTGGTCAGACCACAGTTCCAACATCTCTTTTTTGTTTTATTTGAGTTTCTAGCGGGTTCTCGAACGTTTGAAGTGTATCTATTTTGTTGGTGTTTAACACGCGGTCTAAGGTTATCTACTTTACATAACGACGATGGCCTCTTGAGAATCGGAACGGTTTTGTTGATAACCTTCAGAAGCGCACTTGTCCCTTTTGGTGCTAGATGGATTCCGTCTCTGTGATACATTAAGTTCACGGCTTCCCCATTCCCGTACACGAAAGATGGATAACAGTCAATTAATGTAGCGGGTGACTGTTCACACACCTGATTTAAGATGTCATTCACGGGTGTCACCTCGACGTCTGTTCTCGGACACACAGTACAGAAATATAGTTGGCATTCCTTAGATAATTTTAGAGCCAAACCCAAAAGTTCGTCATAAACGGTCTTTAATGGTGTTCCGTTTGCAGCATCGTTACCTCCAGCATATATTACTATTTGATTATAGCTATTCAAACTCATTGTTTGTAATTTTGTTGAAATATCAACGGCCTCTTTTCCACGACATGTTACTACTTGTGCATTCTCTCTCAAGCCACGCAGATTGATACCTTTAACGATGGAATCTCCTATTATTAGGGTCTTTGGTTTATTATTGATCCTATCCTTCACGTAGGTTTTTTCATTTACCGATTCAACTGAAGTTGTTGAATCGTTACAATTTTCCTTTCCCTTGACTGTTTTTCGATTGTTGACAGACAACTCTTGTTTTATTGGACTTTTCTCTTTATCAGTAATTGGGGGTTTTACGGGATTCATTTTAGCATCCCTCTTATTAATAAGATGTGCCATTGCATCTAACCTTGTCTGTATTTTTTCGTCTAATGAATCAATGTTCTCTTTCAATTCACCGGTTACCTTTTTAATCCAACACAAACTGTCCTTTTGTATTGGCTCACACGCCGGTTTATCACATGTATCCGCACACATTTTGTTTATTTCCTCGTTATCGACAAGTTGGTGGTCATTGCTTGCTATTGAAGATTTTCTGATTGTTTCTTGTTCCTTCATAATTTCTTTTTGGCTCCTGAGTGTATCAGACACGGATTGCAATCGTTTCAACAAACCTATATTAACTGACTGTATCTGTTGGTCAATAGATACTGTTTTCTGGCTGATATCCGCAACTTCATTGTGTAAGTCTTGCGTGTAAACTCTATACATTTTGTTCAGACCAGTAATGGAATCTTTTAATTCTCCAAACTGTGACATAGATGCAGTTATGTGTTCCTGGACTTGAAGGGATAAAGCTTTAACTGTGTCGGATAGTTCATTCATTTTTTTGTTGATTTGATTCATACATTCGCACGCTGGTGATTGGAAGTTTTGCCTGTCTTTGTTTTGTTCATGCTTGACTTTCCGTACCTTTTCTACAGTTGTTTGGAGAGACATTAATTCGGACTCGTCGCAAAATGTTGACGTTTGGTTTTCACTTTTACCATCCAAACTTTGTGACTCTAGGATCTTTTTGAATGATTCATTTATTCTTGAGACCGTTGTCTCGTTTGATTCAACCTTTGTTTCAATAATTTTGATGATTTCTGGTAAATCTTTTTGTGTGAGGTATTTAGAGTCCTTGCCGTTTACTAAACAATTACTGGTTGTGTGGTACATATTCAGGGTGTACGATTTTCCATATTCAGTTGATATTTTATATTTTGATTCGACTATATGCCCTTTTTTGTCATTTACTGATATTTTTTCACATCTCGATTTCGCAGTGGTAGCGGTGAAAAATTCATCTACAGTAAGTTTTAAAAGTTCGTACATACCAGTATTAAACTCGAACTTAATTCCTCCTCCTGTTTCAAACATCGTAACCTCATTTCTCTCTGTAGATGCCATTTTTTTGCGTAACGATCTTTCCTTATTAAGCTGATAGTTTCTTTTCTCCGCATTTTCTCCTTTTCCGCTATCATCGCACAAATCGCGAATAACAGAAAGTTCGTTTCCGCTCATAATTCCACAATGTAATGTCCGATTTTCATAAAAAACATACCGGCGTTTTCAGCTTTTAATTTTCCTTTTAATTGTTGAATTTCCTTTGACGTCGTTATAAATTTCTCAAGCGTAAACGTAAAATACTAATTTTTAACGCTCCGCCATTTTAAAACTTGTTTCAAATGTTTTTGAATGAGTGTATGGAGCGAGTTTTAAGTAAATTTAATGGGGGGGGGGGGGGTAAAACAATATCGCAAATTTTGTTCAGTGTGAACATAATTAGCGATATTGTTTACCTCCCTTTAATGAAATATGCATACAAGTTCTATAGATAGCTTCTTATTTCTTCAAGAACTCATTTGACGCACACAATTTGAATTATGTCAGTGAATTCGCGATTTTTCTCTATCCAAATTTATTTTGAATGGCGTTGTTGATTTTATAACGTTCAGTGAGTTTGAGCGTTTTTGAATGATTTGTGCTAGTGTTTGAATAAATGGATGGAGCGCTGAATGTGCGATTTAGAATGGTTTTGATTGAGATAAATGTCAATTTCACGATGTAACCAACTGTAACACCAAGGGTGATTACTTACTTTAAAGGATGTTTAATCAAAGTTGATGATATTTGTAAAAAATAAATGTATCGCAAAGTATGATAATTATTACACTGTGCATTTAACTTTTGTTTCTATATACATGTATTGCCAATACTTGTAGCTCGGCTCTCTTCGAATAACCCGAGGTATTGCTAAATCTTCGGTGTCGTCGTCATCGTCAACGTCGTGCGAATAATTTGACATTTTGTGATGTCGACGTTGTCGTTCGATTAATTTGACATTTTGTGATGTCGACGTTGTCGTTCGAATAATTTGAAATTCTGTGATATATCTGGTTTTACTAAAGGCATTCACTTCAAACTTAGTTACCGTTTAAAGAGCAACATATACATGTTCTATCAAAGTGGGAAATTCTAGATGTATTTTGCGCGAATTATACACCCCTTTCGACTCGGACTTTAATCCCCAGCACTCAACAGCCGAGCGAAGGCAAACAAGGGCGGTGTTCTTGCTGACATTTAAGTCAGTCCGGCTATTATCTGACATAAATGTATAGAATACGTAGAGTGTAGGTTAAGATTGAACTGCACCTTTGTGCCGACTGATCTAAGCAAATACTACATATCAAAGCTTTGTGCATAATGGGAGGATATTCCCAACGGCATAAAGAGTATTTAGAAGGGTGTTGGATTATAAGTATTGCTGTTAAGATTCATGGTGAATTTTATTCAATTCAATTTTTGAAGATGCTTATTGAATCGTGGATTTTCCTATTTTCCAGAGAAGAAATGTTTGAATCTCATAACTAATCTTTAAAATAAAATGTCTGCATAATATGATTTGTTGAGTGTATAACTAGGAACACCAAAGCTGTCAAGCTTCAGCTGTCATGACAATCGTTTGAAAGTGAATCGTAGATTGTGAAAACCATTATCTATTTCTAACACAATAGTATAAACTCACAAGACAAAGTCAAGTACCCTGAGAGAGAAAGTATTTGTGATTTCCTTACATGTGTGTCCCTCCCCCCATGGGAAGTTGTTTAAGAAGGTATATCAGTTGATAGACCATCAGTAGTTTATGGCCCACAGGTGGTGTTTTGTCATCGTCTATCTGATCTCCACCGTGGTTTGTTCTCCAGGTAGACCAACCAACTTAAATTTCACTTCAGTTTTTCTAATGTTCGCCTATATCTAGTCTTCTTTGTCCTTATACAATGTTCGTATCATATCTTAAAGTCTTTCTGGACAAACATGTTCTTCCCTTTCCGTCCTGGTTGACAAAATGATGCAAAATATACACACTTTGCAACGTGTAAATCGGGGATTAATTTGCAAAGGTTTTAACGTAGGACAGGTATCGATGCATTTTTTCATTACAAGTGATTTTCCATAAATGATAATCATTCTTGTAGAAATATGATTACGTTCTAAAATAAAATTTAAAAAAAACTAGTTACAATAACTGTATTACATTGTAATACAGACATAATATGCTTTAAACTACAACATTTTTTCTTATTTGGGAAAAAAAAAAAAGCATAAATACGTAATGATAAGTTGATAAAAGCATTTTAAAGTAGGCCTCATTATTTTTCTGGTCGATCGTTATTTGTTGGTTTGTTTATTTTACATTTCTTATTACATGATAATTAAAATACATGGTATAACTCACAGTTTAAAAACAGCTGATTCATACTAACGAATGGATTGGTTGTTTTAAAATGATCGCTTTGATATATTTCTTATGGACAGGATGTCAATACGTGCCTGTGAGCTTTTAATTTTGAAGTTAGATAGAAATGAAACTAAGAAGTGTGTACAGAAAAGCATATTTGGTTTCTGAATGATATCATGTTTCTTTCTTGTTTGTATATCGGGTATCTAAATAGTCAACATCCGTAAACAAAGGTCAAGGATGTTAGATGCTGTAAAAAACACCAATTAAAAAGTTTTTAGATAAAATTATTCACACACATTATTTCAACACAATTATGCTATTTAATGCATGGCATAACCTAATGGCTTTGGGGAATCTATATTTTATCACAAGTACGAAAATCATTGTCGAAATTTTAAGGAAATGTCTTGTACATACTTCTCATTATGTCTGCACAATGTCGCAGGTCGACTAAACTTCCTACGTTTAAAGACTGTGTTTGTCATCTCCAATGGTACCTTTAACCTCCTATCAAGTAGCGTTTTATAAAAGTGATGCTTATCTTATCGTGTTTAAAAAACCGACTTACTTTCACAGTACTAAAATGTAAGGACCATTAAACAAATTCATAGGAATTTATGCAAACATGATACTGTTAAAGTATGATAGGGGACTGAATAATACTTATATATGAACATTCCCGATTTCCAAAACACTTATTTTAAGGTTAACCATATTGAATTTGAAGTCTGGCATCTTTGCATCACATTAGCAGAGTCTCTGAATGTCTACACACCGCTTTCATGTTCCATCCATGAGCATACAAACAACTTTTCCAATCTTAACAGTCTAATGACTCTGTTTTATAAGTCTTGCCAATGTATGATTGAACAAATTTTAACTCATCATTAAATTGATCTAGTATTTATTCCTCTGGTCGATTATATCGTGGTAATATTATTTTGTCGTTGTCCGTCTGTCCGTGTATCTGTGCAGAAGAAGAAGAAGAAGAACAACAACAACAAAAGAAAAAAAAATCTAAACATTTTGTATGACTCCATGACTATTTGATAGACATGAAATAAGATCATACTTGGACTAATCACCGATCTCAATGATTTGTATCTGCAGATACAAAGTTTCAAGGTCTTCCGTCGAGGTTAAAAAATACGTTTCTGTGGCATTCGTGTTTCACAAACACATAATATTTTACTTATCAAAATACGTGCAAGTTATGATCTGGAACGATATTGACCTCTCAGATACCAGAAAATGAACGTGCATGCCAACTTGTATCTTAAGAAGTAAGTTGTCTGTAGAAAAAAAGCACGGTCAAAACAAAACCTATATGGCCAGGAAAATCAACTAAAATGCACCCTTCCTTAAGATGAAAGCACAAAGAATCGTTTTTGCAAAGGTTTCAAAATTTACCAGCATTCACAGATGAATAAAACGGTTCGCCCAGGTGCTAGCAACCCAAGATGAGATGTTATCTTGGAGATTTTAAAACCCCTAAAATACTTATTAGCATATATTATGGGATAAGTTTTACAAAAAAAAGACCCCTTGACAAGTTAGACTGAAAAAGTGCCAACAGATTGTTTCATTTATACGCTTTTTTTTTTACTAATATAATATTGAATAAACAATAGATTTAATCATGTTATTCATTTTTAAGCCATGACGTATTTACTGTTAACCAGAGTTACATTTTACATAAATTCTAAACTTTTTATTTCATCAATGAAATCTAATGGTATGAAGAGTTTCAATGATTTATGTAATGTGTATATCAAGCAGATCGTCCCTAAAACATATGTAACCCGTCACGCAAAAAGGGACCATCTGGGCAGTTCGTAAAGTATCGGATTGTGCAGACTGACTAGGATCGAAACTATCGCACTTTACTGACTACAATTCTTTATTCATCTAACTTTCTGAATCTAGAATTATCAATCTACCTTCCTGTGAAAGAATTTTTGAAATGCGACATCTGGTTGGTCTGTTCTAGAACCAATCTCTTTTTGTCCAGATGGTCCCACCGCATGACGGTGCACATATGTATATGACTCGGATCTGACTTGAACGAAGTAGAAAATTCTTATCAATAACAGAGTTCCCATTTAATTTGGTCCAGTTTGTTATATTTTCGACAAATTCAAACATGGACAAAGTCAAGCCTCTGGCCAGGCTATGCATGACCAGGAAATTTACTCTTCTTTCTGTAGGTAGATAAGGTTTTATTCCCTTTCTCGGCGTTCAGCGAATTTTCTTGATGGTTGACTAAGCTACACAGTTTCTGTCTTTGGCGCACACAATGGCGTGTTAAAAATATAAGTCAGATTTAAGTTTTTGGAAGCTCTTAATGAATTGTAGTGGTACAATATCACTGTAACATACTCGAGTCCGTGGCGGATTGTACCTAACATGAACGCCATTCTAAAACAATGTACAAGTACCCGTACTAAAATAAACAAACAATACATGTAGTTACGATACATCATAATTTTGCAGTATCATTTTCGCAATCATATGGTTCGATACAAGGGCTAATTAACTCATTTAAAATGTAATTTCTGTAATTTTCTAAGTCCATTTATATACAATCTATGACAAAACTACTTACAAAGTAACTTTGGTACAAAGTTGCATTGTTTATTTTTGGTGACTACTTTTGACCAAGAAAAATTCAGGAAAAGAGTTTAAGTGTTTTTCACATTCTCCAAGAGGGTCTTTGTCGTATTTCTGAAATTTCATCGCCACTATCTTGAAGACAGTTTCTCAATTTTTACAGTGTGTCATAGACCTTTCGACTTGTGGTCACAAATGTCGACATAAAACTTTTCACTTTTTTCTAAACATTGGGGCCATAGCTTATTCCAGTAGTCATTCACTGAATAAACTCGGATATACAATAAGAATAGGAAATGTTGAATTGGCTAGAAAGCAAATGATGTCTAATCAATAACAATATCAACTAATGAAGATGATATTTAATAGCAACGCATCATGTCTTCAAACGACAAGCGTAGAGAAACTTTTTTAGATTTGACTGCTAGTTAGTTGGGCTGTTCATTTGTCCGATATTACTTTCTACTTTTCCGTAAGCTTGGGTTTTATATTGGTAAAAAATTAACTATATTTAAGACAAGGAATATGCAATTAAAAATGCTGGTGATAATCAGTTTTTGCATGAAATACTATCAGATCTTTATGATTGCTTCATTTGACTTAGTATTTTAAATCTAAACACCCCTTTAAAACATGATAACGTCTGTATACGTTTTTGAACTCTTCACCAACACATGATAGAAATTGCCATAAAACAAAAATCACTGAGGCAGTTCGGGTCGGTTGAAAGATTCAGCTATTCCTATGTTTTGAACACGCGATTTAGTAGGTATAAAATCGCCATTATCTGACCCAAAGTTGGATAGAACGTTCTCAAATCCAGAGTATCAAACGCAGAATATCCATCCCATTGCTCGAGAGGCGGGGTTGTACTTCAAAGACCCTTGTCCCATTTAAGATCTTCGAACTCCATCGCAACCCTTTGGGTGCATATCTTATCTTAAAATTATCTGTCATCTTATAGATTGATCTTATGTGCCTATGAAATTTATTAATTGAATTAGTCGAACACTTTGTCATTTAAGTAAAACAACTCTTCTTAATTTTAAATTGAGACATTTCTGAACACTTCAAAGAGAAGTGTTGGTCGCTTGGGCATGGTCATAAAATGTTGTAAACGACCAGCTGAAGGGGAGCATAAAGCTTCCATAAAACAAAAACAAATAAACGGGAGAAGTGAACTGATCCTTTGGTTCCTGTACCAGTTGACACGGTCTTGGCTCACTGAACCATTTACATGGGAGCTCTTACACGTTTCCAATCTAGCACTACTAAAAAAGTCAAATGACAAAAATTCATTCATTTTGAAGTGGAAGGAAGGGAGCTATAAGATTCGATGTAACACTGCCTTTATTGCTTTCAAAACTTTGCTATGAAATTTAACTAATGTTTTGGATTAAATCAATCATATCCATAAAAATGTATTTGAGATGTGGTCATTTCGCTAATACCAGCAAATCGTATCAATGAATTAGGTATTCAGAACCCATGTTCATAAATGTTATGAGGCCAACTCAGAAATCTTGATTTCTATAAAGAACCGTTGGAGATACCAATATCAGAACATGAAGGTTTTTAGTATGACATCAACAAAATGGGATCCTCAGGACTCAAAAATTAGTCCATGGGGCTCCTTGCTTAACTTTTGGGGGTCCCTGTTTTAAATTTAGACCGTTTCTTTCAAGATATTCTTGCGTTGTTTTTCTATGGAAATGAACTATATATTAAGCGAAACAAGTTAATAAAAAATGCACCTTTTGTTTAGACAGTCTTCACTTTCTTTCTGCAGTTGGTCCCCAAAGGGTCCTTGGTACTCGCATCAAATAATTGTGAGAGCCCTGGCTGCTAATGTGTTGGTCACATGCTCGCAAAAGCTGCATTCTTTAAAACCCTGGCATAATTATTAATTAAGAAGATAAGACTAGTGGAGCTAAGTGGGAGAAATAAGAAGACACATCAATATTGTAACTGATTGTCAACCGAACTCTTCCTTCTATGTTCTTTCTATAAAAGTATTGAACTATTTGCTCGTATTTTCAAAATCCATATATTTAGAGGAATTTAGTAAAAATGGCATAGGAGCACATTGTTCCTTATCACCTTGCCCAATTTTCATCGAAAATGACTTATTGTGGTTGTTTTTGTTTGTTGTTGATTTATGTCGTGCTTTAAGTCATTTTTTAACACGAGGATTCCATGTGACCCAGTTGTTAGGGTAACGTATTCTTGGCATGAGAAAAACCAGAATTCATGGATTATCCTGGTCGAGCTTTGTCTGCTCGGCTTGATATACCGATTGGCAAAACACTAGGGTAGTTATCATTGCCTTTCGAAGTGCAAGCAAAATTCAAATTGAAACTTGATTATTTGTTAAAGCGAATTTACTAGTCTATGTGCACATAAGGTAATTTTTATCGATCTGTGATTATTGATTTCTTATTTCAACATAAATTTGCTTAATTCGCATGCGTGAGTCACGAAATAATTCCCGAAATTCTTATCGCTAACTGAAATATTGTAAAACTGTAATACAAATTTTCTGCTTTTCGTGTAATTTATTTTTTTCCAATGAGTAAACAATGATGCATGTATTCCATGAATTATTTTAAAGGATTACTTTTAAAGCTTTTAACTCAGAATAAAGATATTGAATTAAACACAGTACTATCTCATACAAGTGGATACCCAGCCACGACAAAAATACAGACGTAGTAGATTGTTTCTTCAAACAAACTCACGCGTCATTACTTTCACTGCAATAAACCATTTTTATGTCCTTTTCCTAGTTTTGAAGTACTTGGTTACAATACTACATAAAGTTAAAACCTCACCGAAAACCCCCAATCCTTACTGCACATCAAATCAAGTATACTTCTTGTGGAAGATAAATATACCCAGGCCACACAGACTCACAAGAACAACGCTATATGAGCCTGTGCTTGGCATTTCCAACAATTTGAAATGTTCGTGATATGTAAACATTGAGCAGCGTTGACAGCCACATACTGTAAATAGAGAGTTACCTGATGGCCTACAGATACTTTGAGACTTTATCTGTCTACTAAACGCATAGTGAAGACTCTGGTCAGACTGTGCGGATGCACAGGCTGGTCAGAGTCTTTGCTTTGAGCATATTTGAAATTGTTGGAAATGTCATGCACAGGCTCATATTTAATTTAATTTGTGTTGTCCGAGGAGACTCGGTTCTAAGCATTGTATTGTGTCTGGCGTACAGTAAGCCAAAGACAAGAAATATATATTACTTTGTTACGTGGCGTATTCAACCAGTGTCCGCCGATGAAAATGGTTTATTTCTTAGAAGAAAATTATAGGTCAAGGGTTCCATATTCCGCCATCGCTTGCTAAGTTTTGTATCCTTCGTGTATCTTTCAGCCTCAGACTGGAACTAATTCTTCCTTTAACATGAGATCTAAGACTACTTTAAACAATCAGAAGTCATATATGTGTACGTCTTATTTAACACGTAGATTTTCATAACAAAACAAGTTGTTAAATCGTCAAGATCAAACATTCGACCCTTTGCTTCAAAAATAATTTGTATGATATATTTATCTCACTCCTTTCTCCGAATAAAAGTTTTATATAGCAAGTGTATTTTATTACAAAACTAGGATAGCAAGTATTTTAAATTTATCAAACATTATAACCAGCTAATCGTAACTAAAGTACGCCACTTCACCAAGCAACACATAGAAATCAACAAACATGCGGGTTTAAATGCTTAAAGGTGTTAAGTAGCTAAAATTGGTTCGATTACTTGTTGAAGGTCAATAGGCCTTTTATACTGGCCATTTTTCTCTGGCTAGCGTCCACCCTCTCGATGACGTTCAAGTGTCCAGTTCAATATGTTACATGTAAAGCTTGCCGGGTCATGTAAAATTGGACCCTAGTAACTGATGAATTTTATTGTTCAGTAAACCAAATGAAAAAAGTGTCATTGAAAATATATGGATTAATTAATATCTAATTTCAATGTAGTCGTTTAAGCACATTTTTTTTCATATCGGCGAATTTGTCATTTCCAGGAATCTGGAATCTTCCACGTATCATGTCAAACCTAGGTACGATTAAATCAATCTTAAATGCTGTTAAAATCAAGTCCCTGAAAGTAAAGATTCCATTTGTTGTTAAAAACGTGCTTTGTCAAACGTTTATTTATAAATTAACGTTTGACAAAGCATGTTTTAACAAGAAATGAAATCTTTTCTATGAAAATATTTGAAAAGGGGAACTGCTTTTTTTTTTTTTTTTTTTTTCGATATTTAAAGATTTATATTCGATTTACACTATAATACTAGTTTTCTCTAGTATTGTCTATCTACATGTAATATCATTTATTATCATTATATTTATTCATTGTTAGTTCCTCGTCGGAGCTGGTCCACTTTCTCCTGGGGTCCGTCCTGGTCATTTCAAAGCCCCAAGATGACACCATCCCATCAGTCAGGGGCGCCAAGATGGCGCTCTTATTTTCGCGTGCCGACGGAAAAAGAAATAAACGCAATATTTCTCTTTCTTGCAACCCATTGAGGTTTAATGAACTTCGGCGTGAAATACCGCTGCGACTTCCTGTTAAGTCCGAGAAGGGGTGGGGTAACGTACTAATGATCAACTCGGCCCATCATTTTTCATTGTAGTTTTGTTTGTTATGTCCTCTGTTATTTCACGGGTCAACAGAACAGCCCAGTTTTTAATGAAAAAGATTCCCATTGAGGTCGTTTAAAAGGGCTCTACAGTTCACTAATAGTTCGCTAAGGGCTGACCCCTTACCGGTTTATCCTGAGACCGTGTAATGGCCCTTTTAACCTTCTACCCCTAATAGTCTAAAATATTACAAATAATGTGTACATATGTTGAACAAATTTTGTTCGAGCCTTGTTCATTACTCGAAACTTGAAAATTAATACAATAAGTATGTAGCGGGTGTTGTATCTAAACATGTTCTTGAGAGTGGTGTAGGTACCGTTAAATGACTTAGAAATCTACATGTTGGAATTGTCTTCATGAGATCAGTAATTGATATTGTGACGCATAGTTACATAATTATTTTTTTGTTGTGCCCATCAATATCCGTGCATTCTGAATTGTTTTATTACCCAATGAAAACAATTTTGAGTACGCATTTGTTATTAAGCTTCTGAAAAAAGTCCCGATATCAATCGGTTTCTTAACTGACAAATCGTTTCAGGTTTGCTTCGCGATATTCAATTATAAGATATGAAGATAATATCTGTATCATTTTCATCCCTCAATGAAATCAACAAATACTCTTTCCATCTCTTAAATGGATTGTACGATGTATGCGCTTCAACCAATTTTTGAGAATAAAAAAGATAAATAGAAAGAGAGAATTTTATTCCTTGTCTAAATTTTTCTAAAGTAGTGCGTTAGCTTTTTATACAGACAACGTGTCCAGTATCAAGGGTCGTTTCAGCATCATTTAACCGAATACGGATCTGTTTAAATGACCTTTACAGCATACCAGGGTAGTCGGGGCTGAATATTTAACACCCTCAGATCATCGTCAAGGGTTAATCCTTTTTCGGACGACAATAATTCTGAAAGGTTCATAATTAAAGATGTAGACGACATTATTTTGGTAAATTAAACGATGAGATATATGATGGACACCCTTTAAAAACATCTTACTAATTATTCTTGTACATTGAAAGCCGTTTCTTTTTTTAACATCTTCATTTTGAAAAAGATAAAACAGAAAGGATTTTAAAGACATAACAACAACAACAACACCTTTTTGCAATTTTTTTCGACAAATTTATTCATTCGCAAATCGGGGGGTTAGTCGATATAGTCATTTTAAGGTTTAGAATGATTTTGAAGCGTTGAGAATGAACGAAGTGAGAGTATTGAATGCATTGAATGGAAACATTTAGAGAGTAGATTTGGAATGTTTTTCATCGGGATGAGTGTTATATGCACGATGCTATTAACTATAACACTTATATATGCATACTGACCCAAACTTGACCATAAGAAAAAATAATATTTTAATGTTAATCACTGACACATTTTATTTTGTAAGAAATATATATTGTATCCAATATCACTCATAATCATATTCCTGTAAAAACACGTGCAAAGTCGGGGAGGATTTAAGCATTTTAGTCATCGAAACAACAAGATTCAAGTTCGGTCAAATAAACCTAGGTATATATACATATGTCAACTATAAGAAACGCTTCTCCTTTCATAGTTGGCATTATTAAGCTTAATAAAGAACAATGCATAATGTTTTTCTTAAAATTCGTGATAATTTAGCTAGCTCAAAGTTACACAAAAAGGCAGAACAAATTGGAAGCTAATCTGTGAAAATTGTGGGTTAGGCCATTTCAATGATTACCAGTTAAACCGTTGTCAAGTATTATATAATGTATTCGGGTAGCAATCATTATGAAAAGTAAATAGTTATTACGTTTTCCTACTCACTGTACTTAACTGAAACATTTTGTGAATACAAGAGACGCTGGATCGAAACTAACAAGATAAATGATTTTGGAATGATTTCAGAATGAAATTGAACGAGTGTGGTGAGTGCGTTTTGAGTGAAATTCAAGGGAGGAAATACGATATCACCAAATTGGACTAAATCAGCGATATTCTTTACACTCCTTTTATAGAGTATACGTTCTTTTTCTGCATGTGTGTCTACCAACGGCCACGATATAGCTGCAATAACGTAAAAAGTGGTGCTTAAAATCCATTCAAACAAAACTCTTTAAAATTGTTTCTTCAAAATAATCAAACATTTACCTTCTACACAGCTTTTCGTTAGGGAATGGTAATAACATTTTTTATGAATATTGGTATAGACTTTGAAATATACTTTTACTTTGGTGAAATTAAAAGTTTGACGCATAAGATAATTAAAAAGAGAAATGAACTTATTTTAAAAGAAATAGTATTGAAGAAAACGAATAAGAAATTCGAAAGATACGGGTGGTTTCATATAGGGTTATTTATTTGGATTATGAGAGGTTTTAAAAACTTATCTTAATAACTTGAGTGTTAAAGTGAATTGAACATGACACTTCACATCAGAATACAGCAAATTGATGGATAATTGTAACTCAGATTGTATTCCTTTTAAAATCCTTTTCGTACAATGTAAGATGACTGACAGGAAGAAGAAACGAAGATCAGGCTGCATGTACATGCAGTCTGATCTTCGTTTCTTCTTTCTTGCGTTGAAGACACATTCCATGGTAGAACTACGTTCAGCGCTTAAAAAGTGTTCATTGTAACAATATTTTCTTTTGCCCGCTATTTTGATGAGTATGCAGTAACTACGAGTATCAATGTAAAAAAGTATAAAAACGGTGGGAAAGTCGCTATTCCAAGCAGTTAAGAAATACATAAAAAAAAATGTTTGAAGACTAAGTCCATAAAACAATATTCCCGTAAATTTGCGGAACCGATTCCAGTTAAAACAATAGAGCAGGAACATCCGCCATAAAACACTAATCACGTGACCAAGTCACGCGAGATCCTGCAAGACCTTAGTGACGTTCACACGAAATCTGATGATAATAAACAGTAAAACAATTTCCGAAAACAGTTTGCTGTAAACGCATTGTTTTAATTAATTTCTTTATGTGATATAAAAGATTTGTGAGAAGATTTTGCATTTTTGTCTCGCATTAATGCATTTTCGAATAAAAAAAAAAAAAAAAAAAAAAAACCGAAAAGAAAAGAAATCATGACTGCGGGATAATTTTGCTTACAGAACAATGTTGTAAGGTTTTGTGTTCTACAGATAAGAAAACAGGGGTTAGTCGTGATTTTCTGAAATATATTTTTACGAAAAGATTTTCGTTCAAAGAACTTGGACGAATGCGTTCTCTGTATATAAGACATTTTACAGTCTGTAAGCACTTACTTTCAGGCACTATCAATAACAAGGTCACAAGGTTTCTAATTGTTGTTCCATAGTAATTTATAATAAAAAGAAAAAAAATAAAAAAAAAAAAACACTAATCCTTGTTGTTACCACGCCTGACGCATATTTCTCGAATAGCTACTCTTATTTTTCTTCGACGAACAGCTATGAAACTTTTTTTTTCATATTCGACATACATGTATAAGAACGATACAGCTTGCGGTTCACGTCATCATCGTACAAAGTTCAGCTGATTTTTGTCAGTTCTTGGATTTTAAAATGGTTTTAATGCTTTCAGTGGGTAAAAATATTATGTCATTTAAATGCCTCATCTACAAACCTATCTTACTTTGCTCAATAATATTTGTCTATAACACTTGGCAAAGATAGTATTTTAAAAAGATTCATTTTACGGACTCTGAATATACACTTAAGATGCATATAAAAAGGTTGAAAACTGAAATTGAAGGTGGGAAGGTGGGAAGAGGTTACAAGAATAAAATCGCCATTCAAACCAAAGAGAGAAAACGTAAAGAAATCCAGGGCCATTCAGTTGTCAACTAGCCGAAATGTACATTCACACTGAGTAAATAGATGTTAATTCGTCATGTCAGAGCGACAGCGGGGCCTTGTCTCAGACCACGCCCACTTTTTCAGAGTTTTAAATGCACACACAAGGTATAAAACCCTTGTCAGCTACACACCTTTTATTAGTATTTTACGATTTTGGTCTTAAAATCGATTTCAAATGCACTAGAGTTTTTTATCAAATGATACATTTGACCATTACACTAAGCTCATATAGTGTATCTTTCAAAGTAACTATCAAAGTAACAAAAAAAAAATTGGCTGACCTTGACATTATGACTTAATTACCTTATTACGATAATACCGTCGTGCAAAGAAATGGTAAACATGGGTCCTCACAACAACAACAACAACAACAAAAAACATTTTGGAGACATTTAGCTAAAAAGTTTATGCACTAATTAATATTTAAATGAAATGTTTTTATATAATTATCGTTACAATAATATGGACGACTGTTTATATTTCCTAGGGTGGACAGCGAAAAAGATGGCAGTGAATAAAGAGAAAGAATCAAAGTACTTAAATGCAGGAAAATGGTTGGGCTTTGTGGAACAATGGCCACTTTATTTCATAGTGTATTATAAAGAAGGGAACTGTTCTCTCTAAACACTCGCATCTCCAATGAAATATGAGAATTGCTTTTGCTTTTCATAAAGTAGGCCGTAGTTTTTGGCTGATGAAAAAACCAACATCAATGAAATGAGTACACGTTTAAAGCGGGGTTTTCTTTAATGATTTTCTTTGATTTATCGAGGAATGACAGTAGATTATCATTTCATAACCTAACGTACTAATAAGTGAAATTTAAAAAAAATAAAACTTATATCCCGCTTTCGTTCATTTCACCCCCATCTTACGTCATCCAAGCGGAGCCCAATAGTGGCGTCATCATGAAAGTTCCATAGCAATCACGTGCAAAATGACGCGCTTTTAGAAAAAAATATTATCTTTTTATTATACATTTTGTCTTATTTTTTTGCATTAAATATTTATCATAATTTCCGCCGATGCGTATCGCTAAATACTTTCATTGTGCCAAATGTGACAATTCTATCTTGAACAGGCTTAAAGTAATTTGCATGTGAAATTTCTTGATTAAGTTTTGCAGTTAAATAGACAGACCCCAGAATTCAAAACGGGCAGCGATAAATGATATGCTCCCGATCTTAGAGAGATGCTTAAATCCAGCTTAAATTGTTCAAATGCAAGAAGAGTTAAATGAAATGCAATGCCTCTAAATACATAATTGATAAAACCGTGTTTAAGTGTGTATATAATGTCATTTGTAAACAGAATTGAACACATTAAACTGAGTAGATTTAATTAATTTCATTCAAACGGATTTGTTAAGGAATGTAGGAATAAACGCCTTTTCGATTTGACGCTCTCACAAATTCAATGATCAAACTAAAAAGGGAGACAAACGATAATCAGAAACATGTTGCGCTGCATACATGTAACGGTACATCCTAAATAAGAAAAAAATCGATTTCTTCTTAATCTTCGTAATTAGTTTTATCAAAGATGCTGGCGTGGGGCTTTAACATTAAAATACTGACTCATAATATATGTATTCTGTGCTTTAAGTACTTTTATTGTAATGTACTTTTCTTAGGTTTTTATTCACCATGACAACGGTTAAACACAGTATACAAGCTTCGTAACTTTAAACGTAAAACGTTAAACGAAATAAGACCCCCCCCCGCCCTATTTACTATGCCAACATCTATTTTACTACTAAATGATCTGGGCCCAAGGTTATAAAACTTTTCTCATTTTCAAAACAGAACTCATTCAAATTTACTACTAAATGATCTGGGCCCAAGGTTATAAAACTTTTCTCATTCTCAAAACAGAACTCATTCAAATTTCAAATTGAGATATTAAAACTGTAACTTTGAAATGATACCTTAAAAATTGTATGATTATATAATATATAATTATTACTTTGTTTTTAATAAAAACTAATTAATAATATCTTTTATGATGAAACATTTATTTCAATTCGAAATTCGAGAAAATTCTCAGTTGAGACGGAGAAATATTTTTAATCTCGGGCCCGGATGTGCACAAAGAATCAGAACTGTCCTGTGGTTAGATAATTCGGCGGCGATAATTAAGACATCCTCGTGTGACAATCGTCACGGTTAACCACGCCAGATAAGTCTCGTGCACAGACATTGTAAACATTATCATGTACATGCTAATGCAAAGAAAATGGGATATTTCCGTGTTGTTGCCATTATTCGATAAAATTATCCGATATTATCACACTAAAAGATCAAAATTATCACACCTCTCCAACCCTACTCTTTCTTATATTAGGTTCTGTCGCTACAGTGAAAATTTGCTAATCATCTTGCCATCGATTATGAAGTTAAACACATTTTTTTCAAATAAGAATTAATTTTTCAAAGTATTAAAAGATAGAAGGCTTTGTTTTAAACCAAGAGTAAGTCGTTATACCCGGCTTTTGATCAGAAGTATATGTAAATGTCTTTAATTGTAAATGTTTAAAAGAAAGACATTACGTCTAAGGACGTTGTGACTTCGGAATAGAATCGGTCCTTTGTTTAATGTGGGGTCTCTATGTTATACATTTCATATACATTAAAGTTTTACGAATTTAAACTGGAGGTTATTCGGTGCATACACGACCTTTTTTATTTTACTGAAATGTGATAGAACTGCCTTGTTTGATAAAATGCTATTTCTCATTCACGATGCATATTTTAAGTCATAGAAAGAACAAGAATTCACAAGCAGGGGTCCGTTTTACTAATTCACAAATCGTAACTAATGTTTTCATTCTTTGTTAGATTCCTCCTTGTAATATTTCAATGGAATCGTCTTATAGAGTCGATTGCAATGGGATGATGCATGGCTTAATTCCATATTTGGTTACTACTGTAGAATCAACTTCAACTTTTGACTTACTCAAAAAATGATCGTAAAGTGTTAAGTAAAATGGGGCCACAGGTCCCTAGTGACAATTCTTTTGTAAAGTGAATGTCGATGTGACTTAAAGTATAACAAATTCATATTCAATTTATCTTCTCTTCAAATATTCGTTTACAAATTACAATAATTTGGTTCTAGTTGTATCCGTCAAGATTCGTGTATTGATTGACAAAATTGGTTTTATTCCTATATGAAAACAAATTTGAGTTAGCAGCTATTTCATGAATAGCGAATTCATATACATGTAGTGCGATTTGCTTTTTTAGCGTCATACCTCCATGAAATCAGCAAATACTCTCTTCATTTCTTAGGTAAAGCTTCTATTACGTGGCGACGTGTTGGAACAACTAACTAGTTGGCACTAAGTCCAAATGATATTAAATTGGTTTCTATGAATAAGGGAAAATAATTGTGTTTAAATCGTCAGCAAGTAATCTAACACAGATAAGGTACACGGGGCTAATGCGCTTCTTCTGCAAGCTAATGAAATTAACATTAAGATTAGGAAATGGGCTTTTAAATGCACGACACTATAATAGATAATGCTCGTCAACAATGTTAAACCATCAATACACCTCATTAAATCATTCACTATTTTTTACACAGGTTCATATCGTCAGCCATGGGTTAACATTTTTGTGAACATAATTTTTATATTGTTTATACCATATGACCCTATGCGTGAGATTTCAAACAATTTCAAATATGCGCAAAGCAAGGACTCTGACCAGCCCGTGCATCCGCACAGTCTGACCAGAGTCTTCACTATGCGTTTAGTAGATGGAAAAGGTCTCAAACTATCTGTAGAACATCAGGTAACTTTTTACTTACAGTATATAGCTGTCTATCCCTCTCAGTGTTTGCATGCAACTCACGCACATTTCAAATTGATGGAAATGCCACGCACAGGCTCATATTCAAGATACAATAGAGTGATCACATTTGAAATGGCGATAGTAAGGTCTTGGTCATGTGATAAGGTCAAGGTTATCAGTCTTGGTAAATGTTCCGATAAAATGGCTTTTACGCGGACAAATCCTTTTCGAACCAAAGCTACAGATAAAGGGGGTATTTTGATTTCCAAATTTAAATAATCAAATGTTCCTGACTGAATCCCTATGTTTTGGGGTATTCATCTGAAACGTTTTATCTAGACGTTTCAAATGAATACCCACAACACAGGATTTCATTCGGAAATAAAGAATTTGGACTGCCTTTAGCCCCTCTTATCTCGACCCCGGCGAACAGATATTTTGAAATATATTTTATTATATCCCGAATGAACGTTTTCACTATATAATGTATCATTTTCTATACTTTCAGGTCAAGATTTGGTTTCAAAACAGAAGATCAAAATATAAGAAAATAATGAAACAGAACCCTAACACCCCCGGGCCAACACCAGGACAACTAGGGGCCGGAAATCAGGGATCCATGACCCCACAACCCCAACAAGCCCCTCAACAGACCTCCCCTACCCCACCCACACAGCATCCTTCAGAAATCCCAACCTCTCAACACGGACACACACATCAACAGACACCCAATAACATACCGAACGGCCATCATCATCCGGGTATGATCCCGCCCCCGGCCTCATCTGTGAGTCCACAGCCAGAACTCAAGTGGTCAGAAATAAACAATATGAACGCTTCATCCGCCAATAACGCCTACATGCCACCAATGTCCGCCATGGCGCCACATCATTACTCTTGGTACTCACAACCCCATCAACAGTCGCTACTCACATAGGCTTGTATCTAGTATATTTATGGATTTTAGTTGTCATAGTAAAGTACCTAAACAATAGGGTACTCGTGGATTCAATAAATAATTCTATACATGACCGTCTACACAAAAAGTTCAAGGTCAGTGAGGCGTTAAGTATTGAGACAGTGACGCTTATATATCTCAAAATGACGTCACCATAATGACTGCCAAAGTAGTACCGGAGTTGTGACGTAATCAGAGTACCTCAGATTAACAGATATTAATTTCTGAATATCTACTTGAAGGACAGGTTAGATATCCGTACGTGTGTACATGATGTGTTATTCAGAGTAAATGGAGAGCGGATCGTTACTGTAGGTCATTATAATAACCCCATCTGTCTCTCTTGGTATATATGTAGTATATTTGGTGAACGAACGTCGTTCACCAGTGTTATATACCATGTCAGGAAAATCGTGTTGGATGTTAATACATTTGAAATAAAGTAGCGCCTCTTAAAATTCAATTTGGTATCTTTCAATATTTTTCTCCGCAAAATCATTCTTTTTTTCTTTTATGGCGTGAAACTAGTAATCTTTATCAAGTGAAAATAATGAAAATTCGCCTTGAAAAATACAAAATGATCTTGCAATGTTTATCAAGGGAATTTTTGATCGGCGTAAGCTTGTCGACAGTTTAAAGCAAAAACAAAGTTTGTGTCTAGACACCGTAGAGACAGATACTATGTTTTTGACCCAAGCCTTCGCTGGTGCAAGTTGTAGTAATTAGCCGGAAATACGTGTTTATTTAGGTCATGTCCTCTTGAACTTACATTCGGCAATACTCGGGCGATCTCCGACGGCTCCGATTTAAATGTAGGTTAGAGGAATCGGCCGAGTTGAGACGAATGACACATCAAGACACCTTGTGTCATTACAAACGGTAACGCGGTTTTACATAACTTTTCAACTAGCGACAGTCAGTCTCGAGACGGGGTTTAAGAATGATTCGACATGTGTTTTAAATGTACAACTTTTCTTGTACCTTTTATTTGAATAGGGATGAACGTCGCTATTAAGATTTTTCTGTAAAATTGCGTTGGCTGAAGTAGGGCTTGTAAGGATGCACTCGAATATTCGGTTAACTCATTCCCAGCGAAAACGTTTCGTATTCGTCTGTCTCAGAAGCGAATATTGCCGAATACCAAATGCGACAGGCACGGAAGATATTTCATTGGGGCCATTCTACTTTGCATTTTTAGCTCCACTGGCTGAAAGCCACTGGGGCTATTGTCATGGCGTTGTGTCCGTCGTGCGTCCGTCCGTCCGTGCGTGCGTCTGTCCGGTCGTAAACTTTTCTTTAAAAATCTTCTCCTCAGAAACTACTGGATGGATTTCAACCAAACTTCACAGGAATGATCCTTGGGTGACCCGCTTTCAAAGTTGTTCAAAATATTTTGATCCAATGAAAAACATGGATTTAATGGGCGTGGCTAATTTCCAAATATGGTAATAAGTGAGTTTTCTCAGATTCTAATTGATGGATATCAATTAAGTTTTACATGAATAATCCTTGGGTGTCCCTTTATCAGTCTACAAAAAATCATTGTGATCGGATGGAAAATATGCATTTTATAGGCGGAGGTCATTTCTCTATATGTTATATAGTGGAAACTTTGAAAATCATTTTCTCAGAATGTAATTGATGGATATCAACCAAATTTCACTGGAATGATCCTTGAGTGACTCTACATCCGTCTACAAAAAATCATTGTGATCGGATGAAAAATATGCATTTTATAGCCAGAGGTCATTTCTCTATATATTAAATAGTGGAAACTTTGAAAATCATTTTCTCAGAATCTAATTTTTGAATATCAACCAAATTTCACTGGTATTATCCTTGAGTGACCCTTTATCAGTGTACCAAAATTATTTTGATTGGATGAAAAATATGCATTTTATGGGCGGAGGTCATTCCTCAATATGTTAAATAGTGGAAACTGTGAAAATCATTTTCTCAGAACGTAACTGATGGAATCATCTTCAACATCAGTAGAACCCCAAATATCTAAAAATCTAGTCAAAACATTTATTTGCTTTTACAAGAATTTCATGCCTGTGGAGCGACTCAAGCCATTCATGGCTTTCTAGTTTCAATCTGTAAAACCATATCAATTCAAAATTCTATTTGAAAATTAAATAAATGATAGCTAAATATTCAACCCTAGATACCACTCCAATTGACGAGTAGATATTGCCGTGGTCAAGGGGGGACCAGATCCGTCATGCACTTGTTTACAATTCGACAGGCGGGTTTAGTTGTTAAATTATTCTGGAAAAGTTATTGCGTTTTTTACAGAAATCATGAAAATATTAATCGATGAATAAAAACTGGCTCCATCCTTCCCAAAATACGTTTAGAATTGGTTAACTACAGTTTAAGCAAAAACTAGCTCCGAGCAGAAAGTCTAATATCAGCCGCAATACTGTAATAAGATATCGATAGTGAGTGATTTTACAAGCATCCAAACTCTTGAAGGTAAACAATAGGTTCTCGTGCAAAAAATAAACCGACCATTGTAAGGATTCTCAATTCTTTTTGGAAAGCAAGTCGTAAGGAAAAAAACATTGTATTATACTTAAACATTGTCATAGACACAGTCATGCAATTATTACCTCCCTTTAAAAAATAAACTTCTTAAATAAGATTCTTATTCGCTTTTGATGTAGAAATTACGTTACAAAAATAATATTTATAAAGACTTTTAGTATGCAATTTACTATGGAGCAATTGTTTGATATAAAAAGTTATACTTTAATTTCTAAACCTTAAACAGAAATTATCTATGAATTATACTAATAGGGCACTAGACCTCCTTTAACATATACCTAAATATATCTCATCCTGCAGTGTTATAAAATTGAATAACGACATAAGTGTCAACCACGGAAGTGGTTATGGCTTCAAATATGATAAAAACTATTCTCTCAGGTTATGGTTCAAAATACTATTAATAAGCTAACAAATCATAACTTTAAACAATGAGTGCAGTTCAGGACTGACTGATATTCATAGGTGTTTCTTTGGTTAGTACTCAAAGACCTTTTCATCCTCTGAGAAGAAACAAAGATAGTTAAAAAGTTAAAACAAATACAACAAATTTACTTGAAATAAGCTTAAACATGATAACAACTACTTTTATAAAAACAAACACCATTGGATATAGGTTAAAGACAGTTTTAGATAGGATTAAATCGTTTTCTCAATTTATGTTTAATTAATAAATGTACCTATTTCAAGTGTGTAAAAGAAATTTTCACAGAGTAACATCTCATATTCTAACAAATATTTTTTTCTAACAGGATTTTTCCTCTCTTTCCCTTTCTTTGAATTTGCAGTGAAATTTCCGAATAACGGAAATTTTGTCGAGACAATTCTTCCCACTTTTTTTTTACATTCGTAATTTCTCTTTTCTAATTGAATTCAATTTATCACTCTAGAATGCCATCAGGTTCGTTCACCATCAGTACTTTCAGTGCTTTGATTTCATGTCATTTAATATTTACAATGCTCAAAGTGAAATATGTACGTGTGTTATTTGTTTTCATAGTGCATTGATGTTGATTTTAATGATAAACTTGGCATGGGAGGAGTTTCGGTTCACGTCAGATTTGGTATATTACGTCATTTATTCTAGTTAAACCATAGTATTATTTTGGACAATACTATTCTAAAGTACTGTAACTAAATTTTGGAAACTTTATCTTACTCTTTTGGTTTACTTTATTTTTATTAAAAAAATCCACCATTATTGTATTCCGGGCATTTTCTAACTTAATCAGTAATGGATTTATTCCATAATGTTATGATAGATAATGATTTTCCCATAATATTTGTCAGTACTCGTTTCTTGTATATATATATCCACCCCCCGAGTTTTTCGGTTGTTCCAGAGAACAATTTCAATACGTAAATTTCGTTCAAAATAAGTTGAAGCTCAGTTTAAACTTAAAACACTTAGATCCAGTTGCATAAAAAGGATTAGTGGACACTCGGGGTTAAACATTATCTTCATATCGTTAACCTCGAGATTACTAATAAATGTTAGTTTTGCAAAAAGGACAAATGTCAGAAAATTTTACTTACTATACTTCTGCTATAAAACCATAAAGAATCTATTTGATTTCCTTGAATTATTTCATTAAAAAGAAAACCAGTCCATTTATCAAGATATTCTGTAGATAGACAAAGAAATAATTGATTTTTTTGTTAGAATGAAATATGTCTTCAAAACATGGTATTTTCATTATGATCCCTAGCAAAATCAAATTGTATAGTACAGAGGCATACTGAATGAAATATTTTTTTTTTATAATATTACCTAAAAAACTTTCGAGAAGACCTTCAAATGTATCTTACAATAAAAGTTTGATTAGAGTTTTATTTTCCAAATCTCTTACATGATTATTAAATGTAACCTATACGTGTTGGATACAAATCGACTTCAAACGTTAAAGAAATTGTTCTCCGCTTTGCACGTAATCATACGTGCAAAGCGATGAACAATTTCTTAGAGGTTTTGTGAATTTTTTCATCATAAACGTAATGGTACTTTATATCCCATTGGAAAAGATTACAAAGGATCAAAAGGCTTTGCACTCATTATCGAAACCTTCTGATTTCATCCAGTCATAAAATCAATTTAAAAAGTGTTACCTCGAAATAGGAATAGTAAACTTTTAAATTGACGAATTGATGTTATGTTGTACGGTCATGATTAAAAACCGGTTTGGTTTTCAGAGCTGTGTCATTTGGTTTTGTAATCAAATTTATTTGTACATGTATATATTTATTGAAGATGTTTTTAAATTAATGTTTTTATATGTTGTAACTCGGACTCCCGATTTTGGAATGTTCGTTTAGTATCCGTTTCAGTTAGTAATGGTAAATAAATGTTGAATTTGAGCCCATTGTTCAGAAGTAGTAGGAAATATCAAGACGAATTAATTAATCATTTACTTTTTGTTCGGAATCAATTTTAATTAGAAAACTGAATATTTTATTTTTATTTAAATCAATAATCGTGTGATTTGATTTTTTCAGTTGTCAGAATTAATGCCTTTCTTTACATCGTAACTTCAAGAGAGTTTCCCACAATTAATTTAAAGTTTAGATAATAGAGTAGAGCACATCACTTGGACAATCAAATTGGTATACTTTAGTCTCGACAACTTAAAAAAAAGCATCGATAGCTAAGCACGAAATAGTTGTAACTACCTATGAATATATATGTAGTTACAACTGTTTCGCACCAAGCCATCGATTTAAAAGCCGAGAAAAAGTTTCGTTGAAGTAATAATTTGTTTCGTTATGCCAAGAATATCTGTATATGGTACTTAAGAAATGAAAACAAAATGGTAACAGGATCAGAAACAAGGATAACGCCATTGAATTCAATTTCGTCGAAATTTGATGCTCAATTTAGAGGTCCTGGGTTCGATCTCCGACGGCGGCACTCATTCTTTCCGACTACTTGTCTTTCACCAATTGGTCGATAATCGTAGACCTATGTGGGATAGCAGCTGGAGGCTAGGGAGAGATGCAATGGTAGCACTGATGAGAGAAATACAAGGAATCCATTGTTAGGTGCTCCAGCCGCCGCGATATTTCTGAAAAAAATGTTGAAAGCGGCGTAAGACTCCCCATTTAATCAAACAAATCGAAAGTTGATGCCTTGATAACAGGATGAAACAACCGTTAAAAATGGTACACCGATTTGTACGTAAGTATACGTGCAAACCGCTTAACATGTTTGAAACGTTTCGGAAACCTTTTTTTGGTGCGTCTATATATGAACTTGATTATTTTCAACATTCATAATTGAACATGGGCGCGACGTAAAGAGATTTATGTCTGACGTTTAGCCGTTTAGATATGATTGTAAGATTGATAAGAGAAGCGTTAAACCCCATACAAAAGTCTTGCTAAGAGTTTCGCTTTTGCTCATAAACTTTGAGACATTACGGAAGGTTAATATATTCTTGCGATTGATCAGTTTGTGAAGACTTTCAGGCTGATTTTGGTCTTTAGTTGATACATGTACACTTGTGAAATTGTCTGAACTGCCACATCAAGGCTCATACTTAGCAGGCATGGTGTCATTATTAGTTTCTGTGATTCAGTGATTTTCCTTAAACATTCCAATGTTGGACCTAACTCATTCCCAATGTCACTTACATGATTTCTTTATTTTTAACTTGATTGCATATATTTACATTGAAATTCTATATTTTTTGTTATTTGTTTATTTCATGTCATGTTTAATATTTAACAGAAAATATGTACAGTGGTAAGAAAACCTCGCTGCATTTAATATGTAGTTAAATGAGATTAAAAGTTGATAAAATAAATTGAAATGGATTTCTTTAATTCTTCGTAACCCCTTTATGACTTTCAGTTAACAACATTGTTATATTTACAAAATGAATGATTTTGAAATGATTTTGGTATGAATTTGGTAGAGTGTATGGAGCGAGTTTGAGTGAAATTAAGAGTTAATTCAATATCGGTAATTTTGTCCAGGATGAACCCTATTTGTTACCTCCCTTTAATAAAACATGCAAACAAGTTCTATATATATATAGCTTCCTATTTCTTCAAGAACACATCAGAAGTTAACAATTTAAATTATGTCAGTGAAATCGCGATTTTTTTTCTCCATTTTTATTTATTTTGATTTACGTTGTTGATTCTATCCTTTTTAGTGCGTTAAGAGCGTTTTTGAATAGTTTAAGTGAGTGTTTGGAATGAATGAACGGAGCGCTGAGCGAATGATCTTGAATGGGGTTTAATCGAGATGAATGTCAAATTCACGATGTTGTTAACTGTACCACGGATTGTATACAGACTTAAATGTGAAGCGGTCTTTCTTGATCTTCGTTTGATCGCTCGAATGGTTATTGGTTGACTTCCTACTCGATTCTCATTTGAGTATACGAAAACAAGAAACAATACGTCATATATGTTATCTTTAAAAAAAAAAAAAAAAACAAAAAAACTCGAACTTTGAAAGTTCTTATTAAAGCAATAGTCATGGAAGCTGTGTGATATTTATTGACGCGGGAATATATTGTTTTGACCTGTCTGTTTAGTTTGTCTTTATGTCAGTTCGCTACTTGTCCGTTTGTTTAATCAAAACATTATTTATTAACATTGATTATATCTCTCAAATGGTCAGAAATAATATGTTTCGCTTAATTTTTTTTATCTGACAAGACCTTTCTGTTGGGACCAAATCTAAGGTTACCAGGCAAGGTCATTGTTAAACTCAAGGTCAAATATTGAGTAGTATAAGCCATATTTTTGAATGGTAAGGGTCTAAATGTTTCACTAGTGCACTGATTGTGGAACGAGCTTTCAAAGGCTAAGAAGTCAAGGTCTAAAATCATGGACAATCTCATATTTTCAAGAATTTCACATTTTAATACATAAAGAATCTAATATCAAATAAACCTTTTAAGTAGCTAGAGAAAAGTCATCATATTTCAAATGGTTATTGCTTGTCTTTCTAGACCTTTCTGTTTGTACATTTTCAAGGTCACGTTTGTGTAAAATTAAAATAAAATATATATAAAATCGATTTAAACTTTAAAATGGAAAGTAATAGGGCCTTTGAATTACACATGAGTAATGCTTGTGATAGGGATTTTAGAAGATGATGAGGCCAAGGCCATTATCCAAGGTCATATCATATTTTAAGGTCACTTACATTCAACACTTACATTGGCAATGTATTTTTAATGGTTTAAGATAGAGTTCTTATATTTCACATGATTGTTAACCAGACGAAAAACTCTCTGTACCGACTTGGAGTAAAGTCCAGTTGCATTTTCAGTGTCTAACTCTGCCCTGCGTTCAGGTGCGTAGCGGTAGGCAATATCGTGAATCTGATTTTAATGAGATTGCTCCTCAATCATGATTATGGGTTAGTCGGTGATAATGCCTTCATTTTTAACACGCAAAAGATATAAGGGTATCAAACTCAATTCATTTCGATGGCTCAGCGCGAAACAGTTGTTACTGCTAAATATACATATATATGTATACATTTATAGACAGTTACAACTGTTTCGCGCTGAGACATCGATTTATTTATGTTTGTTTAAAATACAGTTTCAGGGGCATTAAAATTTTATAAATGCATCTCGTATTCTGTCGACAATGCTCAAGTTTTGCTATCAGTAGTCATTATACCACTCGATACTTTGATTTCCAAATTTCCTGAAATTATAAATATATTTATTATCTTAATTCTTTGGGGTCCACATCCATTGATTAGCTCTACACTAAGAAAATCTCTCTTGTATTAAAAAATGGCAAAAGGGTTATTAAGTATATGATATACGGGGCATGAAGAAATTCTTCAATGGAGGGTGAAACATTTGTTTCAGAGAAAGGGTGTTTAAAAATGCGTGACTTTTATGATTCAGTAGACATCAAACGAACATGAACAATAATAAAATAAATATATCACACCCTGTAAAAAGGTTCTGAACGCATTTAAATGATACGTCCGTACGAATAGAACATTACTACTAACTTTTCGTCCGACTGACTCGGTGGCCTAGCAGTATAGGCGCTCGACTCGTGACTTGGAGGTCCGTCGTTCGAGCCGCCTCGTCGCAGGGACGTAATAGCAATTTCTGGTTCACCCAGCTGTAAATAGGGTAGCAGGGTGTTTAAACTACACCCCTCTCTTTTAAGGACGTGAAAGCTTCTGGATTGAGTGTTCGAGAACGACCCTTTATAAGGTCTTAATTTTGTCACCATCGTTTCAAAAATAACTTAGTATAAACTGGAAAACATAGCTTTTCAATAATGTATCGACGTTTGAGACATTGCAAAATACTGATACAGCTGGCCACTTGTTCAATTTTTGAGTGTCAATTACTTAATTGTTATGAAACGAACATTTCTTGTTCGATTGATCCCCCCATACGCCATAAGAAATAATCGTACTTAATATCCGCTTTTCGAAAGTCTTAGATGGTGCGACAATGGGTTAACAATTCAAAGTCTCACACACAGTAATAAAAGCTCTATTTCGCATTCCCAACCGTCTTGCCTTTCAATAAATTACACCTTAAGTAAAATGCAATGATACACGAATCACCCATGGTGCGAAACAGTTGATCCTCGTTAAAACTCTCGAATTTCATCAGATCTACAAATACGACTGCATTAATAAGGTTGTGATTTTGGTGAAATTTAACCAGCTTTGCAAACTCAATCATTACGTTGCATTTTCTGGAAGATTTTTGATGAAATTAAAGTAACAGTTCTAAAGCAATCAATATCGCAAAACATTCAGAATGTTTAATATATTCTTTTTTCAATATCGTTTCCATTATAGATGTATCGATCTTACTCGAAAAACAAACGATTATCCTATTTCTTTATTAGAAAAATGAGAAAAAATGTGAAATTTCTTGGACATATTTTCGTGAAGCGAGTTATTTTGCGCGTGATTGCTATGCAACGTTCTTTGTGACGTCACTTATTTCGCCCCGCATAGATGATGTCAGATAGGATGAAAAATGCACCAAAGCAGGGTATACGTTTTCAATAATTTCACTGTTTTTGCGGTGAGATTATCAAGCGATAATCTACCGTTATTTCTCGATAAACCAGCGAAAAGCATTAAAGAAAAACAAAATTATGATAAGCCAGCGATTCACTACAGAAATCCAGCGACATTTAAAGAAACGTTGGTATTTAATACAAATTCCAAACATAACAGGTGGCTAGTCTACGTAAGACAATCCCGGATTTTATGGAGGACATCAAAGGGCCCGACTGGAAAATAATATTTGTGTTGTGATGTAAACTTCTACTGTTTTATTAGGAATGACAATAAAATAAAACATTTTGAATGTCTATCACAACAGTGGTCTGTCACAGAAAATGGGGCTAATAGGAAAACGGGGTACAACAAATAATTCATCATACAAAAGGGTTTGATTCCGTCAGAGGCCGTTCAAAACATGGCGACATATAGTTTGCGTATTTTTAAAGATAGTACCCCACTTTGCACGAGTCTACGAGTAAAATAAGTACTCTATGTAAATTTTAAATAGGCTAGACTTGTCGATCCAATAGATATTCATAGCAAGTGTTTTGAAATGATAATTTTATAGTAAAACGAACAGAAATAATAGATCTATATTTTATATTTATCTTACATTATTATTAAATCATTTTCAAGAATAATTAACTGTATAAAGCGAATAATGATAATAACCTTTGGATGATAAAAGAACGAAGGTTTGCTTGGATTTATACATAGCTCTCGTTAAAAGGGTTTGGCGAAAAAAATACATTACAGTTAAGAACATCGTAAAATTGACAAGATGAATGATTTCGGAACGTATTTGGAATGAAATTGAATTAGTGTGTGGAGCGTGTTTTGATTGATATTCAAGGGAGGTAATCCAATAGCATTAATTTTGTTCAATAGGAACAAAATTAGCGATAATTATTACATCCCATTAAAAAGATATATTTACTAACTGTGTGTCTTGGTGGACGAATCAGACACTTTCAAATCCACACCGTTTATTTATTTGGTCGAATTGATTCAAAATGTTGACCGATTTGAACGATCTCGAAATGTTTTTAATTATTTCGGACAGTTTTTGATCGACTTGATTTAGTGTTTGGAATGAATGAATGGATCGCTGAGTGAGTAATTTTGAATGGTTATGGTCCGAGTGAGTGTCAATTCCACGATAAATTTATCCTCAGTAGTACTATCTCAGCCAAATCATCGCCTGCTACAATAAATAATGGGCCCTCAATTGAAAATATAACCATTAAATTAACCTAAGGCTAACCAAAACTTACCACATGAAATACTAGTTTTGGACATAACCTGCGTTTAAGGTGGAAAATGGAAACGTTAAAAATTGTATCCCGCATTGCGCGTGGGTACACGTGCAAAGCAGCTAATCTTTTTTCAAACAGTCTTGATAACGTTTTCATCTTGCAACTCAAGGATGGTCGGATTGTTATGCAGGGAAAGTCGCTGTGTATTAAGGTAATTAACCCGAAATAGTTCCCCAACGTTTCGGAAGTAATGAGCTTTAATAGTGTTTACCGAGGTTTCCTAATAATTTCATCGCTGTTAACATTGTGAAAGTTCATGAGTGCCGAAATGCTGCGGAACTTTTGCGGTTCCACAACCTTAAGTGATAAATTCTTTTCAGTGACAAGTATCAAGACATTAAACGAATGCAAAATTTAATGAGGACATCATAATTAAGAATACTTATTTGTTCGATTATTCTTTAGATTTTTTTCTTAACTATATGCCGCAGTCATAATACGTACGGTAGCGCACTAGACTTTCAATCCTCGAATTACGGGCTCGAATTTCGGCGGCTTTAAATAACCTTATTAACATTTGTCTATCAAATGGGTGTATAGTCGTAAACCGAAGCGATTTGCATCATAGCAGTTGCAAATTAGAAAAGAATGAAATGGTAGTACGAGAGCGAGAAAAGATTTCATTGTTTAATGTTTCAGCTGCCGCGATATGTCTGAAATGTGTTAAAAGCGATGTTAGACCCATTCAAAAGAACAAAACAAATCCGTGATTTATGAACAACGCAGAACTTCAGAGAGAATTTTGGCATGATAACAAAATCATTCTAAATCGCTCGCTCAACGCTCTGTTTAATACATTCAAAACACCCATTCAATTCGCTAAAAAAAAGCTCTGACTAACAACCATAATTACAAAAAAAATCAAATAAAATAAAACAAAAAATAAAACACTTCAAAATCGTTCAAAACGATCAACAATCCATTCAAATTGATTAAATCGTTTACAGTTTCATTTATTGGTGTAGATTTTACAGAGTCTGATTCGTCCATGAAGACACACAATCAAAAAAGTGCATAGATTTTATTAAAGAGAGGTAATAGTACATCGTTCATTTCGTTATTCAAAACTCGCTTATTCTACTAATTCTGTATTATTCCAAAATCATTCGAAAATCATTCATCGTGGTAAAATTTCGATTATATGAACTAGATGTATTTTCAGACTATAAAGACTTTTGTAGTGTAGAAAATGTTTCCTTACTTGTCTCTGAGTTAGAACTGGAGAACAAACAACATTCTTAGATGCTATAGGTCACAGAGGAAATGATCAGATATATGAATCAATAAAAGATACAGATGGATTTAGGGGCATTTTTGTATCATTTTATGAAACTTCTTCTTCATCATCTAATTGCTGTTGTTGGTGGTGGTCTTCTTCTTCTTCTTCTGCTTCTTCTTCTTCTTCTGCTTCTTCTTCTTCTTCTTCTCCTCTTATCATCGTCTTATTTTTGTTATTTTTGTTATTATCATTATTATTATTGGTGTTGTTTTTTCTGAATACCTGCCTATAATATATGTGTAATATAAATATTGTTCTAACAAACTGAATCTGGCACTACATTCAGAATTAAATAAAAACAACATTCTCAAATGATCAAAATGTCTTTCCGTTTTTCACGTTAATGCAAACGCAAAGCACCTTCTTTTTCTTACACACTCCTCGAACGTGTTGCTTACTTTATTGCAGGACAAAAAAGAAAACTTGAATATTTCATTATTTTGACAGTTGATAGAATCAAATGACAAAATCGTCTACCGCTGAGTAAATGTGGATTGACACAATATTAGTGAGCATTTATACCGTTTTATAATATAGAATAAATGTATATTATTAGATAGGGTAAATTTCAGAATTGAGATAAAATGTGTTTTAAAGATGTTGATAACATTCATGGGGAGATATCTACCAATTTACACTATTAACTAATATAATTCTAATGTAACGCTTTATGCAATTACTAATGTGATTCATATTTTCCTGTTACATCATTCTCCGATCTTACCACCGCAATTTAAATTCGGCTTGATGTCAGAATGTTGCGAAAAAAATCGTTGGATACATTTTTTTGGTTTGTCGAAACACGTACACAAAGCTAAGTCGTCGTCGAAGCAGTAAGAGAGGGAATGAAATAAAGCGAAACAGTGTTGCAATTGAACGAAACAAATAAAATTATGTTACCTCCCCGATAGAAATTGAGCGACATGGATGAAAGCAAGACGGAATTCTTCAACACAAACGTTTTTTTTTTTGTTCGCACTTAGCTGATTGTCTTTTATGACGAAGATATAACAATGACTATGTCTACCATGTCTAGCCATTATCATTTTAATTAGATCACTTTCTGAAAAGTTGTTAAGATATGCGCTTTCGCTCTCGTTTAGTAAGCTGTTTACGATGCTCTCTTTTTAACAACTAGGTGTTGTTGATAGATATGAAGAAAATTCTGGAAAACTGTATTGCAAAACCATATTTAAAGGTGTAAGGTGTCGCAGGGCAATCGGTGTTCAAGTTTAACCATTGTCGTACAAAAAAAAAAATGAATACATTAAAAACTTTGGCAAAATTGCAATCAAAACCTGAGCGCTGAAAGAAGCGGTGACTTTCATTGAGAGTCCATGTTTATAAAATATATTATTCAAATAAGATATAACTTGTTTGATTTATGAAGGAAAATCAGGCGGTATGGACTTAGACCGGATTGCACATTCATGGTGATTCTATTTCAATAAAATCTTTAAGATTTAAAAAATGCGACAATTTAGCGCCACTTTTCGCACATTGAACACATTGACCAGAGTCTTCAGTTTGCGATTTGTATATGAATAAGGTCTTAAAGTATCTCTAGACAGTTAGGCAATCTTCAAACTACACTATTTAACTGTCTGGGCTGCTAAATGTTAGCACCTCACATGGTCGTCAAATTGTTGAAGATGTTACGCAAACGCTCATTATTTTTTAAGAAAAGTCATTTTTAATAATGCCTCGTTTCAGCAGTTCCTATTCGTTCAAAATTGAACCATACGATAATTTATTTTCTATCCAATCAGTTTTTAAAACCCATTTCGTGATGACAACAGAGAAAGTATTTTGGAAGTATAGACACGGTTTATCGATTTGACAAATAAAATCTGTTCCACTTGGTTTCTCTGAAAGTATTCGGGTTGTCTTCAATGAACCGTGCCAATGTGGGAACAGTTTATTGTTTCCTTTGCCTCCATAGCCTACTTTTATGAATGCGTGAAAAACTATAAGAATGATTTCATTTATGTTCATCCAGAATTGTGTAATCCGGTTGGATGGAAAATTGATTTATTTCTCACTGGAAATAACTTAGAGTGCGAGGCTATTTCATTTAGCTTTTGCACAAAGAAATCACATAGGAAATATTTTTATTATTCAAAAGTCATACATTTTTACTTCATTTACTTAAACTATAAGATATCAAGACAAGTTGTTCTGTTTATAGATGTATGACGCTTCGCGTATTCATACAGTATGATATAGTTTTTAGTGTCATACTTCCACGAAATAAAAAAAATCTATCTTCTGCTCATAAATGGCTTCAAATTTTTTCTTATTTTTTCCCGATGACTCTCAGAGGCATAATTCTTATGTATGAAGATAGAATTATCTTGTGTTTTATGCTATGGGGCAGTTACACATACGATGAGACATAGATCGTTCCTCAATCAGTGAATTATTTCTCTCATATGATCGGTTGTCATCGGTTTCAGCATTTCAGACTTTATGTGTAACAGGGTATCGGCGATAAATAGCTTATTGATCGGTAAAATACAAAGTAGATCGGTTGTCAATAGGCGACAAATAGCTGGCCAGTAGGAGCTTGGTCGGTGATGATCGCTTATTTGCTTAATTTAACATCGGCTGTCGCCACTTTTAAAGCGGTTGTCAATCGGGCAGTCGGTGATTGATCCGTGTTCGACCAGAGGTCTATTGCTTTCCATCGGATCCAACCGGTGATCCGTATGTGTTCACCGGTCAAAGATCGGTGATATCGGTGATGAATAGGTGGCAAATATTTGTTCAGCAGACTGCCGTCGGTTTTTTCATTAAATCGATATATAAGCGATGATAACCGATACATTGTAGTTCAGTGTATGGTTTAATAGATGCTGGAAGGGCAATCCAGCAGTTTCGTCTATTGCTGCAACAGCAAGCTCTCTTAAACCTCCGACATGGCATTCACTTGGGCCCCCGAGGCGGAAATGGTCGCCGCCGTAGAAGACAAAAATGATGGTGGACGAACTTATGGCTAACGCCAGAAAGAAGACTTCAGTTTGGCCAATATAGCACTATCCTAACCGAACTCAG
Source organism: Fragum whitleyi (assembly GCA_948146395.1). Taxonomy (NCBI): domain Eukaryota; kingdom Metazoa; phylum Mollusca; class Bivalvia; order Cardiida; family Cardiidae; genus Fragum; species Fragum whitleyi. Next base: position 39,799,077 of record OX411547.1, on the reverse strand, counting down.
AGAGGGTGACACCAGTGCGTTCAAAAGCTATCTGAGGTAGAATCCCCATAATGCGCCATTTTGAAATCTAAGACACCTAAATGACATGTAATAATTTTCAGTTACAAGTTGAACTTTAAATCTGAATGTACATATTATCGTATGAATTTTTTTGAGACAAAGTATAGAGACGTTCGTGAAAAAAAGTATTCCCTATCAAATGCTTCATTTCCACTTAACTGAATAGAAAATATCATTTTCTCGTGAACGCCGCAATAGTTTGACTTTAAATTGTCAGAATTTTCATAAGAATTTCATAATCTGTGACTGTCTCGTTTGAAAGTTTTACCAAGAATGGATACCCGGCTGGAAAATACCCCATCTTTTCCCATCGCTAATAGATATTTATTAATCGGTTGCTTATCACTGACCGATCGGTGATAACGGTTATAAATAGCTTTTCAATCGCTTATTGGTTTGAAATTTTCACCGATCGAGAATTTAAACAGTTTAAAAATCCCGATCGGTTAGTTTTCACCGATGAAACTCATCTTTTCCAAATAGTTTGTGGTGAGTGGCAAATCGTCTGTCAATCGGAGACGTCGGTTGTATATCGGTATATCGGTTTGGTCGGTTCCGTCCTTACCTGGATAAAACGAACAACCGATCTATCACCGATTGCCATTTGTAACTGCCCCATTACTATTAACTCTGGCACAAATCTTCTTCCGGAGATGGAAACACCATAGAATAAATTAAAGATTCTAGTAGAGGTTTACTACATGTAGAGGTCGCATCTTAAAAAAATCTTTAATCCAGAGGTTGTCCACCTCTCGATTAAAGATTTTTATCTTGAACCATCATTCTTTATTCAGAAAATCAGCCAATAACGAAAAGGTTCGACCTTGCGAAGTCCGCGTAGTCTGACTAGCATCGACACTTGACGCGCTACCCAGATAGCCCCTTTTCACCTGACGGGTTACAAATAAACTATCATTCCATTGACCTTCTTTCAATATAATTTTTAGCCTCTTTCTTTAAGTTTATACCCATTCATTTTAGTTCGATTGCGACGAAAGTTTAAGCATATAGACTCGCCATTAAACATTCAATCCAGATGTTTTCACGTCCTTGAGAGAGAGGCAGCGGTTTAGAACCACTGCCGTCCGATTTTATAGCTGAATGAAGTGAGACTAGTTTTTTAGTGTTTTACCCGTTAACACAACCCTGCGACAGTGGGACTCGAACCCGCGAGCTCCAGGTTACGAATCGAACGCCTCTACAACTAGGACAGCGAGGCAGTCAATAAAGCCAGTATTTTATTGTTTGTTTTGCTTTTACACTTTATTTCTCTACAATACTGCACTATCTAAAGTTCCAAATATGATCTTTTATCAAACAATGTGGAATGTCATATTTTTTGAAAAGTAGGCGTGACAACTTTCCTCATCAATTCAAAATGACGTTTTACGTTCATTTAGATTCCCTGGAATATCCAATAATTGAATCCCAGAAAAATATGCTAGGGAATTTTCGTAATCACGTGTCGACGAACATGCCAAATCTCACGCGGATTTTCCCGTCCAACAACATTAAATAGCGCCTATCCAAAGCAAATATTATTGACAGCAGTTTTCCTTTTTCATCTTAAATTATTTGTTATTATTATTTATTTAGTGTGTTTTTTATAGGATATATAATACATTGTATTTTCTTCTGAATCAATATAAACTTAACTTGGTCCAGGATGATAAGTAAATCAGCATATGAAGAAGATTTTGTGCTCTTAAAGGCATTTACATACATACATGTAAACAAACCTATTTACATTCATAAGATGAGGCAATGATTGCGTTATTTTGAAAGTCATCCTAAAGATATGTCCATGCAAGACATATAGCATCTGTCATGACATTTTGTTTGAGACAAACTACCTTAACCGAGACTAGAATGTATAGAAATGTTTTAAAGTGAGCCTTGACGAGCTTAATAGCATAACTCTTCTAGACGAGGTTCATATCAGCTTGTCTTAATCAAAACGGAGTTAGGGATTCTATTACTCACATAAACACTGGGTCTGACGTTAAACCCCATTTTTTGATCACCCAGATGCTAAAATTACCGCAATTTCGTGGGGTAGATGACGCCGTGATGACAACAAATTTGGGGGCGGGGGGATTATGTAAAATTAACAAAATACAACTAATTTGTCTTACGAGCGCATGTGAGAGTCGACGCAGATCATATCTCAAGTCCGTTTACTTGCAATAAAGGCACGAGACAAGGAGATACAAATTCATGTATATTTTTCATTATCTACATAAATGATTTATTGAATTTTATCAAAGCAAAATGTAAACAAGGAATTTTCATTACATCACAAATTAACGACATTTACTGTTTAATGTATGCAGGCGATGTAGCGAGCTGTGCGGACACGGCAATACATTTACAGCAACAATTGAATGGTCTCTCTAGTTTCTGTGAATATTCAGGAATGAAAGTTAATTTTAATAAAACTGAAATAATTGTTTTTAGAAACGGTGGCCCGTTGCGTAACTACGAAAAGTGGTATGATAATGGAAACCTTGTAAATGTAGTCTCTAAATATAAGTATATGGGTCTCTTATTCACACCTACGTTATCTTGGACTGCAGCACAAACTCAGCTTGCAGAACAAGGGCACAAAGCACTTCAATTTATAAAACAGCTTCAAAAGTCATTCGGTTATTTTTTTGCATTCTGATGCTTTCAAACTGTTTGACAGTATGATAGCACCTATTCTAACTTTCGGGGCTGAAATTTGGGTACAACCTATAGCGAAGCTACGGAAAAAGCGCAATTAGAATTTTGCAGATATTTTATGGGTATTAACTCTACAAGTAATAATAGTATGGTTCTTGGCGACTGTGGGCGTCTTCCGATGTATGTTACTTATTACACGAAATGTATAAAATTTTGGTGTCATCTGCTGCGCATGCCAAACAGCAGAAATGCTTTAAATTGTTATAAGATGCTTAAGTCATTTGATGAAACTAATAGATATACATGGGCAACCAAAGTAAATCAAAGTACTGAAAGTACTGATAAGTTGGAATGCGTTCAAGAGACGGTGACCTCAAGCAACTAACGAAGCTCACGCCTCCCGCCCACCACAGGTGATCACATAAAACGTCTCGTCTTTTGACGGGCGTATATAAATCAATGTATTTCAACAACGAGAGACGCTTAAACCCCTGATTCGCTATACAGGCCTGCAACTGATGGAAGAAAAATGATAACAATAGGGCCAAAATGGTCCTAAACCCCTGTCCAGAATCCGATTTAGCCAGTGGCTCTCATCCAAGAAATTTTCTGGCATAGTTTCATTCAAATTTGCCTAATTGTTTAAAGGAAACATGATTCGAAGAATAAACAGTGATAATAGACCCTACCCACCCACTATTTACAGAGGAGACTCAAAATTAGCCCTACCCTGCCACGCCCATATTTATGGGCTAATCAAAACTTTGCAAACGAATTTCGAAGATGGTCTCCAAAGGAACGTTATGGTAAAGTTTCATTGAAATCGGCCAAGTGGTTCAGGAGGAGATGTCGTTCAAAAGTCCTGGGCTTAAATAAGTCCCGCCCTGCCACACCAATATTTATGGACCAATCAAAATTTCGTGAACAAATTACCAAAAGCGATACCCAAGGAACGTTCTGGTAAAGTTTCACAGACATTGGCCGAGTGGTTCAGGAGAAGATTTCATTCAAATTTTTGCTCAAAATTAGGCCCTCCCTGCCACGTCAATATTTATGGGCCAATCCAAATTTTGCAAACAATCTTTAAAAAGGGTCACCATAGGAACATTCTGGTAAAGTTTCATTACAATGGGCCAGGTTTTCAGGATCAAAATAAGGCCCGCTTTGCCACGCCCATATTTACGGGCCATTCTCAATTTCACGAACAATTATTGAAAAGGGTCACCCCAGGAATATTCTGGTAAATGTTCATTGAAATCAGCCCAGTGGTCCAGGTGGAGATGTCGTTCAAAGATTTCTGGCTCAAATAAGCCCCGTCCTACCACGCCCATATTTGTGGATTATCAGAATTTAGGGAAGAATTTTTGAAGAGGGTCACCAAGGGAACATTCTGGTTAAGTTTCATTGAAATCGGCCCATTGTTTCAGGGGGAGATATCGCTCAAAGATTTCTGGCTCAAAATAAGCCCCGACCTACCACGCCCATATTTGTGGATTATCAGAATTTAGCGAAGAATTTTTGAAGAAGGTCACCCAGGGAACATTCTGTCAAAATTTTATTGAAATCGGCCCAGCGGTTTAGGAGAAGAAGATGTGTTAAGAAAGTTGACGACACACGACAGACGACGGACGTCCGAGTCAGGGTGATCCTAAAAGCTCCCCTTGAGCACGTAGTGATCAGGTGAGCTAAAAAGGCAGAAAATGATAGGGACCATACAGCCGACTATGATGAAATCAATATGTGTTCCTCTACTTCAGATTAGGGGGTATAGTTAATAACATTGTAAAATTGATAAGGTGAACGATTTTGGAATGATTTAAGAATGATGTTGAATGAGTGAGCGGAGCGAGTTTTGAGTGAAATTTAAGAAAGGGAATCCAATGTCGATCATTTGTTCAGAATGATCAAAATTAGCGATATGTAAAACCTCCATTTAATAAAAAAAAACATGAAAGATACACCAATGGCTTTATATTTCGCCAAAAACCAATCAGACGCTTTAAAATTCAATTTTGTCAGTGAAATCGCGATTTGGTTCTAAATTCTTTATTCATTTTGAATGAACAAGTTGTTCTTATTTATTGAGTAATTTTGAGAGTTTTGAATGGTTTGAGTGAGTGTTTGAAATGAATGAATGGAGCGCTGAGTGAGCGATTAAGAATGTTTTTTGATTGAGATGAATGTCAATTTCACGATGTAACTAACTGTATGATGGTGCTCTTAAACGTGTTGATGTGCAAAATATGAAGAAAACAAGTTGAACTAGAAGGTCTGTTTCAAATGGCATGTTATTTTGGTGATGGAATGCAATTGGACAAAGATATCATAATTCCATTCAAGATGTGGTGGCCAGGATTTTATTTGATGAATTTTGGGCTTTGACAATGAAACATTCATGTAGATAACTGCAATATGACGGAAAACAAACGACAATATGTTGCAAAAATATTTATCAACTTTTAAAGTGTATCTTCACTTTAAGAAAAGGTAAAGATTTTTATTTGTAGACAGAAATGTACAATATAACAATTTGTCATAAGTCAAATGTGTGATAAGGTCGTTCAGAAAGAGAAACTATACCTTTAAAAGAAGCTATAACATCATTCTACGTAAATAGGTCGTGACATTACCAAATAAGCAGATCACGTGATTGGCCCGTGCTATTGCCACAATACTGAGAAACCAGATCGCGACATTGCCAAATAAGCAGATCACGTGATTGGCTAGTGCTATTTTCAATAGCTGACCTTATTTGACTTGACTTATCACATGATTTTCAAATATAGTCATGTAAACATGTGATACTTGTAAATTCGTACGCAAATTTCAATAAATATCGTTTAAATCATGAATTAGCGTATTAATAATATACATGAAGTGATAATTGTGTAATTGTACAGGATTATTTTCTTTTGATGCAATAAACTGTATTTCTATGTCAAGTTGAGATAGACAAGATAGGCCGAAGTGTATTCACATCCTGTTCACGTGATGTGTGTTCTCAAAAAACCCGAAATGAATTTATCTTGTGTTCATTTTGCGGTTTTGTTAAATCTAAGTTGGAATTGCTCCGCATTCCAACTTAGAAATATTCTGTTTAGGTATGGCATTGGATACGTTTGGATCGCACAAGATATAGGAGACGAAAATCATTTTTACGTATGTTTAAACAACGAGTGACGGACTGCGCTAGACAAGACTGGCACAACGACATTAACAATTCTACACGATGTGACACTTACAAGCATTTAAATCTGTTTTAGAGCCTGAAAAATATTTAATGTTTGACATACCGTTTAAGCAAAGAAAAGCTGTAGCACGTTTCCGTTGTTCTAATCATAAGCTAAACATTGAGTTGGGAAGGCATTTTGTTTTAAATAGAGAGGATAGAATTTGCATGCATTGTTTCGTATCAAGCGTCATTGTTAAAACAGAAGATGAATATCATGCATTCTTCGAGTGTGAACAATTTAAAGACACAAGGCTTATTTACTCATATAGTTGGTATAATGGTCATAGAGATCGAGTAGCTTTCAACAGTCTATTGGGAAATTCTCATCCTAATACAGTAAAAAATACATCAATTTATATAATGAAACTGATGGAGAAGATTGATTGTCGTTAAGGGGCAGTGGATTATATTGTATTTGTTTCTTGAACTGTTGTACAAAATGTTGTATTTTGGGCCGGTGGCCTTTTTCTACAATAAAATATTATTATTATTATTATTATTATTATTATTATGTCATGAGATTTTGTTTGAGACAAACTACCTTAACCGAGACTAGAATGTATAGAAATGTTTTAAAGTGAGCCTTGACGTACTTAATAGCATAACTCTTCTAGACGAGGTTCATATCAGCTTGTCTTAATCAAAACGGAGTTAGGGATTCTATTACTCACATAAACACTGGGTCTGACGTTAAACTTCATTTTTTGATCACCCAGATGCTAAAATTACCGCAATTTCGTGGGGTAGATGACGCCGTGATGACATCAAATTTGGGGGCGGGGGGGGGGGGGGGATTATGTAAAGTTAACAAAATACAACTAATTTGTCTTACAAGTATTCTAACAACTTCTAAAGGGGGAGGTTAAGGGGAGTATTATTGCCTTACTCGTTAGTGAGTTAAGAATGTCTAGATATACATTTTCGGAAGTGCAACACTTGGAAACATTCTTTTTCCAAACAGTTAAAAAAAAACTGACGATATTGTTCAATTTCGGTCAGGCCAACTGTAAGAAAACTGATATGGGTAATTTGAATGTATACATTTCATAGAATGCCGCCTCAGAATACAGAGTCAGAAGAAAACTGGACATGACGGTCCTCAAAATCTGTGACAAAGCCATTTATCGAGGAATATTTCCAAATCTGTTATTGTTTTTACCATTCTACAAAAATACCGAAATCATTCTGCTGGTTGACCTGTACCGAATTGCACTTCTATTTTCCTAAATAACTAATAAACGGAATTTCAAAACCATGTATATCAAGTTCCTTGACGATATTAAAGCCAGGTACTGTAAAAATTATATCATTCGATTGCAATCATTCGTGTAATTTTGCCACATATCCAGCTCAAAATATCGCCTATCCAAAAGCCCTGCTATTTAACATAGGTAATCAACCCTTTTAAAAAAAATAGTTGATTTAACTTGAGTTAGAAAGTATTAATATAAGGTTGTCTAGGATATCAATAATGAATGTATCATGAAACTTAATTCCAAGTAATTTTGGTACTAAAATAAAGATAAGTATGTCTTCTAAATATTGGTATTCGTCCAATTAAAGTCTAATTGCTTTTAAAGATTCACCGTGCATGGATTGGTAGCATAGTTTGGGGGTATAGACCACGTTGACGCCAAAACGTTATTTTGGTTCAACAAAAGCATATTCTTCATATCCTTGAGCCAACAAAAAATGTTGTGTGTTCGGAATGAATTTTGAACTTGGCAGATCCTACAATGTACTACGCATTAAAATCTAGCTTAATCGGCAATGTATAGATTTTTCCCCCTTTCTTTATACTTTTATTTTTAGTTTTGATAATCTTTATAATTTTTAAATCGGAGATTTATACCGTTTTCCAGAAATCCAGTCTGTTTGACCTACTACATTTTTACCTTTATCTTCTGAGCAATGTGTTCAAACCAAATTATGTGTTTTCAAACACCGAAGAAACGGCCTTTTCAGTCACAATCTACAAACTTTGTTTTTACTTATTTACTTTTCGACAAATAGAGAAGAGGCTAATACAAAATTTGATGTAATTTTCGCTTTTAGTAATTACCAGTTAGTATTTTCAGTGTTTATAACAAGATATTCGGTTGAGTAAAGGAGTTGAAACGTACAATAGGTTAACTGTAAAATAAATTTGTAGCACTTACAATATTACTGCTCTGATTTTTTTCTCGAACGGTCATTTACCAGTTGTAGGGCTGACAACCAATCAAATTCTGTTATGATTATCACTCGGTCAAAACCCACGCGTAAATTCAGACCACGTGGTAGATGCAAATGGACATCGTCTGCTCGAAATGTGTCAATAAAGTTGTTTGTCATTGGTCAATGGTCGTCTGCACTCTGACAGGGAGTGTGGGAAGTCTACTGGTGGAATGAGTACTGTTGACTATGTGTTAACAAATAGAAATAATTTTGTAATTTTGAAATATTTGATTTCAATGAGCACTCTGATCACGCTCCAATCCTATTTTCAATAAATTCAAATTTGAGTATGAAGAAAAATTATTCAACAACAAATAAACCGACAAAAACATACGATAAACTGATATAGGATAGCAGTAAGGGCGATCTATTTTTAGAATAACACATGAATCATAGAGTGCTGCTAGATTTAATCGATTGGTCAGAAACCAAAGATATAAATAGCATAGTTGCCGATATAACGTGTTTCTTGAGGGAAAATGCATTTATAGTATTTGGTAAAACCCAATGCTTGAAAAACAAACATGTTGGCAATCAAAATTGTAAATAGTTTAATGAAAAATTTTTTGTTGCTAAACAGGCTTTTAAACTCTAGAGAGAGAAATTATATTAACAGACAAGCTTTTAGCTTGGCGTGTGCTCATTATAACAACGTAAAAAAATCTGCTAAGAAATAATTTAGACTAGAAGAGGGCTATCAAATCAGCAAACTTTCAAAATCGGACCCACGAGGTTGGATGAGCTGGCGATGTCCTCGAAAAGATGGAGTGTTAAGACAAAAAACTCACAAATTGGGCAAATATTTTACCAACTTTTATTTTCCAATTTGAGCCCTTTTGATTGGCGAACTATTGCACTATCCCAGCCTCTCAATGATGTCCGATTTACAGTGCTGACAGCACTTTGATTTATAGGCGTGATTTGCATCATTGATGTAAAAAATGTTATTGCTTGAGTAGGTGAACAAAAGGGTGAACACAATTAGCGATATAATATTATACTACCTCCCTTCAATAAAATATGCTGACAAGCTCTATAAATAGCCTCCTATCTATTCAAGAACCTGTCAGACGCATACAATTTCAATTATGTTAGTGAAATCGCGTTTTTTTATATATCATAATTAATTTTGAATGAAGTTGTTGATCATATCTTCTTAGTGATTTTGGAGTGTTTGTGAATGGTTTGAGTGAGTGTTTGGAAGAGTGATTGGAGCTCTGAGCGAGTGATTTTGAATGGTTTTGATCGGAATGATTGTCAATTTCACGATGTGTTTCACTGTAGTAGAAATGCTGACCATAGAAAACGTCTTTAAGTCATCTTTAAAAAAACACGATCGGGGATGATGGACTCGGATTGCAACTGAAGCCTTAACTTACTGAGCTTTGAAATGCAGTACAACTATTATTTTATTCCTGAAGACCAAGAACTAATTATAGTGGCCAAAATGACCGACTTCATTCCCTCGTTCAAGAAGCAGAAAACAAGTAATGATGGTTCCCTTCCCAAAGCCAAATTACAGATAACTCCTTCCACCAATCTTATTTTATATTACAAAACAGACTCTCTGACCTAGGTGGCAGTTCAACATCTTTCGCGTTTTTCTTTCAAGAACGAACGTCCTGAGTGTCCGAGCCATTCGGAACATCGCCTGGACTTTTCCGTAAACTGGAAAGTTTCTCGGATTTAATCGTAGTCATTTCTTGGTCATTTTAGCTCGGCCGTTTTCGGAGAAAATCCTAAGTTAAATGATTACATTGGTGTCGTTCGCGTTGGTGTTAGAGTTGGTGCTGATGTTGGCGTTGGTGAGTAAAACTTTAAACTTGGTAATATCTCTGCTGTTTTTGACGATATCTTCGTGAACTTTAGCATATGTATTCACCATCTCAAGAGCTACCTAGACTATCAATGGGGATGAATGTGGAAGCAATTTTGTAAGAGCTATGCCCCTTTTTTGACTTTAAATTTTGGCATTATCCAGCACTTTCAGCCGAGCGTTGCACCTGCAGGCGTAGCTCTTGTTCGGTAATTCGGCTTGTGGTGGTACTTTGGTAAATTCGCAAAAAAAAGACATCATATTACTTCTTCATTATCGTATATGGCATTTTCAATAAGTGGATAATTGGATAACAAAACGCAGTAAAAAACTGCATTTTGTTATCAAATTTGAAAATGCCCACTTCATATTTCGTTCATTTTGTTTCATGCAACACCTTTGCCTGGATAGTAAGTAATTATGACGTCATTTAAACCCACGTGCAAAATGACGCGCTTTCATGGTTGGGTCCTCATTATTCCCGATGTATATACCGTAAAATCACCGAGGGTTCCCGATTGTGGTCGAACAAAATTCAGCCGCCGTCAAAGCGCAGTTGGAAGCGCGTCGGACTGTCATCCTAGAGGTCCCGTGTTCGATCACCGACGTCGGCACTCATTCTTTCCGACTATTTGTCTCTCACCAATGGGTCGATAATCGTAGACCTATGTGAGATAGCAGCTGGAGGCTAGGAAAGGATGTAATGGTAGTACTGGTGTGAGAAATACCAGGAATCCATTGTTAGGTGCTCCAGCCGCCGCGATATAACTGAAATAATAAGCGGCGTAAAATCCCATTCAATCAATCAATCTAACAAAATTCATTTGTGATCGTATTGAAACATGAAATAACCTTGGAACTCCATACAAAACAGATTTGAAAAAGGAGAATGGATCCTGTACAATGCAACCAGCCCTGCGTTCAGGATTACAAAACAGTACAAACAGTTTTCCAACTATTTCCCGCTTTGCACGCAAAAGCTCACTGGATAATACGGTGGGATGCCAATTCTTGTCAATCCTTCACCCCCTGATTTTCAGAGACATTGTAGAAAAGTCGATCAGACAAGCGACATTAGTATCCACATTATGAACATTTGAGTCGTATGCCTAATTATGATGAGCAGCAATTGGATCGGAAGAAATGCCGTGGTTGAATTGGTGTTAGAAACGATATGCAACCACGTGTAAGGGCACTAGACGCCGTCATAAAATTGTAAAAAATGTTTGAGAGTGAAATGATATATCCGAATAAAAAAAGTAGACACATTTAATCTTTGAAAGACGAGTCAAGTTCAAATATGATTTGAGGTATGCTTAACGCAATTTGACTAGTATTTTAGTATACACTAAGGCACATTTTCTAATCACAATTCGTATAATTCAATAAAAATGGAAGTTATGAAAGCTAACGGCGTTCGAGTTGTTATGGAACTTTTTACATCTCGATGTAAAGAGCCAGAAAAAAATTAGACTATTGAAAAAGAATTTCTTGGAAAGTGGCGCGCGGTGCTGGTTGAGACAAGAGTAAATTTCTTGGCACAATCGATACAAAATTGCTACCTTCGAGATCCATTTGCGTGCGTTTGTCTTAGAGTAGACGTTAAGTTCGCCGGCAGACGACAATTCTTGGGAAACATGCGCAGAGAAAAAAACTGGACGACTCAATTTTCAATATGGAAATGATTGAACTCTGTAGGAAATTACAGTTAATAGGTTTATCGAAATTGGCAGGTCGTATATCAGACGGTTGTACTGGTTCATTGGTCGATATAATGGGTGGGAGAGCTAACCTATTGTGCTTCAGATTTTTTTTGTCAGATTTGAGTAACAAAAATGTATAATTCGGCCGCGAACTTTCTTGAGAACTAAGCAAACAGGGTTGCACTACGAAGGACTGGTACCAAACATATTTTTTCTATTCTGCAGAATAAGGAAAGGAATGTTTATCTTTGATATTTGACCTACCTTGTGTCAGGAAGTCAAAACAGTGAGATTGTTTCAATTACACACGACCATGCACGTACACATGAGTGCAAAGCTGGGTATAGTTTGCAAACAGTTTTCATCGTGTTTCTCTCCTGAACGCAGGGTTGACCTGACGAAACATAGGTCTATACATACCACCATGTATTCTAAAATAATTCTCTAGATATAAAGTCAGTGACTAATTTTCATTTCCATAAAGTGAAGAAAAAAATAAAGTATGAAGTGTCCACGTTTCAATGTTTTAGCTTTAACTGTTTCGTCAAATGCACTGTTTGAAATTTGATAAATGACGTCCGCACATCAGGTTTTGGGGTTTCCGCCATTAAAAAAACATTTGCGTTTCTTTGATCGTTGTAAAACTATGAAACGCAATACAAACTATGTTTTTGGATAGAGCTGCATGAAAGGTTGACATAACACTCAAAAAATTGTATAAATTCAAAAATTCATTTTTGCACCAATTTTGGGGCGTATTTTTCCGATTTTAGAGTTTTCAGAGAAAACGACAAGTAAGTATTCAATATAAAACCTTGCTTATTTTTCAGAGAAAAGGCAAATAGAATTTATAAATATGCTTAAAAGAACACCTACCTCATATCCCGGAACTAAAATACTTATAAATTTGTTATTTCCAGTATTGGAAAATATGTTTTGAAATTTGATTATTTTTTGTTAAGTACCTCCTTTTATTTTAACATACGAGTCAAATTATAAAAAAAATAATACCGTGACCCCATTTTTTCTTTATCAAAACGATCTTCATTATGTCTCAAATTTATATTGAGAGTTGAGTTAGTAAAAAGTTTAATAGAAGAACTATACTTATTTTTCTATGGAACATGTATTAGTGGCCATTAATAAAAAAAGAAATTACTTCTATTTAGGACCGAATAAAGATGACATATTTTTCTTTTGCTTTATTAAAATACCACTTTTTTTAAATCATTTTGTGGAATGGGATGTTCTTTTAAATAAAATATAAATCAATTACTTTCAGAATATTTTTATCCAAAAATAATAAATTTAAATCAAGGGTATTTTTCAAAGGAATTCAAAGGCAAGAACTTAAAGGCACTAACTGTTAAGGTACCTACGGCTCTGAGAAAAACATAAGCACGGTGACCCCTTTTTTTCAACATTTAGATCTTTTTTGAAAAATAAGGTTTAAAGAAAAGTATAATAGAAGGAAAAAGCCAAGCGAACTTCCTTAAAAATGTGTTCGATCAATTAATAAACATGTACTGTAAAATAAATCTGATTTTGTTTTCAATTGACAAATTTCATTATTCATGCGATCAGTTTACATACGGGCACTTTTTAATATCTGACAAATATTGAAGGGCCAAATTATTGGATCAAGCATTCATTAATTTTATTGTCTGTTAATCCATCGGTTTTGTTGAATCATTCTATTCTAAATCGTATACCCTTTAACAGATTCGTATTTATGCTACAGCCAAAAACGAGTAAAATTAAAATTAAGAATTCCATTAAGTTCGTATGGAGTTCGTATAGTTTTCCTGGCCAGACATAATCAAAGCAGTTATTGGATCCAAACTCTTTTAAATCCCTGTTGATGGTGAGAAGAGGAGCTGTGGGTATTTCATTTATTTATTTTTAATGCTTTTCGGTGGTTTATCGAGAAATAACGGTAGATTATCACTTGATAATCTCACCGCAAAAGCAGTGAAATTATCAAAATTTTATACCCTGCTTTTGTGCATTTCACCCTATCTGACTTCATCTATGCGGGGCGAAATAAGTGACGTCACAATGAACGTTGCATAGCAATCACGTGCAAAATGACGCTCTAAACGGAAATATGTCCTAAAAATTTCACATTTTGTCTCATTTTTGCATTAAAGAAATAGAATAATCGTTTGTTTTTCGAGTAAGATCGATTGATATTTCATTTCTTGAACAACAAAAGCTATATTTTCACTCGGGCATGAAAATATAGCTTTTGTTGTTCACTAAATGAAATATAAATCGATCTTACACTAAAACAAACAATTATCCTCTATATCTTTAGTGTAGTGTGTGTGCGTTGTTGGTGATGGTAGAGATGGGGGTTCACCACTGCTACACTGATATAGATACAATGAAGGAACATCGTTTATTTGACAAGTTGAAACATTTTGGGATGATTTTGAATTGAAATTGAATGAATGTGATGAGTGAGTTTTGAATGATTTTCAAGGGAGTTAAAACATTATCGATTAGCGAAGTATTTACCTCCCGTAATTGAAATCCACGTACCTTTTATCATTTTGTCTTCACGGACAAATCAGATGCTTAAAATTAACTTTGTATAAACATTAAATAAAAAATTTGAAGGCACATTTCCATGCCCGTTTTCATGCTAGAGTTATCTGCCCTTGTCTGGTACTGGGCATATTTCAGTAGCATGTCTACATTCGCTTTCTGTCTAGATTAAGCCTAATGCCAGCTCATTGTTGAAATACATACCTACTTATACACTGTATAAACCTTATACATAATACGCAAAGATTGTTACCAAAAGAATTCTCTTCGGTCAATTACATTTTAATAGCATGCTTTCAAAAAATGAAAATGGTCAAATTCTGGGAAAGTTTTAAAAAAATGCCACAAAAATAATATTTCGGGAAATTGACCCGATGTTTTTTTCAATTTTTCCAATATGTTTAAAAAAACATACATGTACTTTTCTTTGTTAGAGAAAAAGTCAGCATACCTTTTGATGCAAATGAGATCGTTCAAACAATCAAATGGCAATTTTAATATATTAGAATTCAATAGTCCAGTCGTTTAATTGATTTCTTATGGTAAAAGGTGCTAGGTGATGAAATTTAAGTATCACAATTCACTTTATTGCCTTCAGCAAAATCTTATAATAAGATCCGGTCTTTTTAAAAACGGCCAAAAAATCCGTACAGCAAACATTTGCTAGCTTCAGGTTGACAGAGTCAAGAAGCCGGTGTCCACTGCTACCTTAAATTTCTAAGCAAGCAAATAAAACCGTGGAATAATGTGATCGACTGACACGGAACTGTGGTGCATTTTGAACGATTGTGGATCGTTATTAACAGTTGGTGTGAGTGTTTGGAATGGGAAGCTTGTCGATTTAGAATTTATTTTGGTCTATGTCAAGAGTTCGTCACATTATAAATATATCCGACAGCGTACAGGCAATGTCAACCAGTGGTTTAAACATTTGCAAACGTTTTATAAACTGTACCCCGCTTTCTGATAATGACAACTAACCAGACCCGACGATAATACAGTAAAGATTTCATGAACTATTTTGTAAAATATCGTCGCATCTTGTGGGTTCTAACTCATTTTACTTCCCTCTCTTTGTCCTATATTTACAGTTTTATGAGCTTTAATGACAGCTGTTCGAGTTACCAGGTGTTCGAATTACCTCCCTCTATTCGATCCTGAATTTTTCGTTCTGTTCTGTGTAAAGCGAGTCATGTGTGTTGAACACTTTCAAAATTACTTTTTTTCTAATTGAAATCGCCAAAGCCAGACGAAGGAAATTTTTTTTCATCAAATATATCCATATTCTTAAATGTCCGGAGGTATACTCCATTTGACTTCTATATGCACCAACATTTTGCCGAAAATCTCAGAATCGATTAACGAAACGGAATTTTTCGTTTCTTATAATACTTTCCATCTTATACCATGAAGAGTTTTGCTTTCAGATTTTTTGAATGTAAAAAATACTAGTAATGATTTTGTCCGTACGTCTACATGTTAAATCTTAGCCTTGTATACCATCTCGTGTCTGTATTAAACGGAACAGCGAATTGTCTATCCAAAAATAGTTCTGATTTGCATTGGGACCGAATCAAAAGTGATTTCAAGTGAGTCGTTTTAGTAAAAAATCGCGTATTTTCATCAAATTAATTTTGTCGAAGATTTTTACTTCCTTCAAAACTGAGTGTATTCTCTCTTTCTTCAAAAACCGTTTAACCAGATACTTGAAAATTATCTTTATCTATTCTGAGATGAACCCCATATTCCTATATTTAGACCAATCAAAAAGCATTATCTAACGAAGTTGTTGGGATTTTTACCAGGAAATCTAGATAAGCAGGTGAGTAATAACTGTTCAAATCACGTGATATTTAAGTTAAAGATGACATAACCATCGATATGCTAATTATAGTATAAAATCATTGACATAACTGACCGTAACCTCTATTAGCATACATTACATGCTAGACTGATTGTCACATGGTATCTCCGCTAGGTCTCGTTTAACTTCGTGAACCAAGTTTCATAATATATACCTATTAAATGACACTGTGATGAGTAGATACTTGTCATTGCACGTGGAAATATTAAAGAATCAGAAGACGAAAGACAGGGGTTCGAGTCACTGTGACAGCATATTTATTTTTCCTTTAGGTTACAATCCATTTTATAAGTTTTTTTTTCTTTTGAATAATGTTGAATATCACTCGATTCTCAAATAGATTTGCGGTATGTCAAAACTATTTGTTTTCCCCGTTTGTTTCTTTTTTTTATCATTTGTTTGAATGGGTTTAACGCCTCTTTTTCTATTTTTTCGGGCAAAATGCGGAGGTGAAACGCTTAACTATGGATGCCTGGTATTTCTCTTACAAATTCTACCACGACAACTCTTCTGAGACTCAAGTTAGTATTCGATTTTAGACAAAATTTGCTCTTTAGGCCCTTTGACAGCGTCTTGTGTTTTCCATATTTGAGTTCAGGAGACAGAATGTGATAAATGAAACGGGCTGTGCAGAAAATTATTGTCATTCAAACATGAGAAAACTAATCCAATGGGGGGCTAACAGATGAAAGAAAAATGAATAAATAAACAAAAAAAAAACAAAAAAACAAAAAAAAACACACACCAAAATCTGAAAACAAACAAACAAACAAAACCCAGTGGGTTGAAAGCAGATTAGAACTCATGATTCCTGCATCTGTAGTCATCAGACTAGACCTCTCGACCACACAAACAAACAGTGTGTATTGGAACTATTACATTATACAAACATTTTTAAACCCATACACTACTCGGATTTACGATGTTTTTCGAAAGCATGCGGCTACCCTCGATGATAAATGTATTCATCGGTTAATTTATTCATTGCATAAAGGTCAAGTCATGTCAATAATTTCACACTATATCATGCCGAAATAAGGAATAATTGTCGTCATCCCTCGTGATTAGGAGCGGAAAATACGAAAATATTAGCATTTACTAGAAAGACAAAATCATTATTTTCCAAGCTCTTTATTTTGATTTTTTTTAATGCTATTAAGCTGATATTAAGATTTTACCACATACAAATCTTTCAATTAAAACGCAATTTTATGTCTTGATTGTAAGATTGGTCCGTATAGAAGTCAAACGGACTATACTCTTTGACTCGAGACCTTGATCCTTCAAGTTATCTAGATAATTGTAAAGTTACGAATATCGTGATATCGACAGGATAAATGATTTTGGATTTATTTTGGAATGAAATTGAATGAGTGTAAGGAACGAGTTCAGAGTGAATTTCAAGGGAGTAAATTCAATATAGCTAATTTTGTTCAGGATGAAAACATCATATAATATAGCAATATTTATTACCATCCTTTAATAAAGTATACATATTTTTTGTTTGTTTGTCTTCGGGGACTAATCAGACACTTTAACAACAACACCAGCCAATAAAATCGTAGAATAATTTGATCGGTTTGAATTGAACGATTTAGAAATATTTTCTAATGGTTACAAGGTTTCTCGGGAAATCCCGTTGTCGGGCCGATTTTAAAATTGTCCAGAAAAATGTCACTACCTTAAGGAGCCCATCGATTAGTAATTGTAAATAATTGTACAACTCTATTTTGAAATTTATCCAGTTATTTTCCAGACTAAAAAAACGATGGACTCGTAGACTTATTAACGGACTAATGTCAAAATTTTATCAAGTGACAACTCTGTTTACTGACCAAGAGCTTCTTCGACATAACAAAAACATCAAAGCTTCGTAAATAAGAGAAACCTCTGTACCAAAACGCTCTCATCTTATAGGTATAGATGGAATATTGAACTTGTAACGACAATCTCAAACTAAAAGTGATATTGATCACTGTCAAGGACTTACATTTCTACATTGATCAGAAAAGCCTGTACACGGCTAGGTTTTAGATTTGATCAACACTAAATCTCGACCCATACCGTAACAGCGTTTAATTCTGACATTCTCTGCCACAGAGAAAATTGATTTTCCGTTACAAATGCCAAGATACCCTGCGCCCAGCTCATTCATTCTGAAGCGTTTTCCGGCGGCGGGAAATGCGGCGTATTCTGTTTCTCATAATTAAATGCGCTATTATAGGCAATTATTTAAATCAGCATTCATTTTGCCATTATCTTTACGCGCTGCGTGATCTATTCGATGATGCTATAATACTGTAGGCTTGTTTCTGCTACATATAAACAAGCATTTGGAAATGGAGTACACATTCCTTTGAGACAAAAAACTTAACACATTTTAACACAAATAATGGGTAAAAGGTGTACATGTATTTTCGAACTTGAGCTCGGGAATCTATTGCTCGTAGGCATCTTAACCATCCGGTCCAGATTTAGATTCCCAACAGTAGTTAATATACATTCCGTCGCAAAACTAGCTGATAAACATCTGGACCGTGGAGAAGGATGTAAAGATAATACCGTGAAGGAATGAAAGAGCAGGGACTCATCCGCCGCGACATGACTCTCATACTGGTAAACATTGCCTAACTAATACAAAGACTCATTTTAGAAAATGAAAGTTTGTATTTTATATATGTACAGGTAATGTGGAAATGTAATAGAAATTGACATACTATTGCTAGTTTGTAAATTACCACCTTCTTTATAGAATGCCTCGCTGTATGATAAAACCCTTTTATTCTTGATTACTTTGTAACTGGAATGCTTTGATTGATTGATTGAATTGAATTTAACGCCGCTTGCAACATTTTTTTCAGTTATATCGCCGCCACTGGAGCACCTACCAATGGTTTCCTGGTATTTCTCTAACCAGTACAATCACCAAAACCTTTCCTAGCCTCCAGCTGCTATCTCACATAGGTCTACGATTTACTACCCATTGGATAATGACAAATAGTCGGAAAGAATGAGTGCCGCCATCGGGGATCGAACCCGAGACTTCTCGGTGGACAGTCCGACAGCTTTCATGCTAAAGTCATCCTGGATTATTAACTAAAAATGTTGCAAGCGGCGTAAAACTCAATTCAGTCAATCAATCAATCTTTTCCACAGACTTCATAAAGCATTATTTGATCCAATTTGGGATGAATTAAATTTGTAAAGTTCAGTTTTTATTGTCCTGTGTCCTTAGAGAATCTGGTTAGGCCGGTTACAAATCATTGGCAAATGGCCTTTAAGAACACGCATTGAATTACACTTGATCTTTTTTCATGTTTACTTTATTCATTAAAATATTTTTCAATATCATAAAAAACAAACATCGATTTGGAAGCTCAGAAGTGAGGAATAAGACTTGACCATTTTCTAAAAGTCGACGTATCTAAATGTCGATTACAATACGCTTGATTTGCAAATGGTATCATGGCCCAAGGTTATAAAAGTTTTCTCAGGCTCAGTTTTTACAAAATTTTAAATTAAAATAAATGTATAAAGATAAAAGATAATGTTAAATAGTTGTTATTCATAACAACTTATTAATATCATCTTTTATGTTAATACATTAAAATGAGTAATAAAACAGAATAACGGCTTTAATCTCAAATTGAAATTTGAGAAATTTTGATTGAGCCTGAGAAAAGTTTTATAACCTCGGGCCCAGAATGAATCATGGTATAGTTGGTATATCTGAGAAAGATTCTGTATCTTTAGGACAGACATATGCTTTGCACGATGGACAGAGCTGAACGTTCAGTGTGTAACGAAGGAAAGTCCCAGCATTATGGATATCTAGGTATAGGCCTACACTGTATTCTAATTTCTAACAGCGGCAAAGATTTACTTTAGGTCTTTCCCGTTACGATCTCTAAAAATAAGAACTTCTCATTCTATCTGCTGAAGTTTTTTATGTGCGACGAGAGATTTAGGAAATAAGGAAAGAAGGTTAAAATATACAAATATTGGGGGGGGGGGTCGTTTTCCTATTATTTTTACAGAGTTCATGCTGGTAATATTGGTTCCTTAATTGGAAAAATGCACCGTCACTAGATATAAGAGGTACAAACTTTGGCACTCGGGGATTTCCCAAGCGATATCATAAAATACATACATGTACTTACATTTATTTTTTGGTGAAAATGCGGATTCTTTTTTATATAAACATCTCGGACGAAAAACTCGCAGTCAATATTTTGTTTTATTATCGGCCTGAACTTTCATATGACTTTCCTTTGGTAAAAGATCATCAAATAGAGTATTTTGTCAATATACCCTTATAAATTGACTCAATGATAAATATAATTAATTTCTTATTTTTATATGATTAATCAATGCTAACTATCTGAAGGTTAATGATAACGATTCTGAACGAAAATTGGTCCAAAGCCCAATCTTGATTTTCAGCAAAAATAATACAAGTACTAAGAATTCTCGATGATGTTGTTTGAAATACATTAAAGCATTGTACATGTAAAATATGTATTTTTATGCCAGAGGGCGATCGTTCGATAATTTAGGCATGAATAATATGTGGACTCTTACGCAGTAGAATTTGAAAGCTAACAATATTTGTTGCCTAGTAAATTAGGAGACTTAGATGAGTAAGCGAAAGGATAGGGGAACAATTTCAGGTTATTTGGTCCCTTTGTTTAAAATTGAAGAATTGTGAATGGTCTTAATCATACAATTAATCAATTCGAAAATTGTCACACATGACATTGAACTGAGGGACTTAGCTCTAGCGACATGAAAGTGGCTCAATAGTTTAAGAGTAAATATTGAATCTAGTAGTGGTAAAAATGATATTGATCTATGCTTATCTGAATTTTCAAAAATAATTGATGATGTGGTCTCTCCTCTTTTTAAGAAGAAAATTAAATCAAATAAATGTAGTAAACAAGCCGATTATTCTCCAGGCAGAAGCAATTGCTGGTTCTCAGATGATTGTAAAGAAAAGCGTAAACTATTTTATTCTGCCTTAAATCGTTTTAGACATAACAAGACAGATTTAAATAGAATGGAAATGACTAGAAAACGGTCAGAATATAAAACATGTATTTACAATGCCAAATTTCAACACGATAAAAACGAAACAAAAAAAATAATGGATGCGAAATGTAAAAATGCGCGACTTTATTGGAATCTGTTAAAAAAGTCTTGTGGCATCAAAACATCTAATATTTCACTTAATTGTTTCGAGCAGTATTTCAAAAGTGTGAATAATCCAAGTGACGTTTTTTTTACACCCGACCAAGACGTTCTCTATTTTCTTGAACTGTATGAGAAAAACGAATTCAATATAATGTTTGACGAGTTAAATTTGCCTTTCACTTCAGATGAACTATACAAGGCCATAAACCAATTAAAGACAAATAAATCGGCGGGCCCAGATTTACTTTTAAATGAATATTTTATTAATGGAAGGGATATTCTTATTCCATACTTATTGCCACTTTTCAACAAAATACTTCATACGGGTTATTTCCCTGGACCTTGGTCAGAAGGCTTTGTCATTCCACTACATAAAAAGGGCGATCTAAACGATGTTTATAATTACAGGGGCATCACCTTATTAAGTACGTTAGGGAAACTTTTTACTCGTGTTTTAAATAACAGATTATGTAACTGGGCAGAGGAATATAGTGTGTATATTGAGGCTCAGGCTGGCTTCAGAAATAATATGGGGACTATAGATAATATTTACGTTTTGCATGGGTTAATAAATCACTTTATTGGAAATGGTAAAAAATTATATTGCGCCTTCATTGATTTTTCAAAAGCTTTCGATTATGTAACAAGGGATAGTCTTTGGCTAAAACTGATAAAACTTGGAATAAGGGGAAATGTGCTGAACGTAATAAGGTCGATATACGATATTGTCAAGTCTCGCGTTAAATATTTCAATACATTCAAATGTACTCTTGGAGTAAGACAAGGAGAGTGTCTGGCACCTTTTCTCTTTTCAATGTTTTTAAATGACCTTGAAGACACGTTTATTGATAATGGAGTCAATGGGATTGATGTTTGCATGATTAAATTATTTATGATTTTATACGCAGATGATATAGTGTTATTTGCAAACTCTCCGGAGGAATTACAAACAAACCTTGATTTTTTATACCAATACTGTCAAAGATGGAAACTATTAGTTAATACATCCAAGACTAAAGTAATCATCTTTAGAAAAGGCGGTAGACCAAATCATAACGCTAAATTTAAATACAATAATATTGATATAGAAATTGTTAATAAATTTGTCTATTTAGGACTAGTTTTCACTTTGAACTTTTTGATAAACTAGTTACACCAATTCTAAATTATGGGTGTGAAGTCTGGGGATTTGCGAATAGTAATGTCATTGAAACAGTTCATCTGCAATTTTGTTAACGGCTACTTGGTGTAAAAAAGACAACTCAAAATGACTTTGTTTATGGTGAATTAGAAAGAATGCCTTTGATTAACACACGGTATTTTGCAATAATTAGATTTTGGCTTAAAGTATTGAATTCGGTACCTAAGAAATACATTCATATTGTTTACAAGACACTATATCAGGATATTCAGGATAACCCCAGTTGTAAAAACTGGTGTTCGCTTTTTTTTAAGAGACACAATAATGAATTTAGGTTTCGGAGATGTTTGGATGTCACAAACGGTAGGAAATGCAAAAGTATTTCTTACCCTAGTAAAGCAAAGGATCAAGGATAATTTTTTACAAGGCTGGAATAGTCGTTTAGACATATCAAGCCGTGCAACTTGTTATCGAACTATTGCAGATTTTCGTTTTCAGCCGTATCTAAATATTTTGCATATATCTATTTAGAAAAAGTTTATCCTGTCTTCGTGTTTCGTCACACAGATTATGTGTCGAAACAGGAAGATGGAATAAACCGGTAAGTACACCTTTAAATGAGCGTATTTGTATATTATGCAATAAATTAGAGGATGAGTACCATTTCGTTTTAGAATGTCAAATAAACTTAGAATTACGAAAGGAAATTTTTCCAAAATATTTTTGGGTAAGACCAAATATGTTCAAATTTGTAGAATTAATTACTTCTACAAATAAGAAGATTGTTCGAAAATTAGGATATTTTGTAAATAAATCATTTGAATTAAGAAATAACGTTCTCTATAATGTGAGTTGAGCATATTCTCAAGTTGCACGTAGCGTTCGAATCCGGAGTATTGATAGGGATCAGCCTTCACATCCGCAGTTGAGTAATCTGCCCTCAGTTTATATAAAATCACATGTTATTTTCCCCTTTTAAACCAGTAAGTGGAATATTATATATTTCTTACAATTACAATTTAAGTGAGTCTAGTACTGTCAGCACTTTGATTACACATATGCCTTAGTTTATATATAATCACGTGTTATTTTCCCCTTTTAAGCCAGTAAGTTGAATATTATATATTTCTTACAATTAAAATTTAAGTGCATCTAAGGCTGTCAGCACTTTGATTACATATATGCCTAGTTTAACATGACAAGAGTTAAAACGTCTAGATAAAAACTACGTTCCTTGTTTCAGTTATAACCCTTTAGAGTGTTTTTTGTATACACTGTGTTTATTGTATAAGGTATGATGTATTATATGAGTACTTTTCGCTTAAAAATTGCTGAAGTTTTTAAAATTTTGGTTTGAAAGTCCAAGTTGTATCTACAGATTTCCATAGTTTCATGTTGGCTTAAGATATTCTATATTTATAACAGTCTATGCTGTGAGGCTGTAGTTTCTTTTTTTTTAATTACATTTGCAGTTACGTTGTTTTGGATACAAACCGTCACTAACATTTGCTTAATTCATATTTTCACCAATGTAAACACTGAAAATAATTTGATCGAATGGCCGGTTTACTGTCATAAAGTTGTAACCACGGTTTTATCCGGAGCCCTGGTTATGCCTTTCTGTAAATTGACTGGATAAATATGCCCTTAAAAATGAAAAACTCATTGACTAATAGTATTTATTCATATCCACCGTTCACCTTGCTTAATTTCGTTCTCGAGTAAGGTGAACAGTGCGTAGATCATATTTCTCATCATATCTGTATATCTAAAGCTTTGTAATGCAAAATGTGTATTTGTTGTTGTCCGTCATATTGTATTGTATTCATGTGTTATATTTGTGTAATCCTCATGGGTCAAAGACCTTCTGGATATTTTCTAATAAACTATGTTCTAAAAATCTATGTTCTATTTTGTAAAGTGGCACAAACATTGACTTTGAATAATATAGCACAGTGTAATTCCTGCATGCAGGCCTTTCAGAACTTTGAATTTATTTCTTTATGTAATGCGTGCCTAAAATGAAACTGTTTGCGTAGACGAAAGTAAGATAATGACTGAGATCCGTGGACTCCAGAATATGATAAAATGAAATACTTTCACAATGTTTATGTATAGTGGTGATAAAAGTCAAAATAGAAGTAAAAGTAAATAAACAATGATATCGAAACTGTTTCGATATATTCAATGCATATGATTAAACCTTTTTTTATTGATGCTCAAATGTTTTGGTAAAAACGAAGTCACTTGGAACACCAAATAACGTTATTCTATAAAACGTGCACCTTTTTCCCTCTAAGACAATAACATATGCACAAACACAAGACAGTCCACGTGCAAATCGGGCTACCGTTTCCTAGATGTTCGTGAGTTTTTTTTAATCTCGATTGATTAAATGGGGTTTTACGCCGCTTTTAACATTGTTTCAGCCATATCATGGCGGCTGCAGCATCTAACAATGGATTCCTGGTATTTCTCATACCAGTATTTCTACATCACACCCTTCCTACTCTCCAGCTGCTATCCCATATAAGTCTACGATTATCAACCCATCGGTGGTATACAAATAGTTTGAAAGGGTGAGTGCCGCCGTCGGGGAGCGAACCCGGGACCTCTTTGCGTGCAAAGCGGGGTATAATTGGCAAACTGTCTGAACTGTTTTATGATCCTGAACGCATGGCTGGTCAAGAAAAAAACAACTTTTGTGAAACGATTTAGATAGCAACTTAGTATATGTTTTGAGCTGATGCAAATGCCCTTTGTATTGCTTAATGAAGGCAGGTAAACACATATGGATCATTTAAAAAGGAACCTAAAAAAATACAAGGTTATTTTAAATTTTAATAAGAAATGTAGAAATAGTTATAATCATCTAACAAGTTAATTTGAAATAAATTAAAATACCAAAGATTTCGATGCAAAAAGTAACTTTACCGGCTTAAGCATGGTAGGAGAGGATTCATCCTTTAATATAAAATGAGCCTGTGCGTGACATTTCAAACGAGTTGACATGTGCGTGAAGGGCCAACATTAACCAACCATGACTACCATGTAGTATAATAAGACGTTTACCGGTCTGTCTTACAACACTTTAAACCCTTATCTTTCTCCAAAGCGAAAAATGAAGACCATGGTCAGACAGTGCAGATGCACAGGCTGTACTGGTCAGAGTCCTTGCTTGGCGCACATTTGAAATTGTTGGAAACGCTCAGACTCATTTATTACAATCTAGGAATGAATTGTTTGCGTATTTGTGCAACATCCAATAGGGTTAGTAAGGAGTATAATGTGATGATGACATTTGCTCCATAGCGCAGTTAGTGGCTCGTTGGTATCTCAACCATCAGGTCAAGATTTAGATTCACGTCAGTAGTTAATATACTTTCCGTCCTAAAACTAATTGATAAACATCTGGGTCACGGAGAAGAATGTCTGTGAATGGACATACGCTATGTTCGTGAATGGACGGACGATCGACAGAAACAGTGTATGCGAAGCGTATGTACACAGTTCACAAGAGATGTTTATTTAGCCCTTTTCAGCAGATATTAACATTTTTTCTCGGGTTTTCTCCCCCACTGCATTCTTGAGTAGACCGGGGCACAACATACAAATTCTCCAAATTTATATACTACAACATATAGGATTAGCGTGTGTTAATAATGTCAATAGATGGTGAATTCTTCTACACTAGCTGTAAATTTCAGATTTCTTAGCGTTCATAGTAGTTTGAGTGAGTGTTAGGATAATACGTGAATGAATAGGGGTATTTACTTTTTTGACGATTAGGGCACGAAGAGGATATTAGGGATTTACTCTTAATTCATTATTGTCAATTTCTATACTCTTGAATATTTTTTTGTGATGTTTAACTTTTATTTCACTTGCAGCCTTTATCTCTTTACTTTTTTTAACAAATTAATGCCAAGTCATAAATATTTGTTATGGAATGATGCAAGTGGATTTACAAGGCATTATTAACGCTCTATTAAATCGATCAACTGATGATAAGGAACAAAACCGGCAGATTTCTGCGTTATTTTGACAACTTAATGAGCAATAAAATAAGCTATACATGTTATGCAAAACGCAATTATATTCAATACATCATGCATTATATGCAAAATCATTCTATGGAATCCTAAAGCAACCATCATTAAGTCATATATAGTTTTGAAAGGTTAACAATAATTGTCGTACCAACGGGTTACAAAACGGTTAGAAAATCCTTAAAATTTCATTTAATACCTTATCTTTTGAAAAGATTAAAATTTCAAAGATGAATTAAATGCTTGTATAACGAAATGCCCTATTTTTTAAAGGTAAGCATGGTTTCATAAAGAATCTAATTTATGATCTTCAGTTTACTTACCATCACAAATCTATAAATAGCCATAGGGAGAGTAAATGATATCCTGTAATCATTCGGAACAGCACTCGACTAATCTCACGATCAACCACGGACGTACATAGACGGATTATCTTTAAAAGTTACGGGAAAACCTTGGAAAAACTCGATGACGTCAGTTCAAATGGCGTTAGCCCTCGAAACTTTGAGTGAAAACATTCGACGTCGCCAACGCTACTCATTTAAGTCACTGACGTGAAACCATAGTTTCCATATACATGTATAAATATCTTAAGAGTCTTAAATAACGGCTGAACAAATCTTAATTTTTGAGAATGATTCGTAATTCTCAAAAATTAAGATTTTTCAGCCGTTATTTACTGTAAAATATTTGAATCTACAGAGCTAGTGTTTCTTACACTGCTTCCGCCTAACAAAATGCACGATTTTGTTACATACCCATCCGCCTTACATACATCCGAGGTATGTTGCAGTTCAGTACGGAAATGGCCGAGTGATGTTCCGAATGATCCTGTAATCTCCCTTTGATTATTTAAAAATATCCATCATATCGTCGCGACCGGATAACCTATCCTTTGAAAGTTTGTAGTTCTCACAACTGTCCTACTACTTTAACCTTTTTCAGTATAAATTGGCTCACTGGTAGATGACTAAAGTTGGACGGCTTTTAACCGTGGAGAGAGTTCGAATCCAGTGACGGTGTTGTGAATGGAAGGAATTTCCCTAACCAGTACTACCATCACATCCTTTCCTAACCTCCACCTGCTAGCTCACAAAGGTCTACGATTATCAACCCATTGGTTAGAGACAAAAAGTCGGAAAGAATGAGTGCCGCCGTCGGGGATCGAAGCCGGGTCCTCCAGATTGACAGTCCGACGCGCTACCAAATGCATTAGAAAATGGTAGTGGTTACCTCGGGGTTAACCTTATAGATATAGAGGATAATCCTTTGTTTCAGTTTAAGATCGATTTATATTTCTTTGAGTGAACAACAAAAGCCATATTTTCACGAGTGGCAGAGCCACGAGTGAAAATATAGCTTTTGTTGTTCACGAAATGAAATATAAATCGATCTTACTCGAAAACAAGCGGTTATTCTATTTCTTAAATGCAAAATTGAGACAGAATGTTAAATTTCTCGGACTTATTTTCATAAAGCGCGTCATTTTGCACGTGATTGCTATGCAACGTTCATTGTGACGTCACTTATTTCGCCCCGCAAAGATGACGTCAGAAAGGGTGTAATGCACAAATGCAGGGTATAAGTTTTTGATAATTTCACTGCTTTTGCGGTGAGATTTTCAAGTGATAATCTACCGTCATTTCTCGATAAACAACCGAAAGGCATTAAAGAATTTATGGTCATCATCGAGATAACTTGTAACTGTTGTTATGCAGACTATCCAATTTCATTTGGTGGTGTACCTGTGATTAATAACATATTTAACATTGTCAGTGTTAAGATGTACGATTTGCCTACTGGTTTGTATCGGGAGACTAAACCTAAACCCAAAATACCCTATATGGAGAGGTAAACGTGCACATCAATGTGAATCTTCCCTGCGGTCTGGATGACTAAACGGTGCAAACTGTTATCAAATCATACCCCGCTTTGCAAAGTGTTCAAAGCAGCTCAAAATTTTCAAACAGTTTGCATCGTTTTGCAATCTTGAACGAAATACTGTATTCGGAATCTCGTCGTAGACCTTCTTGATTCGCAACGCCGATGGAGACAGTAGATATATCTATTTCTTTGAAGATAAAGTGTTTTCGGTTGCTGAAAGTGTGTTTACCATCACTGTCATTGAACAGCTAATACGTTTTTTTCTAATCTAAGAATGTATGGTCTCCCAAGATTTGTCGAATAAATTATGAAAGGTTCCTCTCAGTGCAACCCTAATACTATGATATGGATTAGCCTTGAACAAATTCAGATACGGGCAAGATCTAGTTCCTTCTTTGAAGTTTCTTTCGTGAAAAGAAAATGGTTTCCTTTCTTTACGATATCACGTGTTTTAAAAACTCCCCTAGTGACTTTGTTCAAAGTAACCATGCTAATTTTGTAATACAAGACGGGGATCGTGTTGCGCAATGTGCCTCTTTCTCACTTATGGCGTGCAAAATTCTTGTTTCCGCGCACTGAACAAATTCGCATTAAATCCAAATGCCAGGTTATTTTTAGAAACCTTAGACTGTTTTCAAACTCCAAAGCACGTGTTGTTCTGCCTTTAACACGTGGTATCTCAGTTGGACATGCGCTTGGACAATAGAGACCCTTAACCGATTTATTCGTGGAAAATATAAACCAATGTAATAACAAAAGGGAGGCACGTGCCACAACGTGAATCAAAACGGAGGAACGTCAGTGTCAAACACTGGGAGAAAATACGAGAGAATAATAGACTTACGGGCTTTATTGACTTCCAGTTTGCGAGCATTCATGTAAAAATGCGTCCTATGTTTTAGGCAATAACAAGTTAGTGATTTATCATGAAGCCTTAAAAAATCTTGAAAGGACTTACCATCTTTGGACATTAAGTGCTATAAGTTGATTGAAGGTGGTCTGATACCAGAATGTCACTAAAGTACGTCTCCAGTGTCTAAGACTCCTGGGGGTTCAAATACAGCCCGTTTTCTTATGACATGAGTACCACCAAGAGTTGATTTAACGCCACCGAGTTAGGTTGTTGACCTATAGACCATTCTATAGGGGCAACATTTTGTCAACTGTCAGCCTTGAAACAAACGTATCGTGGTTACATTCACTACTATGATGTGCGTTCGTGATCCAAAATCACTATTTATGATAGAA
Organism: Fragum whitleyi; assembly: GCA_948146395.1. NCBI lineage: Eukaryota > Metazoa > Mollusca > Bivalvia > Cardiida > Cardiidae > Fragum > Fragum whitleyi. The sequence continues at coordinate 39,769,459 of OX411547.1, read as the reverse complement.
AACACAAGTTCTGCGGTCTTTCTTGTGTTTCTGTACAGATCCTCAGCCGAATCTTAAAATACCACAAGACCGTTCGCATGACAATGTTTCAAAAACAAGACATTGACGTTGCTGCGAAAGCATGTCGATGTTATGTTTCAAAGAGAGGATATATAAAAGTGATAAAACATTCCAAATCATTCCTTTGTCTGAAAAACAGATTTCTAAGCTGAACTTTTGTACGTGCATGTCAATTTTTGCTGCGTGTAAGCATTGGAACAACGGGTCATCTTTATTTAAAGCTACAACAAAAATGCTAAAAAAGTAAAAGACTAAATATCGGCTTAAGAGAAGGAGACTTACATGTTTTTTGAAGCAGAGAAAGATTCGTGACTTTAGTTTCTAATTCATGATACAAGTTCTGGGCTGTGAGAAACACTGCAATCTAAGTGCAGACTTTTTTCAAAAAATCTCACCAGAATTTCTAGACAAACGTTGTTTAGCAATCATAATTATATACCGGAATGAAAATAATTATAAAAACGTTCGGCTTCTAGAACCTGAAACTTAATTTTAGAACTTAACGTCCAATCATTCTGAGAAAAACCAAGTAAAGGACAATACTGGCTCTTGTGGAAAAAGGCCTTCATGTAGATGTCGTGCGTGCAATCATGCTATCCCAGTAATTCGTGCTTCTGTCTGACGTTTTACAATAAAATGGAGAAAAGCATTCAAACCGCGTTTAATTCACGATTTCTGGCAAACAGTCGCACGAAAAGTAAAAATATCTCATTGCATCCTCGTAAGTATTTGATTTAAACGCATTAAATGTCAGAACACATGAACGATTGGCAAAAAATACCGCATAGATAAACGCTCGAAAAAAGCAAAATCTATAATGCTTCATAAAGTAAACAGATTTTTTCCATACTGGGTAAAGCTGCATTGTCTAAGCAGGTTCGAGCATAAGTCAAACGTGTTCTTCAACAAGTCGATTCTTGCCAGCTTTCCTAAGACAAAAATAAAAAAAAAGATATATAGGACCACTTCGTCGTTAAGCCTCATCTAGCATGCAAAAAGCTCATGTAGATTCTAGCTTCTAACCGCTACTAATACTGCTTCACGTCTGGAAGCTTTAGGATTTTCTAAACTTAAAATGAAATTGACATGAGAGCCACTTACAGCTTTCATCATCACATACGAGAAGAACTAAATATTCAACACCATGTCCATTTTTTCTGTTATAGATTTGTTTTGCATACAGCCTTTACTAACATACCTTTGTCCATGATAATAAATTATTGAATTAAGGTCAAACGAAATTGATTTAAAAAATTCTCGTAACCGCTCTAAAGTCCACAGTTATCATCCGATTGTTTTCAAACTTGCTCAGAATGATTGTACTTTCTTAAGGACAGTTCCTTTCGAAAACAGGCCTTTACCATCGAGCGTCGAAGGAAAAGGGACTAAATAAAATCAATTTAGAAAATCCTTGTTATCGCTCTAGAGTCCACAATTTTCATCCAATTATCATCAAACTTGTTCAGAATGATTGTGCTATAATTGTACTATTTCAAGGATGGTTTCTTTTGGACATTGACCCGATCCGTCAACCGCCACATCTGGTTGTCTTCAACTTTCTTATAATGTTTGTATTATTACAAGGACCATTCCATTTGAGTTAGGATCCCGTCTCTGAACCGTCACGGGAAAAAAGGGGACTGATAAAATTTTACAAGAAAATCCTCTATAACAGTCTAGATCCCACAGTTTTCACCATTATCACAATGATTATTCCTTCGAAAATATGTCTGATCGATTTAGCCAAAGAACATAGAAGGCGATCTCAAAAATCACAATCAAGAAAGAAAAGGATTGAAAGGTGTTACAAGTATCGCTTCTAAAAGTTTACGCCCATAAAATTCGCTTAAATTCCGTATGTGGCCAACGTCTGAGCCAAGGTCCCTATTACTTTGCAGTAACATTGATAAAGAAAGTGTACAGTGCCGTAACAACGCTTCTACATGACATCTCTCGGGGTCCATTTCATATCGACCGATATCCCCAGTGATTCTAAATGACTTTGTCTGTTTGTTTATGTGAGTTTAACGTCTCTTAAAACAGTTTTGCAGCTTTAATGAAACAATTACCTAATTAAGGTTTCTGTATCTAACAGTACGGTCGGAACATTGCAACCGAGCCACTAGCTGCCCTTCCTTATCAGGCATATCACTCGATAATTGCTGGGAGACAATGACTTTCTCAAGTCAATATGACCGTTGTGTGGGATGAAAGTTGGTCGAGCCGGGTAGTGAACTCACGACCTTAGGATTGATTGTCAGACGCGTAACCGACAGAGAAATTTAATTTCAGCAGGTTTAAACCGAGTCGTTAAATTGTGAATTGGCTGCCCCGAGTAGCCATACTGAGAGGCGACGAAGTTATCGACGCATGCAAGCCTTAGCACGCCCATATGCCCACAGCCTTACTTCTGTCTTTTTTCGATAACTGTTGCATACCTGTTTGAATAGATTGTGCGAACAATTTTGCTTTTTGGTGTAAGTGATAAGGAATATGTGTTACTGAGTAAGAAAAGGCAATAATATATGGGTAGCTCAACACAAGTTTGTTAAAACTCGGCTGGGTGCAGAACAACTCCGCAAGTCTCTATAGATAGCCTGATTAGTATATGTCAATATAGTTGGAACAAAGGCACTGTATGCTAAAAAAAATAAAACAAAACAAAACAAAAAAAAGAAAAAAAAAAAAAAAAAAAACACACACACACACACATAGAACCAGAAGTTTTCTTTTTTGCGAAGTATATTTCTCATGTGACCCCGGCCACTTCTTTGCTATTTTGTGCAATTATGCGACGTCATGGGAAATGGCGCTTTTAATAAATTCCTTTAACTTCTCCTTCATTTGTGGATATATTTTCATGAAACTTTCACAGATTGGTCCTTACCGTATGACAATACGCACATTGTCAGTGTTTAATGACATTATGGCTCTATACAGGAAAAAGGGCCTTAATCATATTGGTAGTCATAACCTTAAGTGTACTTCTGAACGCAGAATCTGCTGTTAACAGTAAATATTGATGGGTTAAAAATTATTCAATATTGTTGATTTTTGTAGGTCGTTTAAGATGTTACTTGCGTTGATGTGTCACCGAATAAAGTCTAGTGGAGGAGGAGTTATATGCTCCGCCCTCGGATTTTGCTTTGCATTTAACTCCTTCCCCGTCAGATTTTATTCATCGACGCATCAACGCGAAAATGAAATTATATCCATTATAACACGAATTCTGAAATTAGTTTCATTACCCTTTTCATGGCGCAAAATAAGAAAAAAATGTATTTTTTTCTGGGTGCAAAATTAATAAATAAGTAATGAAAATGACATTTGGAGATTTTCATAGAAAAGGAAGCCCGTTTTGTGGGTTATATGACGTCAAAAGCACCATCGATTCCGCTAAAGATGAAGCATGGCGTCATAAATGGGCGGAGCTATCTTTGTACACAGTAAAACACGTGGCCTATGAATTTTATTGCGAATTAAGCTCTATGTAATTCTTCTTCATTTATATAAGCGTTGACGCAATTGTGTAAAAATAAGATATAACCTAGGTCAGAAAAGATATTGAACTTAAGTAGTAAGATATTCTTATAAGTGTAACTAAAAGAATTTGATGCCTGAATTAATGTTAGTCAGATTTTGTTTCTGTTTTAAAATTTAGTAAGTTTCGGACATAATATGATACATAAGAAATACTTTCTGCGCAATTTTGTTAGGCACAATGAATCACAGTAACTTAGTTAATCAGAAAGCGGATTTCCTTCTCTTGTCTTGCTTATCAAATAAGTTGCTAAACATTTAACCTATTTTCACATAAAATCCACACGGAGGGAAAATCTTTTGTCTTGGAAAACAGAGAACATCTAAGTGAAAAGTACTTGTTCTTGTGTTGATCAAAGATTTCTTGATGCACCTTAAACATCATTATCAAGGCATTGGCTTTTCCTAGAGTAAGTGGAGCGGCCTCGGGGTCTCGTTGGCATTTTGCTTCAGTGAACACTTTGAAAGCTGAATCAATAAATGTTGTATAAAAAATAAACAAATATAACATTTCATGCGATATCCCAAATTTAACGAAAATAAAAAAATCTCATCTAAAGCTTCGAAACTTTTTTGTATAGATCTAATTCGTAATTGTAAAATTTTGTTGTATTCCGGTTCAAAGATGAATACTTTATTTGTCCTCTTTTCACAGAAGATATTGTACATATTAAATAAGCAGCTCACAAAATAAACAATAGTAAAAGCATTTACAAACAAACGGACGTAAAGATAGAGAAAGAAAGAGAGACAAACATACAGGCAGACATTGAGTCATAGATATCTGCTTCATGAATCTCTAAGTTTGGTCGTAGTCATGGTTTTAATTTGAAAGTAGACCGTCATCGGATTGACGAGATCTGCCATGCGTTCAGGATGAAAACGTTAGCGAGGCGCTTTCGAAATGATACCTCGCTTTGCACGTATGTGCACGTGCAAAGCGGGGTATCATATCAAAGCGCTCGCGAAACGCTTTTACATCCTGAACACAGGGCTGTATATAAATTTGTGACATTCGCCATCATACATTTTTGCAACTAAAAAATTGCAGACACTATATACAACCATATAAAGCTTTGAAAAAAGAGTTGATTCTTATTGAAAAGATTGTCAAAAGCATATTGTATACGGCGGAAACAAGAAGGGGATAAATGTAACGAATGCTTATTTCAATTCTTATTATAATGATAATAATTATTGATGTGAAGTTATCAAAGTTGTGTTGATAAGTATCAAATTGTTCATTAATCGTTACGCACTTTAAAAGATATGTTTTATTTTGGAAAATTATTTCGAATTGATATATTTCCCTATCTGCATAAAGTTTTACACTTTAGAGAACCTGCTTTCCTGTAATTGTTATTCGGCTCCTACAAAAGTACTAAACTTTACACACTTTTTATTCAAAACTTAGGGGCTTTCTCAATCTTTTATCAAAAACTACGTTAAGTTACGAACGTTGGATTCAAAACCTCTATTTTCAAAGCATAATACAGGATTTGGATGTTTATGTTGTTCTCTTTACAAAATTCTAAGCTGGATAGGATTAGATTGGAAATTTTACTAATTTTTAAGAATTACTCATTTCATAACTGTGTAAAGTTTAACCACTTTATAGTGGAAATCAGATTGGTTTCTCAAACATATATCTCATTATGCTTCTTTCTTGTCGATGCACTAAACGTCAGAAATTAAATTAGCGAACCGTTTAAGATAAAATACCCTGCTTCACATTCAAAGCAATGGACAACTTCTAAACTTCCCATTTTTTTCATTCTGAACGCAGGTCTGAACCGTTGAAAATTTAAAGTAAAGAAGAAAGCCTAGTGTCTTGATGATTATTTTGGCTTCATTTTGGGAACTTTTCAGACAAATGTTTAAAGTTCAGTCACGGCAGTTTTGGAGTAAACTAATGTCCCGCAATTAGTTTTTCTCATTTTTTTCTTCGTCGAAAGGTTTGTTTCATAATCTATATTTAGAGGATAATCGTTTGTTTTAGTGTTAGATCGATTTATATTCATTGAGTGAACAACAAAAGCTATATTTTCACGAGTGGTGGAGCAACGAGTTAAGATACAGCTTTTGTTCTTCACGAAATGATATATTAATCGATCTTACTCGAAAAACAAACGATTATTCTATTTCTTCATTGCAGAAATGAGACAAAATGTGAAATTCCTAGGACATATTGACGTTAAGCGCGTCATTTTGCACATGATTACTATGCAACATTAAATGTGACGTCACTTATTTCGCCCCGCATAGATGACGTCAAATAGGATAAATTGCACAAAAGCAGGGTATAAGTTTTGATAATTTCACTGCTTTTGCGGTGAGATTATCAAGTGATAATCTACTGTTATTTCTCGATAAACCACCGAAAAGAACCAAAGAACAAGTTCTATTTCACAGCAAATATTATCGATGAATACGCTATCTGTAAGGGTCTGTGACTCCACCACTATTACACTAACAATAATCTTAGAATAGCAGAAAACCAGTATCCAATCATTTGTTGGCTTGAATATTATTGGTTACGATGCGACGAACAAAAGGCGTGAAAAATGAATTGCCTCTATGAACACTGCTACTGCTACACAATACCGATTTTTCCAAGTTGTTAATTCGAATAAAAGGCCAATAAATGAAACATAAAATGAACGGCTGTTTTTCTATTGTTTAAATAAAGACCATTTCTTGCACCAGTGTTTTATCGGGTTAATTTATTATTGCATAAAATGTTTGTTTTTTATAAGCTCAAAATCCCAACAAAGTAACGTGTTAAAGTTAGTTTGAATTCCTGTTTTTCGTCGAGACTTTACTGGTGGACGAGATATTAACCCAGAAAGAATTCACAGTTTGTAGCATTGTGAAATACACTCATCTCGATCAAAACCACTCCCAAGCACTCGCTCATCGCTCCTTTTATTCTTTCGAAACACTGACCTTCAACATTAATGAATGCCCAGAAATCTTTGAATCACGTCAACAGCGTTTAAAACGATAAACATTTCATTCAAATCGATAAACTTATTCCACAATTTTGGATGATATTGATTTTAAAGCGCCTGAGGATCCATGAAGACACAAAGGGAGCAAAGTACGTGATCTTTTTAAGGGAAGGTGATGAAATGTCGCTAATTCCGTTCTATTTGACGTATTTAGCGATATTGTATTTCCCCCTTAAGGTAGCAATGGACACATGGCGTCATTTTTTTCCGCCCAATGAATTTTTTTCTTGGTTACATATGTTGTAGATAAACATTGTGTAGTCATTATATCAAAATTTGAAGGTACCTTTCCGCGCTCGTTTTCATGCTAGAGTTATCTGCCCTTGAGTAGTATAGGCCATTTTTCAGTAAAACGGTTATATTCGTTTTAGGTCTAGCATAAACTCTTTACTAGGTTATAGCTATAAAACATATACATTTTGAAAGACCTCATACATGTACACAATGGCGATTGGCAAGAAAATTTCTCTTTGACCAATTGCATTTGCACAATTTGCTTTCAAAAGTTAAAAATGCACTAATTTTTTGTAATTTTACTAGGTAAAAATGCCTCAAAAACCTATTTTTTGAAGAAATTACCCAATGAATTTTTCTTATTTTCTGATTTGTTTATAATCCATATTTTTTTCTTTATTTGGTAAAAAAATCAGCATACCTTTCCATGCAAATAAGAAAGTTTTTCGTTATTTTTCATTGTTCCCCCCTAATCGAATGACGGTTTTAACGCATTTGTATTGTTAAATTTAATGATCCAGTCATTCAATTTATATCAAATGTTGAAAAGAAGCTAAATTGTGAAGTTTTACCATCATTTTTCTATGTTATTTCCATAAGTAGAATCTTACGAAAACCGGTCTTTTTAAACAACGCGCAAAAAAAGCCGTAAAATAAACGAAAACCCACTTCCGGTTTATAGAGTCGGGAGGCCGCTGTCCATTGCCACCTTAAATTTCATTTAACTAGTCATTCGGTTTAATTCCAAAATCAATCCAAATGTATCCGCTTTGTCAATTTCACGTTGTTGTGAATTAAACTACTTCTATGTGAAGGTATTTTAATGGACGTTGGATTTCGACAGTCTTTGCGCGTCGAAAGTAACTTGACTTTAGCTTGAAGGATAATGATTATATTTCTATATCAAAGAGAAGAAAGTATTTGAAAATTTTATGAAGACTGAAAATTAAAAACTTCATCACACTGTATGAAATTGCAAATCGGATTCACACATGATTGTGATCGGTTTTAGGGTTCATATCTCCGTGAAAACAGCAAATACTCTCTCCATATCTTATAATTTATTATCATGAAGCGAAAAGGTCAAGATTTGTTAATCAGGAAATAAATTCCTCACTGGAATACTATTTACAAACGCCCAAAGAATAGCTACATACTCAAATTTGTTTTCGTTTAGAAATAAATCCAATTTTTCAGCCAATTAGAATGCATGGTAATTGATGGAATCATCTAAAATCATATTATTAGATTTCGATCTCCAACCGTCGACGAATGATTTTACGCAGTAAAGAAAATTCGCTGTCTTTCTTATTTTGGTACGAAAAGCCATGGCTTTTAAAACACAAAATAACGCCAATAATAATAATAATAATAATTATAATAATAATAATAATAATAAAAGTGATGATGATTATAATAATAACAGAAGGAAGAAGAAGAAGAAGAAGAAGAAGAAGAAGAGGAAGAAGAAGAAGAAGAAGAAGAAGAAGAAGAAGAAGAAGAAGAAGAAGAAGAAGAAGAAGAAGAAGAAGAAGAAGAAGAATATATAAGAATAAGAATATTTCAAATGCATTTAATAGTCTTTTATTTCATTTTTTTCAATTCCTTTGATTTGGAACTTTAGAACTTTTTATCGAATACTACACTGCCTACTATACGAGCGAAGATCTTAACACATTAAAGAAACACGCAATAGAAACAATATTAGAAAAGATTATAGATGGTTTGTAAATAGATAAGTCTATAGCACAAAAGAATTCTATACGGAAATCGGTCTCAAACTGGTAGTTATTTTCTTTCTTCCTTTTTAGATTTAATTAAAAAAATGCAGTATTTTTTTTTTTCACCTAAACCCGAAAAATATATATGTTTGACCAAATTTTTCGCTTTTTACTAGAATAAAAAAAAGAAAAGAAAAGAAAAAGATAGAACAAGATCACCGCCTACGAAGCCAAGGCTGAGTTGTTGGGTGTTGGCTAGTGAATGTAGAAAAAAGGGGCATACTTTGCACAAATACATCTACAGCTACCCCCTTGATAACATAGGTTGCTCTTTTGTTAGTGAACAAGTGTGCCAAGTTTCAAATGAATGTAGTACTAGTAGAACTAGAGATATAACAAAATGTAATTTTTCGCACGACAACGACGACGCCAAGGCTATAGCAATACCTCGGGTCTATAAAATCAGAAAAGAAGAGAATATTTATTCCAAATACATGTACAATGTACATTGTTTATAAATAAAACATGTACGCAAGCATATTTAACATACATCACGTGGTGTACTGTTTTGTAGAGGATGAGCTATTATGTAATTATATGTAGAAGTTTCCTTTCCATTACATAGAAAGAATCATTTTTCTCATTCATTACATAAAGTAACTCGAGAATGCTTATATCGATGATTCATTTCAGAAGTAATCATAATATTCTGACTGTGTATAGAAACTTGAAAGAATTTTCGTCGATTTCTTAGAACATGTAACAAAGAGACAACGAAAGTTCGTCACAAACCACAAAGCAAGCTCGTTAGCCATCATCTATTTCAAAAGACCCTTATGTTTAGTAATGAAGACCAATGCGCTGTTCATTTTCATCCCAATTATCCGACCCCTAGACTTGGGAACAATAACGGCATAACGATAATCTTCCCCGTTTGTTATTCTCAAGACCACTTCATTTTCTGCTAGAGAACTCTTCCAAGAACCAATCGAACGAGTTTTCTAATTAGCTCCATATTGTGAGAAATTGACACACTCACGTCACTCCGAAAAGCATCCCTTCCGCTCGATTGAGCTCGGTTTGTACGCACGGTGTTATTACAAGCGATTTATTGAAATTAATCGTTTTTGACGCGTTTCTCGCGGCCTTAAGACGTATTGATTCCTGTCCCCAGAGATGGCTACTTAGTGACTGATCTTCTAATGCAATCAGGGTCCTTAACGTTTTACACGTCTTCCCACCCTTTGTACCTATCTTGTTTTGAAGCACATCTAGAGAAACACGAAAATAAGTCGTATGTCATACAGTTAAGAATATCGTGAAATCGACAAGAAGAATTATTTTCGAAAGATTTTTAATGAAATTGAATGATTGTGTGGCGCGAGTTTTGAATGAAATTAAAGGGAGGTAATCTTATTTCGCTAATTTTGTAAAAAATGAACAAAATTAGCGATTTTTATTACCCCTATTTAATAAAATATTCATACTCGTCCTTGTCAGTTTTGGTGATTTGGAGCATTTTTGAATGGTTTAAGTGAGTGTTTGCAAGGAATGAATGGAGCGCAAATTGAACAATTTAGAATGGTTTTGATTGGAATGGCAGTCAATTTCACGATGGTCTTAACTGTAGAAAATATCTTAATTTGTGGAAAACAAACTTGTGTCTCAGTATTCTATGCCAGTCCTTCTGCTGCTACAGTTATGATCAACGTGAAATTGACTCTCATTCTGATCAAAACAATTCCAAGACACTCACACGCCTCTGCACTCATTCAAATCGTTCAAAACGCCCCGAAAATACTAGTACTTATAAGCATAAGAAAATAGCTAGGTAAAAGTTAAAATTTCGCTGCCATAATAAAATTTGTAAGCGTCTGATTGGTTCTTGAAAATAACTGGATAGCTATTGATAAACTTTGTATGTAATTTTTTAATTAGTTAGTACTGTAGAAGCAACTTTAAATTTTGACTTACGCAAAAAATGATCGTCAAATGTTAAGTAAAACAGGCTCAACCAGGGGCCTCTTTCAAGAAAGGTCCTACGATTGAAGTTTGGTCGTATCGCAATCGTACGATAAAAATTGGCTTTCAAGAAACTTTTTGGCTTTCAACAAAGGTATTGTATCGTAAAGACTACGATAAAATTTGTGATACCTTTAGACCAGTCGTAATTTTTACGATTTTATTCCTATGAACCTAAATTTTTCTCGGATTCCTTTCTATTGCTCGAGGAGGTTAGAACGATTAATTAGCTATGCACATGTCAAATTTTCCAGTACAATATAGTGTCTTAAACGAGATATATTGAAAACAATTGGTGCACCATCATTTCGATGTTTGCTTTTACTCTGCGATAATCGCACGATTGTCAAAGAATGTTTTCATAGTGGCATTAAGTTGTTTATTTACCGTAAGAATCGACCCTTTATGTTCTTGACTCAAAAAGTCTGCTTACCCTTCCTAGTGACACTGAAAGTGTGTGTGTGTGTGGGGGGGGGGGGGGTTACCGAATAAATAGATTTTTAACACTTACTAAATTACTTACTTTAAAAAAAACCTTCTCTCGCCATAAACACCATATAGTCCGGGGTCTGAGGCTCCTTATCTAGGGCGCAGGAATGCAAGCAGACTGATGTAATCATTGGTCGAAGAATATCCAAACAATCGAAGGATCAAAGAAGTTTTATAAATTTCAACTCGACTCTATTCGATAAAATTTCAGACCTCTTCAATAAAGAAAAAATGTTGCGTTGGCTTTGTAATTATTTGAAAAAAAGAGAAAAAAAAAAGATTAATAAATTGGGAGGAAATATTATGGTGAAAGAAAAAATGGCTTGTAACAAGTATGGTCAGGGAAAAGCTGTCACTTGGTTAAAAAAATATTTTTTATCTCTTTGTTTTCAATTAAAATCATTATTCAACCTGCACACTACTTTGAGCACCAAAATCTTTCTTTTATTTTTAAGTATTCAATAATTATTTTTTTATTACATTTTTTTCAAACAGTGTATATATGCACAAGTTTAAATGAGAGATCAAAGTTTCTTTTTTTTTTCTTCACCTACATAGACACAACTTGACCCTAGAACTCTCAAGTAATCTTGTTCACCAATACCTTGGAAGTTTTTTTTTTTTAATTTTTTAGGTAAATGTTTGCATGTAATTGCAAATGGTAATCAAAGAGTTAAGTTAAAGAAGCAATAAATACTTATTTTTAAGAAGAACATTCCTGTCCCCGATTTGAATTTTTTCTTCGGTTGCGAATAATTGGGCTCCGGCGGGGCGCTATGGCGAAGTACCCATTGCTCTTTGATGTTTCCATATTTCTGTCCCAATCACAAGTTTTAGTGGGGGTCAGGTAGTGTAACGTAATTTTCATGATTAAGTACCCCCCTTGACAACCGAGGTGTAACTATTTATTGTTGTGAACTGGTTTGTTTTTATTGTGTTATATATGACTTATACGTATGAAATGCTTCATTTTATTATCATTTTTTGTACTGTGTTTTCTGAAAAGCACACGTGATTTAAAGAAAATAAATTTTCGGAATTCAAATCAATAGGTCCACCAATGGTTACACCCAATACGTTTAATGTATTGTTAATTAAATACATTATTGTGACATACTTGATTTTATTTAGAAAAAAGGATAAAATATAAAAATGTAACAATATAATTTTAGACACGATTATAAAATTAAGTTTAGAATTTACAAGGGAAGACCGTCGTACAAAATAGACAAACATTGAAAATGTAACTCGTTATAGTCATTGCTATACAATGACGCAATCAATGTAGAAATTACTCTGCTATTACCACCAACAAGCAATCTATTGGGTAAAAAAATAACATCCGAGAAAACACGGATTATGCCGATTTCAGCAATTTTGCCGAACCAGCTTCCGGTGAGCATGATATAATTGTCCCAATAACGGCTAGGTGTGGGTGTCTCAGGGAACCACTTTATTTAATGAAATTCGCCGTATCAAAAACTTTTGGCAAAACGACAAGATGTATCCATATTTAGTAAGCTCTAATTCCTATTTCGAACGGACCGCATGGGGCCAGATAAGACAAAGGGCTATGTTGTGTGGCCAGCTAAGACAAAAGGCTATTTTGTGTGTATTCATTTGAAAAATCTCGGTGAGGCGTTGCAATGAGAACCAAGAAAATAGGTGTATGGAAGGAAATAATTAAATGTTTTAATTTGAAATCTTAATCACCCCATCTTTCTGTTGCTTTGTGGACCTTTAAGGGATGCTTCTTCTATGACATTTATCTCCTACCATTTGGCGGATAATCTCAGAAAAATTATGTGTGAATCTGAGTCTTTGGAGAACATACTGTAATGTTACTGGTTACTGGAGCAGACAGCCATCGCTGAAAGACCCCTGCCACTGTGATATCACTTAACACTATAAAAAGTAGCGTGAAGCCTTTTCCAAATAAATTAATTGAGTTTGGCGAAATCTAACGTCATCTATAAAGCTTGTTTATAATAATCAGGGATAAAAGATGTCTTTTGATAATATTTTCGCCTTGAAACGAGAAGTATTTCAATGCGATACAAATTTATTCCACTCGTGCAACATATGGAATGCATCCTAGGCAATTGAAGAAGGTCAAAAAAATAGTTTGGTTGTAGACACCTTTCGGATCAAATTTTCTAGTTCGACAGTAGTTGAGAATTATAACCGGGCAACAGTACATAATGATCTTATGAATTAATGTTTTTTAAAACACTTGCTATGGCGGGCTATTACTCGATCATTTTTGGATTAAAAAGCATTTCACGACTTCCGGTGCATATGGTGCTATACCTTGGAGGCGTTAGGATCATCGCTCAGACTTGATAATACCTCAGACGTAAGTGTAGTAGGTTTGGGTCATATTTATTTCGGCTTCTGCTGGTACTTCGGTTATTTGATACACTTGAAGAAAATCACATTTTAATAATTCGTTCCGATCGTCTATGGGGACCTATAGGGCATACTTTAACTTGATGGTGTTAATGCAACGTAAACGTTAGCGGGATCGTTGTTGTTCGTGACTTCATTTAAATCCTTGTGTCTTCGTCCGTATTATTCCCGAGGTCTATTCCGTAAATCACCGAAGGTTCCCGAGAAACCTTGGAGACTGACAAGATCGGTAGGCTGCATTGCTACGTGTTATGATCTCAAACTCTATGTGCTCTAGATCAGAAGTTCTTTTAGGCTTTCGTTGACGAGTGATGATATTATTAACTTCATGTACAGATGTATCTTAATCATCTATGAAAATGGGCGAATAAGGCAAGTAAGTCATTTTATGGTCCCTTCATTACTACCCATTGTTGAATTTCATCGACCTGCTAAGCATAGCTTCTAAAAGTTATGCTGAGTAGTTCTATCAACGACTTTGATCATTAATCGAAACAGGTTATCCTGCAGAATCAAACAGCGAGACTGTGTAAGGAGTTGTGACAGATTGAGGCGACATGAAGACGGATGGGTAGTCTCGACACATGTAATATCCCGACATAAATGCGTCGGAGATTCATTGGATTCACTTATACAGCAGAACTCGTGTGTTGTCGAATTTTAGGGTTCAAACTGATATCCGATTGGGTTGTAGTCTCTGTGCATATATTACTAGCCAAAGTGTAATTTATTCTGTACCATCTTTTGGGTATAACTCACAATATGTTAACGTTGTTTGATAATAATTCTTCCAAACAAGAGAGTAATGGATAAGTTATACATAAAAACTCGGTAAAATATTCAATGTGTTTTGGGAAAAAAATCTTGCTCTCCAATATCGTTTAAAAATGAACACACACTAACTTAATTTACATTGATTAAATCATTACATGAACATTATTAGTTATACGGTTTCTTGCCGGAGTATATGACGATTTATTCCTGGCTGGAAAAATGATGTCACCCGAGCCGTAGGCGAGGGTTGACATCATTTTTACTGCCGGGAATAAATCGGCATATACCCAGGCAAGAAACCGTATTACGATTTTATTATACTTCAAAGTTTTAGGGCTAAATATCTGTCTTTTGCCTATTTTAGGCGTTCGTATAAACCGATTTCTTTTAAACCACCAATATCCCTTAATGCGCCCCTATGAAAAGTAAACATGTACAAAGTGACGTCATATATAGTTGTGACGTCAGACTACTACACTCTGTGCTATTGTTATATGGAAGCGTTTGTTGGCTGAAACTGCGAGAAACTTGGCACTTTAAATGGACAGATTTGTACAAATTTAAGGTATTTTTCGACATCTATATCATTTTTTATTTGCACATTATTAACTGACATCCTTTTCAACTGTATCCTAGTGCGTATATTCGGGTCGTGTTATCAGCGAAGCGATAGAAACATGGCTGCCATTACCGTTTGGATTATATGTCTATGTTCACGTCGAGGCGCCTTAAGGAAACATTAGAGGTAATACTGGAGCGGCCGTAGCTATCAATGTTTGTCAGGTCTGCATTAACCAATGAAAATGCTAGAATTTTCTTTGCAGTATAATAAAATCATTATTGGTTGATGTGAATTAAACTTTTGAATAGGTCACCATTGCCAATTTTGTATGTTAAACATTTGTGCCAATCTCTCAGCTGCCTATAGATAAACTGTTTAAGGGTCTTTAACAGTATTTCTACTGGGGTCCTGCACGTAACTCATTTCTGCTACTGCGTTCTTGTTCCAGAGAGGGGATTCTAATAATTGCTACCCATTTTACACCTGGACCGATTACAGAGGCTGTCTGTTAAGAGTTCCGTTCAAAAGCACTTCCCGTCGTCGACCTACCGATTAAGAGAAGAAAATACAATCCACTCTCTGGTATAGGCGATCGTGACTTAGCACGGTTGCTTACTTTCTTTCAACAACTTTATTTAGCAATAATGACAATTCAATATTTTGTCCTAGTTAACATTTTTTTCACTTCTACAATTATTCGACGTCATTACATCACAAACGCAGTGTTTTTGCTGTTCTAGAGTTCATTACAATAAAACTGAAGGTTCAAAACTATAAAATTTCTATCAACAATCTTTATCTTAAGTGATTTCTAACTAGAAAAATGAAAATAAAAGAGAAAAAGAGAACTTCGTAGTTTTCTGGTCGAGAAAGTTTTGTTATAAAATTGACAAACGCCATGTATAAACAGTTCAGTTATATGTTCAGTGAAAACTTTCGAGAAATATTTTTTATGTATTGATTCTCCGCTCTAAACGTGGACTTAAGAAGACGAAGAACTACAGTGATTTTTAAACGTTGGAAAATTCAATCTTTTTTTACATGTAAAAATACTATTTTCTCCTTGTCAAAAATAAATAAATACCAAACAAACAAACAAACAAAAAAAAAAACATAAAAAAGTGCAACGATTTGTAAACAAATTATGATTTTATAATATTTTTTCAACTACCTTATTATCTAGATATATACCATAACTATAAATGCATATATAGATGAAAAAAAAAACTTCTATAAAATTTAGAATATTGTTTTAAAGTTGCAGTATGCATAACATTCATTATGATTTGCATGTCGCGGCACGTTTTCCCCTGACTAACGCACACTTCAGTATTTATTTCAAATTGACAGTAGTTTTACTCATTAAGTAATTAGAAGGGTGACTGAGTCTTCCTTGACGGTTACATTTTTGTCCCGCTTGACATAGTTTCCATTTTATAAATATGGTTATGTAAATTCCTTCTATAGGTTTTAAATGAATTGATTTTTATTTCATTTTGGATATTGGATTATCTCCAGTCTTCAATAAATTTATTTGAGTTCTTAGACTCTATTAATTCATTTATTATGCATTTGCTTTTCATCTCTTCCAACTTTATTTACATTTTGTTACAATTATTATATGATTGGGTGTATGTTTTTATTGTAATTAAGCTCATTTGGGTGAGCTTTTGGGGCGCTCAATTTTCAGTCGACCCATTCCGTCGTGCGCCAGATGTCGTAATCAATGCAATGTCACCACTCTACATGTTAAAAAGACTATTTTTTCTCCAAATAACTCTGTGTGTTTTTCTAGCCTTCAGAAAGATCCCTATTAATTTTTGTGGTATCATTAATGCCACAAGAAAAGAAGCATTATAGACGATTTCCTTCAAGTTAAATTCCAAAGGGTCAAATTTTAGAATCACGATCTTAACCTAGCTTAGGATGTTTGTAAAGTCATACGAAAGATCATTTATTATTTTGGTAACATTATGACAAAATGGGCCTTGCAGACATTGTCTTTTTATCCATCTATAGATGTCACAATAAAAATTCAATGTTAATCAAACATAAACTGGATATTGGTCTATTAATAAGATTGATTTAGATGGAATTCCAAGGTATATCACAGAAAAAGGAGTCTTAAAGAGGTGTCACTCTTGATATTCCGTTATAACTATTTAATGTTGCTGGAAATGTTTTTCAGGTCACAGTCATAAAGGACCCTATCTATTTGATGGCACTCTATGAAATATTTTCCTGGAAAAGGGACCATAAACGAATTTTTTTTGTAACAAGTCTTAAGTGATGAGTTTGAATAAAAAAAACTCAACAATAAGGAACTCTAAAACGAAAAAATCCCTTTCTCTAGCATGGAAAGATTCTGAACAGATCTCTGTAGCAAAACCTGCATATAACCAAACTCTGACTGAAATCATAAGAAATTCCGGTAAATCTTTTTTGGAATGCCGACACGAGAAACGTCTTTGCTGTTGTTGTTGTGTATTTTTCAACGGCAGTGACTTTGGGCGACAGAATATCAGTCAAGCTGACCTTTTTACTTCTGAAAAAAAATCTGTCACAAAGCAAGCTCAAACACACTTTTGAATCATTTTTCAGTTATTGTGCACCTTACCGACGCTAAAAATATGGGACTTGAAAACGGATTACATCATCATATATCAAATTCCAGTGCGTAAGGTAATAAATAAAAATAACTTTCATAAGTTTAATAAAAAAAGGTTTCTTACAAAGTCGTTACAGTGATTACAGAATCAGAATATTGACTATAACATACTTTTCAACGAATTAGACTCTTCGTAATGGCGTCAAATTGACGTCTTTTTAGCGACAAAGTCAACTCCAATTTTGCGAAAACTTTTCTGAACGGAACATTTGATGAAGGTGATTAGGCACTAGGATTTGAATCTAAATTGGTAGATTATAATCATAATTTTCTTTTCAATTAGTGGATATTTCTAGTTCAAAGTTTTAACGGTTTAATTCAAATACATAGCAGAAACCTCTCAAATTTTGTCATGGCATGTAACGAATGCTTAAAGGACCGATGTCTCGGTCAAGTAATTGCGTAAAAAAGTAGATTTGTAATTTTCAAAGCACTGAAAGTACTGAAGGTGGACGTTTCTTGTGGTATTGTGGTTTAGAGAACGAGACGAAATGTAATTAAGTAATGAATGTAAAATGTTCCGATCCCAGTTCGGCAAGCTTTAATGGTAATGCAAACTTTAAAGGAAAATGACACTCTTTTTTGTTTTGTTCTTTAAAAGAAATATATTTGACCTGTCACGGGAAAATGGGCCACCTGGGAACTCCCTGAAATAAGTTTTTTGAAAATAGAGATTGGTTCAAGCAGTATTGCATTTCAAAAAAATCTTATAAAGTACAAAGTACAAGTATATTGATCATTCAAGAGATTGGACAGAGTGAGGCTTAAAATTACTATCATTATTGATATACATTTTATTCCTCCATTTTCTGAAGATTTACAAAAAGAGGAAAGAAAGAAAGAATAAAAAAATGAATGAATGAAATAAGAAATGAATGAAAGAATGAAATAATGAATGAATGAATGGATGAATAAGCGAGTGAGTGAATGAATAAGCGAATTAATGAATGAACAAATGAATGGGTGTATCAATGAACAGATGATTGAATTAATGAATCTGCTGGTCAGCTAACTTAACAACGAATTCATTCATCAGCCAATCAACGAATCCAACAATCAATTGTTGTATAATGTATATCGAATTGGTTATAGTGATTTGAGTATATTCAGATGATTTACTTGACTACTTAGAGTTGATCCAGCAAAAACGAAATGGAGCATATCTGGTGGGCAAAATGTAACTTGTCAAAGATAATTTTATTCAGAAGACGAGCGTTTGCATTCATGAACTTAAAATATCCTTCTGTATCGAGATAGCTGTCCAGCCTTTCGTCGGTGACACAAAGAAAATATTTAATGAAACGCTCGTGTTTCATATTTCCCAGATAAAAGTGTAAAACAGACGAACCACAGGTCTTTACAAAATGTGAATATTCTTGTTTTGATATAAACACTTCTTGGTCTGTACAGACAAATGTTTATCGTCAGTAGATTGCGAACACTTCGAACATTGCGATTGTTCATTCACATTTACGGCAATTATCGTAGTCAGTCGTACTGCATCCTTACCGTAGATAACCGTGCCACTAAAACGATCAACTAAATTGAAGTAAGTCTTAAGTACCTTTTACTAAGGTACTCTCGAGAAGTTTCCGTTAAACAGAAGATCGGGCGAAAAGGATCAACTTCGATTAACTAAGCAAAAATTATTAATTAATTTGAGTAATTATCAAATATAGTTAACGGAAAATCGCAATGCATTTGTTGCCCAAGCCCTGGTATCTCTTGTTTGTCACTCTGTAGAGAAGAAACACCATCCTTAAAATTTACATAAGGTTTCTAACCGAGTATTTCTATCTTCATGATCTGGTGTAAAAACACACTAGTTTCTAACCATTGATATCTCGTGCACGTCATAGTTAGCTTTTATCAATCTTTTCGTACTTCGAACCTAGTCTAACCCTACTTTTTCTTTGCCTGGCCGTAGTATCAACTTGAACAAGTGTTTTTGTATATGGTATGTACGATAAACTAGGGTAAACGATACGTTTTAATTAGGAAAGAGTACGATTTGACAATATCTAACTACGATGAACTACAATCAGAATACAGGAGTAAGGTGTTTTTCGCCGTAGGAATTTTGAACATACACAAGATTTGTGCGGCCACTACGATAGAATATTACGGCAGAAGAACTGCAAGAATATGGTCAATTTAGGGACAAAATAACGTACTAAACCGTGAATAGACTTTTGAACATAATTAGCCATACCCAAGGCTCACGAGTTCAATACGTGTAGGCACGGGTTTCTTCGACTAACTGCGCACTATCTGTGAAGCCATCAAAACGTTTCAGAGCTAAAACGGTGTATTGCATATAGATAGATTTTGCGCGGTGAGCCGTGAATACAACTTTTTACTGTTAGATTCCCGTGCCATTTGTTCGAAATAGATATAAAAAGAGGTTTAAATAGTGCATTAAGAAAGTTTAAATACCTTGTAAACCAACGTTGCTTGTCTTAAAACGTAAGGTTCGCTCAAACATATATTTTCATAATTGCAGTGAATTGGTCAGGTTAAATTTCTATTATTTGCCTTTTAATTATACCTGATTTACCTATGATGATGGACTCAGTGCCTACGTCATAGCTCAGTTTACAAAATACACCTATAGTAAAACACCCCAAAACTCTATATTTACTCATGCTTACTCTTATCATAAATTTCGAATCGATTTAGTTCACCTATAATCGGTCATTCCGATAATTCTTTGAACGGTTTCGATACATTACTTAAGACACGTATTGTAATTATCCTCGGGTTCTAAATTTTGCCCAAATTTCCTAAGAAAGAAAAAAATGAATGATATAAAATAGAAAACCATTCTTAACTACGAAACCTCTTCAAGGATCTAAAGGTCTAATAACCAAGAAAACATTTATTTTGAACAATAAACACGGTCTTTATTTCCTTGAAAAGTAATAAGATTGTACATTAAGAACAACATCAAACATTGGAACAGTTTAACTTGTTACAAAAAATGTTGAACTAAAAGTTGATAAGTGCATACGGTTACTTGTTTTTACTGAAAAATGGACACTTAATTATCAATTAAGGTTCATGTAAAGAGTTTTGAGCCAAATGAAATGCTGCTTCTTATTCACGAAAAATGACTGTTTGCCTAGCTAAGCCATTTATAAAATTGAAGCTGTAGATGAGCACAAGCAGTTGCACAACATTAGAGGCCTCATCCCTTAACAGTATAGCTAAACCAATATAGAAAAGGGATATTTTGTACAAAACCAACAACTTCATTACGACTGGAGAAAATTTACCTAAATTTGGTAAGAATGTAGACAAATGTTCCTACTGGGTACTACTACAACCTTCGGTATAAATCTAAGTCTCAAAAGGTTCTTTTGAAACAATCAATTTCCATTAATTTTGTCAACATACATGTCAAACCGGTTTGGTCTGTTTTTAAAATAGATATTAGGTATGGTGTAACAACACACCATAATTTTGTGAAATATTTTCTGCGATTTATTTCAAATTATAGTTTTTTAATTCAATGATCTATAATAATTTACTATATTTTTATAATTTTGTCAACTAGAAATTGGTATGTTGCTAAAGAACCTTACAGGTATATAAACTATTAATGTCTATGTTGTTATAACGAACCATACCTTACAAAGACTACACGTATACAAAATTAGAATGACGTATATGACATATGTGTTAATGAAATAAATAAAAATAAATTGCTTGCATAACTACGTTTTGGGCCCTCGTTTTATACTAACGGTTGCAGTAGTACCTGGTTCGTACTTTAGACTGTACTTTGTTAAAATATGAGCCAATATTGTCCAACAGTCATGCAGTTGCTTGTTTTGTACAAAATGGCACCTTTTCCACAAGGATTTGGCTATACCGCTATAGCTTTGGCATCTTATGTTGCTTACCTGCCAAGAATAGCTTCATTTAGATGTATAATATACCTGGGCATACTGCTTTTTTCTTTGCAAATGAAGTGCCCTTAAAATTGGGTCTCCAACACTTTACATGAACCTTCATGATCCTTTTAAGGTTCATGTAAAGTGTTTGAGACCAAATTTTAAGGGCACTTAATTTGCCAAGAAAAAGCAATATGCCCAGGTATATTATATACCAAAATGAAGCTATTTATGGGCACAATCAGTTGAGCAACATAAGACTGTCATAGCTATAGCGATATAGCCAAAACATTGTGGAAAAGGGTCATTTTGTAGAGAACAAGCAACTGCATGACTGTTGTAAAAAAATGGCTCATATTTTAACAAAGTACAGTCTAAAGTACTATCCAGGTAGTGCTACAACTGTTGGTATGAAATTCGGACCCAAAACATAATTATGCGAGCAATTAAGTTTGACTTATTTTATAAACACATATGTCATATATGTCATTCTAATTTTGTAAACGTGTAGTTCTGTTTAAGGTATGGTGTGTTATCATAACATAAATGGACATAAATAGTTTATATACCTGTAAGGTTGTTTAGCAATATATCATTTTCTATTTCACAGAATGATGAACATATAGTAATTTATTACAGATCATTGAATTATAAAACTCTAATTTGAATTAAATCGCAGAAAATAATTTACAATATTATGGTACGATGTTGCACCATACCTAACATCTATTTTGAAAACAGGCCAAACCGGTTTGACATGTATGTTGAAAAAATAAATGGAAATTGATTGTTTCAAAAGAGCCTTTTGAGACTGAGTTTTATATCAACGTTTGTAGTACTACCTGGATAGTACTTTAGACTGTACTTTGTTAAAATATGGGGCAGTTTTATCCAACCGTCATGCAGTTGCTTGTTCTGAACAAAATGACCCTTTTCCACAATGTTTTGGCTATGCCACTATAGCTTTGGCGGCCTTATCTTGCTTAACTGATTGAGCTCATGAATACCTTCATTTTGATATATAATATACCTGGACATACTGCTTTTTCTCGGCTAATGAAGTGCCCTTAAAATTTGGTCTCAAACACTTTACATGAACCTTAAACAGTTAAGCAGTGCAATGCTCATTCTTCTTATACAAGCATACAAATGAATACAATCTCTGTTGCTAAATCGTACATCGTAAATATTGCATCCTATTTCGGTCATGTTTTGAAAGAAATATTTTTCGATTCAATAGTCACGTGTGGGTGTGCAGACGTCAAATAGTCGTTAAGTAATCAAAACAAGAATTGTGCATAACATTCTAGCCTTGTTTTGCGGTTACTTTTAAAACCGCACTTGGTTGTAATAATACAAAACTAAAAAGCCAAAAATATATGTAGCTTTATTTGCATGACATTTCAAATGATTGTTAATATATGTAAACTTTAAGAATTGGACAAATATATTTATCTTCACAGTCGTACCTTTACATCGTATATTAAGATACAATTTTTTTTGCTGCACACACTTAACGGGTTCAGAGGTGGGGACCAAGGTTCGAGCCTCGAACACTCAATTTATATGTTTTTGAATTAAGAAACAGCGTGAAATTGACAGGTTGATTTGAAAGGAATTTGAAATGCTATTAAATGACTATTTGGAGCGAGTTCTTTAATTAAATTCAAAGGGAGGTAACTCTATATCGCTAATTTCGTTCAACCTTTATTATGCAAAAATAAGCGGTTTTTTTTTAAATTTAGACGGTCTCAGTTCAAAAAGATGTTTACTTTTGAATGGTTTTGTTTGGTTTTAGAGAACCAAAAATCTGGAACGCGAGAAATTCCCATATCAAAAGTTTGATTGATTTATCATACTGTAAGGGTTAAGTTATTAGTGGCTCGGGATCAGACCTCGAGTCGCGACATCAAATTAAAAGTCAGTGATTTGGAACGTATAAGCGTGACCATATGAACTTAATAACATGTTCACGCACTAACTTTGATCGTAATCTAACAACAAAATACAAATTTTGACATATTGCAAATGCATTGAAAGGGAAAGGAATCCACTAGGTATATTATTACTGCGTGAAAGAGGGATGAAAGAATAGTTGTCATTTCTCAAATTGTGATGTGAAAAATGTATTGCTATTTCGTGTGTATTCGTCTATTTTGTTTAAGTACAATTTTTACCACCAAATGTTAGTTGAGAACAAAGAATATAATATATTTCGGCGTTCAAAATGTCATACCTAAATCTTGAATAAAGCTGAATATACGATATTTTTGGCGCTCACCAACGATAACATCTGAGTGACATTTAATTTTGTGAACCAGAATATTATATATGGCTGAAAATTATTGGATTTTTTTTAAGTTTGTAACATTAAGCTAACAAGTTAAAGGTCGAACAGACAAACAAACTGGACACCAGAACTAATATATAATGTTTGGTAACGGCAAATAAGCCAAGGGTCATCCGATAAATAGTGAGACTGGTTTCTTTATCTCAAAACTAATGAACATATTGCAATGAATTTTTACAAACATGCACTCCATTGTCTACTGAATTTATTTTCCATATCAACTCGTTCGTTACTATGAAAAGCTTGGCTATATGCGTAATAAGATAACAGAAATGTTAAATTTTATAAACTCAAAGTACATGGAAATCCTGGCGATGAATACTAGTATTCTGCGGAGATAATGCACTTTTTGATTGCACCATATTTCTACCGATAATTCTTTTTCTTCCGTTGTGAAATTACAATTTTAAAGAATACCTATGGTTTGCCGGATTCTGATCAAACGACAAAACATTTTCAAAGCTAATATCTTAATGTCAACATTTGGTCATTTTTTTGTTAAAGATACAATCTGATATCTACAAGAAATACATCTGATGCATATCTTTGCTCAAAACTTATTTATGTATCACTGTAGAATCGCGTTTGGATACTCAACCATCTTTTAGAACAACGTTTAATATTGAAGGAAAGGATATGCGATGTATTTTGACGTCATTTTTTCAAAAAAAAGATCAGAAACATTGTCTACCACTTAGATATATTTACATCGTAAAATATATATTGTTAATAATGTTTATACCAATGTAAACCATGTTTTGTGTTTGTGTTTTGTATTTCGACGATAAACCATAATATGTTCAAGTCGTGATATATAATATAAAATTGGTGATATGTGATTTTTGTACTAAATATGTGGTAGGTCATAGGTAAGACAAAAATACTCCCTAAATCTTTTGATGAAACTGGCCCCTGGTGTATACATTCATTGTTAGATTTTGAGTTGCAATATCTCATTGGAATCGTTTTTAGAAGACGACTCCAATGAGATGATACATGGCAGAATTCCATTTTTAGTTTCTTCTGTATTTTCAACTTAATTTTTGACTTACGCAAAAAATGATCGTTAGATGTTAAGTAAAACAGGCCCCTGGTGATAGACATATAAAAAAACTGTGCTTTGAATTATACGTGTACCACAAAGGTTTAGAAATCTGTGAGGTGGTGCATTACCAATAAAGAATTTTCTGAAAACTTTGTGCGTCAAAATTAGCGCCAAGCCCTAATCACTTCCAGTATGTCAGCTCAGTCCTAAACGGCATGTCTGCTAAGGGTTAAAAACGTGAATGGGCTATGTGTGCCAAATCCGCATTCACGCGGACAACGTTTGTAGTTTTACGGATTTAATGGAAAGGGGTGTAAGTGACGTAATTTCCTGTCCAAATGTCGAAGTTTCGGTGCCATATTTTAATCAAATGTGCTTAAACGTACTACTGATGCATTATTTCATTCGGAACATCGCTCGGACTTTTCTTTAAACTGGAAAGTACCTCTAATGTAAGTGTAGTGATTTGGGGTCATTTTTAGGTAATTCGGCTTGTGGTGGTACTTCGGTTATTTTTGAAGAAATCACATTTTGTAAGTTCTTTCCGATCGTCTGTGGAGAACTTTTGGGCATTTTATAATTTGAAAACAAAACGCAGTAAAACTCTGTGTTTCGTTATCAAATTATAATGTGTCCACTTTATTTCTTAAGTTGATTTTGTTTCATACAATGTCATCTAAAGCGGGATCGTTGTGTTTGTGACGTCATATAAACCCACGTGCGAAGCGACGCGCGCTTTCATGGCCGTGTCCTTATTATTCCCGAGGTCTATTCCGTAGAATCGCCGAGGGTTCCCGATTGGACATGTTTCGATCTTAACTCTAAAACTTGTTCGACTTTTGTTTTATTTCAAAAGAAGATATCGTTCTTACAGTTTACCAATGGAGAAATTTTAAAGTCGAAGGGTAGTAGGCCCTATGTTTGAATTTGTCATCGTCACTAAAATTTGAGAAAATGTTTCAAAATACATTTATCCTAGTCCTAGTTTGTGTATTCATTTTTCTATTTAAGCGATGTTTTTGTTATTGCGTTTTTAAGTAGCTGTGTATACACACTTCATTTTATATCTAAACGCATGAAAATACAACATTATGATAGAAAACATTGTAATAGAATAGTGAATAAATTAGGGCAATATTCACCATTATATTGTCTTGATTAGTTATGTCTTATAATCTTTGTTGAGTTTGAAGTTTTCATTAGATAACAACCATCTATTCTTCTAGAGACATAAGTGGAGACCCGATTTTTTCTGCCATAAATCAGTTGTGGATATAAAATGGTTTCAAGTAAACTAATCCTATTTGAAAGATAGGGTTTTAAAGTGACTACAGAGCTATAGAATTACAACGGGCAGTGGGGCAAACTAACAAGTAAGGAGAAATAGATCTAAATGAGGCATTAACCCTTTATCATACATAACTTTGTCTTTCCAAAAATGAGTTTCGCATGGAGAGAACAGCGTTGACAAGTTTTATAATACTGTTTGAGAATATATTAAGAAAAATTATTTGTTGCACTATTTGGATTGTCCTTAAAACGACCGTAGTATCTTAATGACATAGTATCTTAAGTGTAGTGTCTCAGGTTCTGATAACGTGTGTACATGTTAATGCCAATAAATATATGATACATACTTAGTGTTTTGTATGAGAAAAAGTATCTAACGAGGTTGGGAGAATTGATAATTGGCGAGGCTCTGCCGAGACAATTATCAATTTTCACAACCGAGTTAGATATTTTTTTCATACAATACACCAAGTATGTATTATATTTATCTTATAACCTATATTTGTCTTGTTTTCTTCGTTTTTTTAACTGAAATGCAAGTTTCCAAAAATAACCGCATTATATTATTGTTCTAAACATAACTATGTGATATCATAAAAAATATCATATGGGTTGTTATCACACTGATATTTGTATAATTATAAGAAAAAGGTACATTCAAGCTAGGTGCTGACAGATGCATTTAGATCAAACAATTAATATTGATCGTGTTCCACAAAACTCGTGACTTCTGATTGGCTGAAAAATTGGATTCATTTCCTAATTAAAACAATTTGAGTACGCAGCTATGCCCGCAAATGAAAAATTAAACCATTTTGGCAAATCCACATTTATGCTTCGTTGTATCAAATCATGACGTGCAGATAATATTATTGTTGATTTTAGTAAGGTATGGATCAAAAAATCTAATTACAATCTAATTATTATGGATGGTGTCCGTGGTCTAGAGGTAGAGCGTCGGCCTCTCGACCCAAAGGTCCTGAGTTTGATTCCCGGGAACGGCTATCGATCTTGGTTCTTTCATGGCTCACACATTCGGCGCGAGTACTGGTGTTTTTTTCCAGGAAGCAGTATCGAGAGGTATTAATCTAAGTTGTAAGATCTTCCTAATCGATGTAATATAAATAGGTTTAAACCAATTATTATGAATCCAACTACACACCCGTATGAATCCGCATCGCGTTTTCATACAATGTGATAAGGTCTTTTGGTTTTCTACCTCTATGTACTCAACAAAATACTCTTTCATCTTAAAAACAATATGCCTCACATCTTAAGAGCCTGGGTGCAACATCATTACTTTGAAAAGCTATATTCCGATCTATATCTACAAATTTTGATAATGTCTGGAATTTTGAATTTTTGAATTAAAAATATTCACCCATAAGGTCTAGAAGTACTAAATACGCATCGGAAGTCGTCGCATTTACACAACTGTTAACATTTGAACAAAACAATCGGAAACAATATGACTAGACCGTATGTAAGGATTGGCCGAATCTTTTTCACTGAAAACTGTCAGAAAATAGAACGAAACAGAAAGGCTACGAGGGGTGATAGATTAGAGCCATGGATAACATACATAACAGTAAGGATCTAATTGATAACACGACAGATGACTCAGGTGATATAAGTGAAAAAGTTAACCCAACCGATCACTCTAATGATTTCAGGAAAATAGATTATCAATGACGAAATGTTTACACGTTTGATTGATTATCCGTATTTCCTTTCTGATTTAAAACAATGAGCCGAGTGTTTGAAAAAGTGTTGAAGTCGGCAACAATACTGCCACGCGTGAGCCGTTATGAGTGAGCCTCTCTAAAAACAGTCTTTAACAGAAGGTCGACCTTACTGAAACCTGCAACTATAGCTTCAAGAACGAGAACCGTTTTGTGAATAGAAAATGAAGGAAAAATTTGATGAGCCTATAACAATCTTGGTGAGACGTAGTACCCTTTTAAAAATGTTACACGTCACTTGAAACTGAACCTTCTGGGAACTCCGTGATATATACATTAATGTTTTCGGTGGTTTGTCGAGAGATAACGGTAGATTGTCATTTTTTTATAAACTCACCGCCTTACCAGTGAAAAAATATATATGTAAAAAAACGCTTTCGTCCATTTTTCCCTATATGATGTCATCCAAGCGGAGCCCAAAAAGCGATGACATCCCGAACGTTGCATGACATCATGGGCAAAATGACCGTGCGATTTGAAAATCTTTGAGTGGGACCATACCTTAATGAGACCGTATGGGTCCCGTGCGATATCGCAAGGTAATCGTGAGATTCCTGTGCGGAGATCGTACGGGTTCCGTACGGATATCGAGAGGATGCCATGCGGTCATCGCACGATTCTACGGGTTTTATTTTGGATGTTTGATAGTTAAGATATCGTACGATTTCCATGCGATCATTGAAAGGCTTCCGTGCGATGTCCGTGCGGCGACCGTGCGGTGTCCGCACAAGGCTACGGGCTTGCGATTTTTAAAGATGTGTATAACATTTTTTAAAACGAGATTGCAGGTGTCTGCGGTGCCCGTAAGATCGTGCGATGATCGCACGGGCACCGTATGTCACCGCATGGGCACCGCACGATTTTATGCGTACGGCGAGATACGGGCATCGTACGGGCTCCGTAGACCAAATGTAAACGAGGCTTTATTGTTCTTGCTACCCCGCCTGCATGCGGGGTGTCTATGTACTAAATTAGTCACAATACAACCGCTATTCAAACATTTGCATCACAGATCTATCTTTTACAAATATGTTGCATTGATTGAATGTATGATTTTTAACTTGATACTTAACTTTTGTATAATATTACCACCCCATTTTCGAATTTCTATATCAAGCCTCGTACATCGAGAAATGAATTCAATAAGACTATATTATTCCTGGGTTTCGATGTTTTTTGGCGATTTTGATCAATTCAAAACGAAGCGTTTGCGTGAAAAAAAAAAAAACGATAGCTATAATTAAAGAGTTATCAGTTAAATCAAACAAATGAGATAATGTTAATTGATTCTTAAAACATCAACACAATTAAACTATTTTTACTTAAGATAGGATAGCATTCGTTTTGCCGTTCAAAATGAATAAATTAATACATTTGTGACCCGTCAAGCGAAGAGGAACAATCTGTGTTGTGCTGAAAGTGTCGACCCTTGTCAGATTTCGCAATTCGCACAGATTGACTTGCGTCAACACTTTACACACTGGGATTATTTTCTGAATACAGAATGATCATTCTATCTTCCAGTGAAAGAAATTTCTAAATTCAGCCTTTGGTTTACCAATACTAGAATCAACCCCTTTTTTAGAATATTAAGTTTGCAGGGTTCCCAGGTAGTCTCTTTTCCTTGACGGGTTACATTTATGAACATTACGAATAAATCTCAGTGACAATATTTTTTTATTTCACAAGGAAAGTATTTATGAATCTCTATTAATCTGAATAACAATGAACTATGTTGTTATTTATATCAAATAGATGTAACACCGTGTAGATCTAACACAATGTGTGAAAAGGGCAGATCTTTTATTCAAAGTCAAAAAGGACATATATCATATCTGTCCATTTACATTGCATTGAATGAAATGTAATCGCAGCTAACAATAATGTTCGTCTATATTTGAATATTTATTTTTTCTCAATGGATTTTTTCTTATTTGACTAATGCGACACTTTCAACTGTCACCAAACTAGCATAATTATCTACTGCATATAAGTGTTATCAAATCTTGACATTTCATCGTTAGACGGCCAATGTATAGAAACTATAATTTCACGGTAATTTATTTATAACAGAAAATAAGGATGTACAATTCATTGTCAATAACATAACCAATGTAATTAATGTAACACACTATTCATAACAGTGCTGTTTTATCAAGGCTGTATGATTGGAATGCAATGTCTACAACCAGGGGCCTCTTTCAAGAAAGGTCCTACGATTGAAATTTGGTCGTATCGCAATCGTACGATAAAAATTGGCTTTCAAGAAACTTTTTGGCTTTCAAGAAAGGCGTCGTATCGTAAAATCTACGATAAAATATACGACACCTTCAGACCAGTCGTAAATTTTACGATTTTGTCCCTACGAGCCTTAATTTTTTTCGGATTCCTTTCTACCTCTCGCGGATGTTAGAACGATTATTTAGCTATGCACATGCCAAATTTCCAAGTACAATATAGTGTAATAAACGAGATAAATTGAAATCAACTGATGCACCATTATTTCGATGTTTGATTTTACTCTGCGACAATCGTACGATTGTCGCAGAATGTTTTCATGGTGGTATTCAGTTGTTTATTTACCGTAAGAATCGACCCTTTTGTGATCATGCCTGAAAACGTTTGCTAACCCTTCCTAGTGACACAGAAAGTGGGAGATACCAAATCAATAGATTTTTATGCATTTATAAATTACTTAATTAAAAAAAAAAAAAAAAAAAAAAAAAAAAAACCGCTCTCACATTATGCAATATGGGTTCCTGTGTTTCATGCTTAAAGTATGACGTATATTAAAAGGAAAATTCCACAGCCTGTAGTCAAAACCACACCATTCTTGAAAAATAGGAGGATTTCTTATCAACAACAACAATAACAAAAACATCATCATCAACAACAAAACCGCTGCACTGGATATTTTTTTCTCTCTCTTTTCGCCAAAGATGAACTGAGCAAATAATCAAGCAGATACAATAATTGAACGGCGACATCAAGTCAGATGAAACATGTCTGGGCTTCATGTAACTGTTGTAGTTACACGGAAACGACAACGAGCACTGTACTAGAACCGAAGTTAAAGTTATCAGTAATTTGAATTAAAGCGATGGAATATTATATCCATCTAAAGTTCATTTCAATGCCATCCTTTTATAGTTCGTTTCAATAAGTTCCATATAGGCACAGAACTTTACAGATTTGAACAATTACATAACAAATACATATAAGAAAAATGGATGAGCCATTTTTTCATCTTACCCTTTAAAAATGTTGTATTCTTATACATGCTAATACTTCACCAGAAAACAACCAACTAACCAAACAACATTGATAATAAAATATAATGACAATAAAGTCATACACCGAAAACTTGGTGCAGATGATCATTAACTAGAACATGTGCATTTTTACAATGTGGTCCAATGTTCGATTGCTCCACATTCGACGCGACAGTCGGTATACTTTCATTGGAAAGGGAATCGACACTGTAAGCTTAATTAACTATGCAATTATGAGCACTTGCATAATTATAATGACAAAGATATTTAGATGTCGATGAGAAATGTGTAGTTGGACGAATAGAGTTTAAAAATCTCGTTAAATATGCATATATATACAAGTAAATGGCTTTTCTACGGTCAGTTTGCTGATTTACCCTTTTTGGTATTTTAAAAAGCGGAAAATATACCCACTTACGCGGAAGTTTATATCATATGATCAGCACGTGCAGATATGAAAGATCAACTTTACGATAATCTTATGAGGTCGTATAGTCTGCGATTTTCAACGATATTTTTGTGAAAGCCGTTTACGACCGTCTTAAATATAATCGTACGATATTTATAAGATAAATCGTACGATATTTTTCTTGAAAGAGGCCCCAGGGAAAGTGATCATCAGCGGTCAAGGTTTTATATCTATCCGCCGACCCCTCCCACTTATTTTACGAGGAAATAACGATCGGTTAATACGCAGGTATCTCAAATAAACGAACCCAACCAATCAATTCGGGTTCAAATCTTAATTAAGGATTCTTGTTATTTGATTCTACTAAACCCCCCTTAAGAAAAACGATCGCGTTTTCACTGATGTCATTGAAAAAGAGGGGCAATTTTGCAACATTTTTGTTTTTACAAAGTGCATATCTTCTTTTCAATAACATAGAACTTAATTCGCAATAAAATTCATTATCATGTGTTTTACTGTGTACACAGATATCTCCGCCCATTTATGACGTCATCTTTAGTGGGAATGTTGATGCTATTGACGTCACTAAACGTGCTAAGTGACGTGCTTCGATTTTTGCGAAATTCTCCTAACGTCAAAATCGTTACTTATTTATTAATTTCACATCCAGAAAAAAAGTATTTTTACTCTTTTACACTTAAAAAGGGTAATAAAACTAATTTCAGAATTGTGATCGTTCTATCATGGAAATAATTTCATTTTCACGGTGATCAATGTGTCAATGAAGAGGTCTGATGGTGACGTAGTTAAATGCAAATCAAAATCCTCGGGCTTTGCCTTCGGTTTTTATCTTTTGCATATAACACTTCCTCCATCAGACTTTAGTCGTGGACATATCAACCCGAAAATGAAATTATTTCAAAAACAATATTGCATGATTTTCGAATTTCGACATTACTTCTGGATCCAATTCGCTTTTCAAATACGAATAGTATTGAAATAACAGAAGACTCGGTTGGTTCTCATCAAAAGCGTAACTAGGATTTTGAATTTTATACGCACTCGGACGGCGACCAACATAGAATATAAAGGATAAAGGCGAGATGTGGACTGTGACAAAAGATGAATGTCCTCCATCCGCTCCTCTTTTCTATGATTTGAGCGTTGGTGAATAATCAAAACATAATAACTATAGCTTGAATAAGGATAAAGCCGAGATGTGGACTGTGACAAAAGATGAATGTCCTCCATCCGCTCCTCTTTTCTATGATTTGAGCGTTGGTGAATAATCAAAACATAATAACTATAGCTTGAATAAGCTGTAGTTTCAATGTTATTATCGTTCACCTACTATGTTTTTTGAAAGATGACTTTTACGCACATGCGTAAATTGCGTAATGGAAGTTACGCCCTTGCTCATTCTGATAATTTCAATTTAATAGCCTTTGATAGTTCTAGTAACTTAAAGAAAGAAAACACTGGAATTAGATGAATTTATTTATAGCTGGCAATTCAAAATAAATATCGCTTCTACAAAAGTGAATGCAAGTAGCAAGAATGGTATATAAGATTAAGAGAATATGAGCGGCTCCTGCGAATCGAACCTAGGGCCTTTCAGTCAAGAAGCCAACACTTTACCCCTAACCCAAGGTCAGCACATAAGTGAATTATTCAAGGAATGAAGACAATATTTCAATATATTCTCATTCACTGCTCAAAAGTTCTTCGCGACATCCATATATTTCTAAACTGTTTACACATTAGTAGTTTTTTTTTTCAAAATGCGGACTTACCTTAACGAATGAGTGTGCACTTAGTCATTACCTTGTTCAATATTTTAATAAAATAATGCGTCGGGTACACATCAAGAAATGATAAAAGGAGTTTTTATGGGTTTAGATGTATAAAACAAAATTTAACAATTATAAGAAAGTAAAAATACTGTTAGTATCATTGTGAAATTGACATTCATCACAATCAAAATCGTTCTAATTCGCTCACTCAGTGCTCCATTAATTCATTCCAAACACTCACTCAAACGATTCAAACACGTCCCAATATCACTCAAAATGATATGATAAACTATTGCTTTAAAAAATAAATAAAGTTCAAAAAATCGATATTTCAATGACATCGTTTAGATAATAAGCGTCTGATAAATTCGTTAAAAATAGGAAGCTACTTACAGAACTTGTATGCATTTAATATTAAAGGGAGGTAATACATATCGCTAATTTTGTTCTTCCTGGACAAAATTAGCGATATTGGGTTAACTCATTTCAATTTGACTCAAAACTCGCTCCACACACCCATTCAATTTCATCCCAAAATCACTTCAAAATTATTCACCTCGTCAAATTACTAATAGAAGATTTACTTAATTATAACAAATTCTATTTTGAGAAAGCACCGTGTACATTTTGGTTTAAAGAGAGTAAATCTGAAAATATTTTCGATCCGAATCTCTCCTGTCGTTTGATTTTGCCTGAAGAGTCGAAACATTATTTTGACAAGAACAATGGCTTTCGAATAATATTTTCCTTGTTAGAATTTTTGTGGAACATTTTTTTTTATTTCATTTATTTTATTTCATTTATACACATACACATGCATTGAGGAAATGATAGAGTCAACCCATATATAAATATCAACATTTGTCTTTGAAAAACGAAACAAATACAATATAAAAGACAAATTGTGAGCCAGTCTTATAGCTAGGCTGAAACCTTTATCGTTGGCAAGCTTTGACCATCCATCAAATGAGAAAGATTCAATCGTCGATAAGACAATGACATTCGTCAATCACCTTTTGGCCCCGGTCCCGATCGTAATTACGGGGTATGGGCAATGGGAAAGTGCCACAGGCAATCTCAATATACTTGATGGTCAGTCAGGGTGACCACGGGTGACCGGTACAGAACTGACCGCCTTTATATGTCCCCCGATTTGATGTGGCTTTACAAGATTTAAAGAGACATATCTGTAAGTAGACTGTTTTATGACAAACCAAAGAAAAAACAAGTGACTGTGAGAAAATGTTAACCTTTCACCGTTTGTAGTTTTTATGACTTAATAAGTTATCTGATGATATTTGAAAGTGACAGATTCTTCACAAATACATTTCCTTTTCATAACGTGATATTTGAAATTCCCTTAGGCACGTTTGGGCAAACGATTTTTTTGAAAATATCGAATGATGATAATAAAATTAATCAAAAACATTTTGTAATGATTCGTTTCTTACATCATTTAATTATCAATTCAATTTTGATTACACTCTTATGAATGTCCTTTTTTATATTTGATCTTCACAGACATAAAATGACTATATCCTTCATTTGGTAATCGATTACATGTTTAAGAAATTGATAGCACATAAATAATACTCCGTTCTCAGGTTGCAATAACGTTAGTGAACGTTTTGAAAGGATGCCCCGTTTTGCACGTGAACGTATGTGCAAAGCGGGTTGTCATTTCGAAAATGTTTCTCGAACACATGACTGAATTCAGCGTATCTCGGATAGCTACGAAATGAAATATTCCAAGAACAAAACTGTTTATACGGTATCACTGCTTACCGGAAGCTAG
The DNA here is from genome assembly GCA_948146395.1 of Fragum whitleyi. Taxonomy (NCBI): domain Eukaryota; kingdom Metazoa; phylum Mollusca; class Bivalvia; order Cardiida; family Cardiidae; genus Fragum; species Fragum whitleyi. The sequence goes on along the minus strand of OX411547.1, from coordinate 39,734,377 downwards.
ATTTTTCCACAGGTAACAGTCACGTGCTAGTCACGTGACGTTAATCACCAGGAAATTAGAATATAAAAAGTTGACGTTTAAATCTATATTTCACGATAATTAAGAGGAAATATCTTGGCGGTGTTTTCGAAAGCAGTGAAACAGATCTTTTGTGGTAAACAATACCAACACGCGTATGTTGATGCTTAATTCGACTTTAATCGGTGGCAATTCTACACTTATTCTTGGTGAAATTCGCTTACTGTCCGATTCTGTCGATTTCCATGTCAACAGGTGATTGATGCTTCAACATGCCAGCATGTTTGTTTCACGAGAGGAAACAAACTATCGAATTCGAAACTTAAGCTTACTTGATGCACTACGTCGGATTAATCAGAACCCCGTAATGCGCATGCGTTCTTTTGAAATTCGCTGGTACCCTGCTTAATTTTACATGCATACCATGGACAATCATTTTAATAGAATATGTCAAGCAGCTGCAATCGAAGTGAAGGTTTGAATTACACATACGTGTAGTCGGACATCTCAATTAAGCTTTCCAATTCGGTATAACCTTTAAGAAGAGAAAAAGGAAAGAAAAGATTAAGGTGATATGATCTTAAATACAATGTATAAGTAAATGCTAACCCTACGCTTGAAATTTGAGGAAAACATTCTTCGGATATTTCAAATATTCAATCCTACAATCTTAAAATAACGAATATCTAACAAATTTTTATATCCATTTACATAATGGGATATTTTCGTTTATATATATTAAGAAAATCTCGACACACCGTATTATCAATGTCGAAGTTGGTAAATTTTAAAGATTTTCTAAATCTACTTATGACGTTGACAACATAAAAGGACTTGTATAAAAGAGAATGATACTATTTTGTAGTTATAGTAGTTCGAAACAAAGAACTTTATCAAACTCTAGGAAAACGGGAAACGGTTTTATACATATATATGTTTTTTTATATATATATATTTATATCTCCATGGAAACTAAAATCGCTTCTTCATTTTTTTTATATTTATTCACTAAATTTGAGGCATTTTGTTGGTCTACTACAATGTATTTGCGTAAGCATATAAATTAGTTGCGTAATACTTTTTTTCTTGGGAAATGAAAGCAAGTTTTCGCCTCAAATTAGTTGCCGCGGGAAATAAAGGTAGAACTGATGGAGTTCATTTCCACCAATTCTCTTTCAAATAGCAACCTCCGATTCTAAATTCAAACAAGCATAGAAATAACTTTAAATCCGAACAGTAGATGCTTTTGGTATCAAAATAATTCTTTTTATTTCATTTTTAAGCTGTCTGGAATTATTGTAATATTATTTAACAAAAAATGTGATGGATTGTTTGTCGGGCATATAATAAAAGAAACAAAAAAACCACAAATATCGTGGTTGGGCGACAAAACTGTCGTATCTACAGCTTGTATTAACGACCATTTAGTCGCACACCCACGATATACAGGTATGACTTGGTCAATCAATGAATCACATTTCTCATCGTCGATTGACCGCAGAGTGCGAAAGGGAAGTAGATGTGTCAAGATAAAGTCCATTATAATTTTAAAAACATTCAAGCGACACCTATAATTATAGGTCCAATTCCCAGGAGATGCATTTAAGCGTCCAATGAGAGCACGCGTTACAGGACCGCTCAGGTGGTCACGTAGAGCGTCTGGTGACGGGGAAGAAATTTCCCATCTGTCTTGACCGGAAGTAGGTGTCGCCTGGTGATTTCTAATCTGACACCGGTGCTCCGGGTAGAGAGAAGATTTTTTTTATTTCAGATTCAGAATAAAGCATCTTCTATTAATAAAACAGAAACAAATTCATAGTTGGCGTGTGTCTAACTCGTCCAGCTGGGAAAATTCCGATGAGGTATTCAAACTATTATTGCAATTAGAAATAGTAAATATGAAATCCGATTATGCCCTACAATCTAGAGTGTTTCAAAAGACGACCAAATCAGCTGTCAGACGTCGTTTATACGGACAAAAATGATCTGAAAGAGAAAGTTGCCGTCATCAGAATCGATTGGAATTCTCGCTTTCTTAACACTTTAGAAATAGTCGTCAACCGGACATCACTTATTCGAAAAGTCTAACTCCATAACATTCACAATAGACAATATTTTTTTTACCTAATTTCTAAAGTTTCTAGTCATACGTAATAAAACATAATGATATATGAACAGTCGCGATGTCTTATTAGTTAAGATAACTATTAACATAAACTAACACAGTTCTTATCAAATAATATACATGTAGTTGAAAAATACGTCGATGGGCCACCAAAACCATTTAACATTTGAAACGCTGGAGTTACGAGGCTTTGATCCTCGGCTATGATAAATGTTTTAATAGAGATAATATGCTAATCGAGAAGTATGGAAGAGAAGCTGAATTTAATAAAAAAACGATTGAAATGTTCTGTAATACAAAAATGAAATTTATTCACCATTTGAATGAGGTTAAGCAAACGAGATCTCAATTCTAAAGCTTTTTTGATTAATTTTGCAAGGTTTAAAAAAAATCTATTTTGGTTGTTAAGTTAAAGTGTCATCTTAAGGTGGAAGAGGACAGTAGCGTCCTCTGAGATAAGTGCACATATATTGGTATCTTTGGAAATGTTGTGTTAGCGCGATCTCAATGGTGTATGTTTTCTAACGTTCGATTTAGAATTAACGTTACCATGACGTCGTTAAAATGACGGTTTCGCGCGTCTTTTACAAATGACCCTATGCGTTCTTAAACGCTTACCCTGGTCGTATTTTAAGTGATTCAATTCAATGGAATACACCAAAATGAAGTTGAATGAATTGGGAACATTGGCATGTAATTAGAACATTGTTATATTCAAAGATAGATACACGAGATTGAATTATAGATAAATTTTCATTTTTTTGCGGCCCGAAAAAATAGCTTTAACTTATTTTTTAAAAAAAAATGGCCCGATGAAATTTTTTTGAAAGTTCATATTTTTTGTCCAGCTTCCTTTTCATATGCTCGCATCTTTTTGTGACGTTTCACTGTACGGAATTTCTACTTTTGGTGATCAAAGTTTGTTACCCTAACGTCGAAAGTTGGTTATAGACAAACGCGGTAAGTCGAAAATTTCTCTAAATTCTTTTGACAGACTTCACAAAATGTATTTATTTGATTTCTGTATATAGAAAAATCAAATGTCAAAATATTTTTCGTTTTCCATAAACATGCTTGAAGGTTTTCCCATTTTATTTGAAATGTTATCACTGTACCCTCAAATAGTCTTTGAACGTGCTAATTCATGGTAACGTCATAACGACGAGCTTATGAAAAAAACTTACAAAAGTCAATTTTCATTTTTAGTGACGTCGACGTAAAACTTGTTGAAGTCACCGTTCTGCAACACCTGTGTTAGATAAATTCATGTGTACCGCTAAATCGGAATAGAATAACGAGGACCTTTTCCTCAAAGACCTTTGAACACGTCTGTGAATTTTTATCTTTTTATTCCAATTGATCGTAAAAGCATTCAAATAAACATAGGAAAATATGAGGTGTATTTTAAACGTCAAAGTCATCGTTTCAACGTCAAAATTACAAACTTTAAATCCGGATTATAAAAAATCAGCACGGTGAAAGCTTTTAAACTTTTCCTGTTAATCGAACTAGAATGGTAGAAAATAATATAAAAATTAAATGAACAAATTTCATCGGGCCAATTTTTTATAATTTTGTTAAAAGTGAGATTTTTCGTAACAGTGAAAAAATGTGAATATTAATTTCAAGTAACTCATTTGTCTATATACTTAATTACAAAAGTTTTAATTTAGCTTAAATGCGTTTTAATCATTTATTAAGCTTCACTTTGGTACAATTTTCGGAACACAAACGTCTTATAGTAAATCGCACTGCGCAATTAAAAGGGGCTAGGGTAGTTTTTAGAAAGCGCCAAATCGTCATTTTCACGACGTCATGGTAATGTAATTTCCAAATTAAAAATGAAAAAAATATACGCCGTTGAGATCAAACAAACTCGGAGTTTATATATATACCACAATTTAATCATTTTTCTCAAAAAAAAAAAAAAAAAAAAAACACTATTGTCCTCTTCCACCTTAGCAGTAGTATTTCTTTTGATATAAACTCTCCTTATTTCAACATATGAATTGCATACGAAAAGAAAGTGAAATTCACATTCGATCTTATGGTTATTGCATAGTTCAAATAAGCGCTGATATCTCTAAATTCTGTTGTTTCCGTATCTTCCTGTCTCTATTCTGAGAGAATGAGATGAAAGTCGTAACTTTGAAATATGGTTTAACCATTTGAAAGAAATATAGGATATTGAATGAGTGGTCATTGAATACTGAATTTATTAAACTCGTCATCTATAAACAGATAAAAACGAGGCTGCGCCGAGTTTTTATCAGTTTTAGATGACGAGTTTAATAAATTCTGTATTTTATGAGCACAAATTTTATATTCTGTTTATAATATGACCCGAATTTTAGCGAAAATAGTCAAAATTCTTGAAATTCAACGTTTCAATTTTCCGCGAAACTTATAACGCCGTTTAAAAATGACGTCACAAAACTTAGATTATGACGTCATTTGTGCGGTTACAAAATAGCGTTACTATTCGCACTGACCTCATTTGCATAGTTATTCCACTAGTGTAATAACACCCGTGTAATATCAAAAATATTCAACGGGGTAATTTCACTTCGGTCATATTATAAAAAACATTTAAATAATTTTCAATATCTGGACTAGTCTTTAAGAATATATAGTTTGTTACTAACGAACTGTAATTAATGTAAGAGTGAATATTTTGATAAAACTCATCTAGAACTCTTGATCTAAAAATCGTAGAGAAATATTTACGGTAATCACAATTAGGATTACTCCAAACATGGCCACATTACTAAGAAAGCCTACGAGCGACAAAATGAAAAGACTATTTTTGGCAAACACGTATCAACGTAAAATTAAACAGTCAAAACAAAACGAGAAAAAGAGTCGCCCGTACGCGAAACAATCGCGCTGAAAGCACTGTAATTCGGTCGCTATTGAACGTTTAGAAACACTGTTTTTGCAATCTTTGAAATTTAGCTAAAGAACTATTAAAAAAGTCCTTCATTTTAGGAACTTGACCCATAATAGTTCCGCAACGTTTCGGAACGCATGCCCTTTTACAATGTTGACAGAGGTTTCCTAATGAAAAGAAGAAAATCAATCCTGTGGGAGAATAACGGCACGATGACAAAATTGAAATTTTATTATATTGGCTGGCTAATGAAGATATGTACCCCACAAAAGCCAAATTCCCCTTATTCTAAACACCCCTTAATTTGCTTATCATTATTAAGTAAGTAAATTGCACGTTGGTTTATTCGATCCCTCACTCCCCACACAGGCTGTGTATTATATGAAACACGATAGTATCAATTTTTGATTAAATTACCCTCTATCGACGAGCAAGCTTTTCAATGCGGTTTGAAATTACTGGGACAAATATCAAATCCTGTCAAAAATTTTGATCGAGTAATTCCGAAAAGATTTATTTAAACGAGATGATGTTTCACAGATTTGCAATTCAGTGAATCCTTGTCGGGAAACACGAATAACGTAACCACAGCCAGAATGTCACTTAATTTAAGGTATTCTTTGTCGTAAAAAGAAGACGTTTCCTTTTTACTGTGCCTAGTGAAACTTGAATGAAAGGAGAAGGAAATATGTATCAAGGTCAAAATTCATCATAAAGGCTATCCTAGACACCATTGGAAACATTAACTCGAATAAGAAAACGAAACGAAAACATATTACCCGCCTTTTATAAAAGTTAATCCCATTCGTTATATTCTTTTATTAAAGGTTCGAGCGTTTTGGTATTCTAAGTTTATTGTTATTTTGTTTTGTAATCATGTTGCAAAGAAAATGAACATTATTTTTCTTGAGATAAATCATTTGATTGTAATCCCTTTTGAAAAATGTGTTATGTATATTCTCGGCCATTGCTTTGTTTCCATCGTTACTTATTCCGACTGGGTCATTCGAATAAATTTTGGTAGGTAACAATGTCATATAAGCTTATATGGCGCACGTTTATTTCTTTCACGGCGTACGTTTTGAAAAATCGAGAAATTTTGTTGGAAAGTGCGAATACGCTTGTTGCAAGAAATTTGTCTTTTCTAATAACGTTATGGTCTAACTTTTTTCTGCCATTGCATTACCTTTCATCTGCCTTTTGTCAATTGAATATATCAGTTTTCTAGAAGATTCAACAAACGATACTTAAGTATTTAGTATGTCATGGGCGCTGAAAGATTGTTGCCTACGATGCATCATCTTATGACGGATATGCATGATGATTGGGCTGATTATAAATATTTCTTTAATGCTTTTCGGTGGTTTATCGAGAAATAACGGTAGATTATCACTTGATAAACTCACCGCAAAAGCAGTGAAATTATCAAACTCTTATACCCTGCTTTTGTGCATTTCATCCTATCTGACGCCATCTACGCGGGGAAAAATCAGTGACGTCACAATGAACGTTGCAAAGCAATCACGTGCAAAATGACGCGCTTTGCGAAAATATGTCCTAGAAATTTTACATTTTGTCTCATTTTTGCATTAAAGAAATAGAATAATCGTTTGTTTTTCGAGTAAGATTGATTACTATTTCATTTCGTGAATAACAAAAGCTATATTTTCACTCGCGGCTCTGCCACTCGTGAAAATATAGCTTTTGTTGTTCACTCAATGAAATATAAATCGATCTTACACTGAAACAAACGATTGTCCTCTATATATTTGCTTGCATATGCATTTTCCTTTGTAAAAGTATACAGGAAGAAGACCCCTTCCTTCTTATTACAGGTGTGGAAACCGAGATATTATTTCGTCTGTTAGTGAAAGAAGAAAGCTCTCATCTAACCCACCCACCAACCCTTTATTGCTTCATACGTGCCTGCATTATCAGTAATCAAAACTTAAATAGCAGATACATAAATATCAATGAGGTACATGTTTTGTATTACATAAAATATAATTAAACTCTTATCTTATGGATATTTATTTTCAGAATACGAAAATAGGCGAGCGCCTGAATTTGGAGGGTTGGTGGTTTCATGGAAAGCAAAGTGACAGAAATGCCTGGAAAAAGCTACTTTATTTTACCTATTCTAATTCTTCAAGTGTTCAACTATTTTTTTTCATATTCTTTCAACTGTATTTAAAGGGGGTGTATGTATTTTGATGATTTTAAAATAAAAAAAAAAATAGACTTAGATGACTAAAAGAGTTTTTTAGAACTTTTTTCCTGCATTTTCGTCTTGTAAATGTTACTCATCAAATATTCTACAATTCCTTGTATTCAATGAATCATGTGTGCCAATTTACTAACATCATTAGAAGGTCATCATTAAGTTTCTAAACGCTAAAAAATACCATTTTTTCGAAAAATGCATGGAAAGCTATATGCTGATTTTTATGCCTTGGTGGTCATACATTGTACATCTAAATGAGCCTGTCCGAGACATTTCCTACAAATTCACATCAGCGTGAGTTGCACTCCATTAGCTTTCCGGAAAGTGTAAAGCCGGACGAAGAATGATATGGCAGTGGGCTTACACAGGCTTAGTAGCTACAGTTAACAACATCGTGTACAGTCAATCTTGCTCGAGCGACCACTTCTATAAAGCGACCCCTTTTATTAAGCGACCCTCATAAAAAAGTCCCTTCGCCGTAAGTAAAATTTCCGAAAAGTGGACATTCTTAAACTAAAAAAAATCTTATTATTGTATCTTATGACGTAAGAAGCCATTAGAATCGTCTCACTGGGACGATTCTCATGGGTTCGAACATCCCAGGATTCAGTCAGAATTATGTGACAATCTTTATATGCTATCGAAAAACAAGTCTTTTTTATCATTGAATATAGTAATAAGCCATTATTTCCATCGGCGACCGCTTTTGAATGATCCACTAAGTGGTCGCTTAACGCAAGTTTTACTGTAATTGACTAGTTAAATGGTTTTGGAATGATGTTGAACGAGTGTGTGGGGCGAGGTTTCTCCATAGAGCGAAAAGGGAAGACTTTGGTCTGACTGCGTCCATGCACAGACTGATAAGGGTCTTAATTGTGATTGCAAGATGAAATGTTGGAATTGTACGCAAAGGGTCAAATTGTATAATTAGAAATGTTACACACGGAGTTAAATACTGTGTACAAGTATAATATTAAGTATGTTTTCTAAGACAACATTTTTTAAAGTAATAAAATTGGAATTATGGAATGGCTACTTCGCTGGATCAAAAAGAATAAAACAGTTTGTCCGTATTACTTGCCATATATTGCATTTATTAATGGTGCAGTATAAAGTTTTTTATATTTCTTTTTTTTAAATAACCCTCTTGGCTTGATTTACGCCCATAGTAAGAAAAAAATAGTAGAGAAAAATCAAAAGTACCGGTTACATGCATGGATGAATATAGCAGTGGTCTTCAAATCAAAACAAACAAAAAACCCACAGGAATGATTCAAGGGAGGTAAATGATGTTTTTGAAATCTAATTCATACATAAATTGATCTCCCTGAAAATGATGATTTTACAGATGTCATTCAAAGTAGATTCAAACACGCAGAGGTTAGATATTTATTTTTCTTCACATATTTTAGACTATTTAGAGCCTGAAGCACTACAGTTGATAATATGAAAACTTAAAAGTGGTTTAATTCTTTTTATTTTACTTTGTATGGAAACAGATTGATCCCTCTTGATTTTGCTTCCTGGAAAATTCACCAGTACTCGTGGCAAATGAATGGGCAAATGAAAGAACCAAGATCGATAGCCGCATCCGGGAATCAAACTCAGGACCTCTGGGTCAAGAGGCCGACGCTCTACCACGGACACCACACACATCAAGAACTTGATATTCTCCTGGATCAAAACCATTCTACACGTAAATCATTCAGCCAATGCTCTTTTCATTCATTCCAAACACTCACTCAAACCATTCAATTACATTACAAATTGTTCAAAGAAGATAAGATCACGACTATATTCAAAACAAAAATCGATTGAAAAAAAATATGGGATTTCAATGACTTATTTGAATGATTAAGCGTCAAATCGGTTTGAGAAGATATAGAAAACTATCTATAAAACCTGTTTGCATACTTCATACATTCATATTGAACAAAATGGGTGATAGTGTTCTATCTCCCTTATTTATTTATTTTGTTTTCAAAATCCTATCCATAAACTCATTCAATGTCATTCCAAAGTAATTCCAAAATAATGTTTATAACTTTACCGTTTGTGTTACGACGGCGGCCTTCTCGTTGTCGTACCCTCGTGTTTTTTTATTTTTGTACTGTAGCGGTGATCTAATTAGTTTTACTGTATTTTGTCAGGGTACTATACATCCATAAGTTTGAGTTAGTAATCAAAGGTCAATTTTGTCTATACACCGTATAGTCAAAATAAACCTTTGGTCGCTCACTTGAAATTGTGGATGAATAAGAGATTTATTCCTCAGTGAAATCAAAGTGCTGATTGTACTGAAGGTCATGAAAATTTTAAATTTGTGAGATGAGAACTAAGACATGTAATCAATTTAAGTCAACTATAGCATCTACTAGCGTATATATACGCACCAAACCCATGTTTAAATGTCTAAAACTCAAAATTTTTCATTAGATATTCGACAAGACTTTCGATTCAACCCACCTTTTGGATTTCTAAATGCCTGAAAAAGACACAAGACATTGCTTTAAACATTCGACTAAACCAGTTTTTAACTATCTAAATGCCCAAACTGGACATTAGACATTCAATAAGACATTCGGCCGGACCAAGCTTTGAATGTCTGAATGCCTCAATTACATGTAGATATAGAACATTCGACCGAACATGTTTTTAAATTTCTAAAACCATCAATTAGACATAACACATTTGATAAGACAATCGACCGATACCCGTGTTTGAGTGTCTAGATGCCTCAATTAGACTTGAGCCATGCAAAAGACGTTTGACCGAACCCGTGTTTGAATGTCTAAATACCCAAATTGAAGATGAGACATTCGATAAGACATTCTACCGATCGCGTATTTTACTTTAAATACGCTCAATTAGACATTAGACATATGTTTAGGAATTCGTCGAAATCGGTGTTTGTGTGTCTTGTTACCTTAATTAGACATTAGACATGCGTTAAGACATTTAACGAAACAAAACTTGAATAACTAAATCCCTCAATTAGACACTAGAAATTTGTTGAGACCTTCGACAAAACCCGTGTTTGAATGTCAAAATAACCAAATATAACATTTTACATTCGATCAGACATTCGATAAACCCAACTTTTGAATTTCTAAAGTCCGAATTAGACGTTAGACATTCAATGAGACATTCGACTGAACCAGTTCTTGAATGTCGATATGACTCGAAAAGAGATTAGACATTCAATGATACATTCGACCGTACCCGTTTTTGAATGTCTAAATGTCCTTATCAGATATAAGACATTCTTTTAAACATTCACCCGTAATTGCTTGTCTAAATACCCAAATAAGACAAAGCTTTCGCATTGACTTTCGATAAAACTCACTTTTGCATGTCTAAATGCAACAATTACATTAGACATTCGATTAGACATTCGCCCGAAACCCGTTTTTGAAAGTCTTAATACAAGAATTAGACATTAGATATTCATTTAGACATTCGACCAATGCTCGAATAAATAAATACCTAAATTAGACATTGGACATTCCTTAAGACACCCGATCGAACCTGTGTTGAATGTCTTAATGCCCAAATTAGACATTAAACATTCGTTTAGGCATTCAACTTAAACCGTTTTTGTGTTTGTCTGAATGTCCGAATTAGACATAAGACATGCGATAAGAAATTCGACCGAACCCATTCTTGAATGACCAAATGCCTCAACTAGACACAAGACATTCGATTAGACTTTTGACCCATGATTGAATGTCTGAGACCCTCAAATATGCATTAGACATTCGTTTAGGCGTTCAACCGAACCCGTCTTTAAAAGTCTAAATCGCTAAATCATACATTGGATATTCGTTTAGACATTCGACCTTACCTGTTTTCAAAAGTCGTAAATCCGGCTTCAAACATAAGAATTTCGATAAATCCCCCACTTAAGCATCCGTTTAGACATTCGACCAAACATCCTTTCAAAATGGCAATCGAATGTCTAAACGAAAAATATCTAATGTCTTATTAGGATATTTAGACATTCAAACACGGGTTCGGTCGAATGTCTAGTCGAATGTCTAATGTTTAATTTTGTTATCAAGACATTCAATTACGGGCTCGGTCGAATGTTAAAAACGAATGTATTTTACATATATACATTCAAGAATTGGTTCCGTCGATTGTCTTATCCAATGTCGAATGCTTTATTCTGGCATTAAGATATTCAAAAACCGTTTCAGTCGAATGTCTTAACTAATATTTAATTCGGGCATTGTCGTTTTGAATGGTTCGAGTGACTGTTTGGAATGAATTAAAGAACCTACATCTACCATCAATTACATAGAGGATAATCGTTTGTTTCAGTCAGAGATCGATTTATATTTGTTGTTGTGTTTTTCACGAAATGAAATATTAATCGATCTTAAACAAAAAAAAAAACGATTATTCTATTTCCTTAATGCAAGAATGAGACAAAAATGCGAAATTTCTATGACATATTTTCGTAAAGCGCGTCATTTTGCACGTGATTGCTATGCAACGTTTCTTGTGACGTCACTTTTTTCGCCCCGCATAGATGACGTCAGATAGGATGAAATGCACAAAAGCAGGGTATATGTTTTTGATAATTTCACTGCTTTTGCGGTGAGATTATCAAGTGATAATCTACCGTTATTTCTCGATAAACCACCGAAAAGCATTAAAGAAATATTTTTTGTTGTTTACGAGAAGTGCTGTGGAATCTTTATAACTGGAATGATCTTTTTAAGTTTTTTCTTATCTGGACGTGATTGAAATTTAAAACCTTTCGAAGACGGTTAGAAAGTAGTTTTAATGTTATTTATTTACAGGCACTGTTCTCAATATTTGTATACATGTACAGTTAGTAACATAATGAAATTGAAATTAACCCAAATCAAAAGCCTTCCAAATCGCTCGCTCAGTACTCCATTCATTCATTCAAAACACTTACTCATACCATTCAAAAACGCTCAAACCCATTGAAAAATATAGAATCGACAACGTCATCCAAAATAAATTTGGATAGAGAAATATCGCGATTTCACTGACATGATTTAAATTGTAAGCGTCTAAAAGGTTCTTAAAGAAATAGGAAGCTATAGAACTTGTATGCATATTTTAATAAAGGGAGGTAATCAATATCGATAATTCTGTTCATCCTGAACAAAATTAGCGACATTAGATTACCTTCCTTTAATTGCACTCAAAAGTCGCTCCACGCAATCATTCAATATCACTCCAAAATCATTCCAAAATCATTCACCTTGTCAGTTTCATGATGTAATGTATCATGTCAATACTTGATACAAAGTTTATTTACGCAGATTTTCACTTATTTCACGTTTGTTTTCAAAGCTAATCACTCTCTTTTATATATGCATATTTATGTGTATAACCTTGTTGAAATCCGTTACTTATTTTTATTTGAATAGCCGTGGCGTAAGCCCGTCTCTCTCTCTCTTTCTCTCTCTCTCTCTCTCTCTCTCTCTCTCTCTCTCTCTCTCTCTCTCTCTCTCTCTCTCTCTCTCTCTCTCTCTGTCTCTCTCTCTCTCTCTCTCTCTCTCTCTCTCTCTCTCTCTCTCTCTCTCTCTCTCTCTCTCTCTCTCTCTCTCTCTCTCTCTCACCGACCCAATATAGCGATGTGTCGGGTTACCCAACACCATCGGCAGCGTCTTGACATTGCACCTTGTTGTTATTTCATTTTCGATTTTAATTTAGATGTTTGTTTGTAGGAGTACTATATTGAGGAGTTCTTTTCGTCAGACGAGGTCATTGAAGAAAGAACGTGTGTTATAATAATCACGACGGAAATTGTCTCTAAAGCTATTCTTTATGGAATGAAAAACCTCTTTGCATCCTTAAACAAACGACTGACAGCTTCGCGTATTTCGCAAACGCGTATTGCATACACAATCGGATTCAAGCCTGAATTAATAACCAAGGCAGCATGCAAGATGTATCTTATGTCTCGGTTGATATTGTAATCGCTCCAAAGCAAGAAGCCACCAATCGTTGCAGGTAGGGTGAAAATGTTAAAAATCAATAGTAGGATTCCAACAGTTACCATGGCTTTCTTCTGTTTCACTACCCTGGATGATGTATGATCATAAGTTTGAATGTCTTGAAGGTTCCCGACAGGTTCTCCATTTCTAGAAATATCAGCCAACGCAATCGACGTACTAGGAGCTACAATATTAAGAATATTTATCCTAAGCTTATACATCATTGCAGAGTAGAGAAAGTTAGTTATAAACTGTGCAACACTAAATACTATAGATATACACAAGACAAATCTCTTCCAATTCGATCCCAAAACTTCAAGGTTGCAAGATTTCTGGACGACTGTCGAGGTACCCATCGCGGACCACATGATAGTACTAATCAATATCGGGACGCTCCATGAAAGCATGATGATGCAAAGTACGACTTTGACATTTCTTTTCTGGTACAGTGTATTTGTTACATGGTTTATTCTGTTTATCGTGATGATCCTATGAATGCAAACTCCTAGCACATGCATTAAGCTTGTCAGTTGTGTAGATAATAATATAAAGAACAGAGTCACGCAAACGGTACTTGGCACGTTTCCATTTGTTATGCCTGTTGACAGAATTGGTATTCCTGTTAAACTAAGACAGATGTCACTGACTGCCATACTGCATATCAGCGCTGTGAACGTTGTCAATATCTTTTTGTGGTCTCGCAAAAAGCAAACAATAATAACCGTATTGGATGTGAATGCCCAGATTGTTGCCATAACAGCAATCATAAAGGAGATGGTGTTCAAAGCTTCCAAGTACTGTTGTTGACTGGTTTCGGTTGTGGTGTTCCTCATCTGAAATAGAACAAAGCAAAGCAAATTTAAAGCAAATATGTAACCAGATGAAATTCCAACGCGGCGTGGAATCACATGAAACAACAATTTCAGAACAAACGTCACTAATTCTTTCAATTCATTGCTAATTTTAATTCGGTTTGAAGCGGAAAAGGTAGAAAATTGTCAGTTGTCGCTGGAAATAGCAGATCTTTAAAAAAATGTGATAAAAAAGTTATTGGCGACCAAGTTAAAATTTACATGGTCGTCAATATTTTTTTAATCCGCAGATTTTCGAAAAAAAAAACACATTCAGCGTTTTCCTGACGTGTTTCCACCTTCTCTAATTCAAACCTTTTTAAAATATGTCTTGTTTTACAGAGTTATTGAAAAATATAAAAAAATGCTATTCCCTACCGTTTTAATGCATTTAAACGTATTACACAAACTGCCTTGGAGTTGCTTCAATCTTTTGAATTATTTGATAACCATTTGTCATTGACTTAGACGTAGCCTTCATTAAAGCTTTGCACTAAGCTTTCAGACTCGATTTTATGGCAATCTTTGGTAAGAAAACTGTTCATGAAGATTTATAGCTGTTTTTACAAACGTCTTACCTTAAACGATTCGAAAATCACTAAAAAGAGTAATTCTCAACTGTACGCCCTGAAATGACCAATTCTTCAATTTATTTTTTTCTTTCCTTTTGCTTTGTATGTTTAAGTCATGACGAAAAGATGATGGCCAAGTTACCATGGAGATGCATTAAGTTCTTGAGTTAAAGATACATATAAGGTGAAAAGGGGTGGTTCTTTTTCTTGCTGTATTAACAAGAATAATGGAATAATGGTACTTTAATTAAAATCTCTTTCAACTAATTAGAACTTTGATTAACCCTACTTGTATAAGAGACATAATCAATAACCTCTATTTGTACTAACCTTTCGATTTGGGGTCAGCCGCAAGACATTCCTTTAGAATTTGCTGAAATGACAGGAAACATTAATTAATTTAATATTTCAAAAACAACATGCAGAATGACTGGTCAAAAATATATTCATACCTGAAATTATTGTAGCCAAGGAGCAATTTTGTATGCAAAGTAATTCCATAATACTGAATCAAAATTGAATGAAATTGGTGAGTATTGAATGAATCCAAAAGGGTAGCGTTATAGCTCTTATTTCATTCAAAATGAATAATATAATTGGATGATTTGATCGACTTTAATGTAAAGTTAAATCTTATTTTATTAGTCTTTTATTTGTGACCCGTCAAGCGAAAAGGGACCATCTCGGTAGTTCGTAAAGTTTCGACCCTAGCCAGACTGCGCGGACTGTGCAGTCTGACAAGGGTCGAAACTTTACGCAATGTGCTTATTTTCTTAATGTAGAATATTCAATCTACCTTCCAGTGAAAGAATTTTTGAAATGCGACTTCTGGTTGACCTATGCTGGATCAAATCCCTTTTAAAAATATTTATCTTACAGAAAACCCAGATGGTCCCTTTTCGCGTGCCGGGTCACATTTTTATTTATCTTAGTGGGATGAACACTTATTTCATGATGTTACTAAGCGGGTCATCGGAACTGAGCAGTTGCTTTCTGTGTAGAAATTATTTATTATGGTATCAAATGAGCGTATTTTAATTCAGAGGCTTTTGAACCAAAAGTTGTACAGTTAACAACATCGTAAAATTGACAAGATGAATGATTTTGGAATGATTTTGGAATGATATTGAAGGAGTTTGTGGAGCGAGTTTTGATTGAATTTAATGGGAGGTAATCAAACATCGGAAATTTTTGCTCAGGATGAACAAAATAAGCGATATTAATTACCTCCTTTTTTGAAAAATGCATATACGTTCTATAAATAGCTTATTATTTCTTAAAGATCTTATCAAACGCTTACAAATTCAATTGATTCAGTGAAATCCCGATTTTTTTTCTCAAGCAATACTTATTTTGAACGAAGTCGTTGTTATATGTTTTTCATTTAGTTTGGAGCGTTTTTGAATGGTTTGAGTGAGTGTTTGGAATGAATGAATGGAGCGCTGAGTGAGTGATTTAGAATGGCTTTGATTTGCTATAAGAATTGAATTCTTTATGCAATAAAGACTAGTAGTAGCAGTAGCAGTAGTATATTGAGATGAATGTCAATTTCACGATGTTATTAGCCGTAATGTACGGAAGCCCTCGGTGTAAATTTCGAGTTAATAATTATGTATTATGAAGTTATTTCTTATAAGTTAATCGTTATAATCTTTTTCATAATATGTTTCTTTTAATTTTTTTAATTACATTTCTAAAAAGTTATTTTTAAACATACATGTATTTAAATGGATAGAATGCTATGACATCACTTATTTTGATATCGAAATGACATTTGCGTTAAAGGTCATTATTTCAAATGAAAGAGCAAATTCCCCCAATTGCAGTTCTTTAAAATAGCCTCACTTTGCATACTCCTAGTTACAAATACTAAATTGAAGGAAAACATATTTTTCGGGGACGTTTCTACGTCACCCAGTGTTAGTACTACGTGAGAACAAACCTGTCGGTTGTTAATAGGTTTTCAAAACATTAGTACCGGCTTTGGTTCAATTTTCTTTTTTACAAGACTTAACTCCGCTCGACAACTGTGCATTTTGAAAATGGCACTATTGAAGACTTCTTTACAATAAGAATATTAATCAAAGACACCTATTAAATGCGAAATCATCTGCCAATCCTAACCCATGCGAGTTTTTGTTTCGCGCAAGAATGCTATTTAGACAAGGCGGTGATTCGCCTATTGGGTTTTCCCGTGGTGTAAAGGGGGTAAAAACTAGGTAGCTGAACTGGTGGCCCGCATTTACATACATCTTCAGGAAGATTCAGTAATGTAGAACTTCTTGGGTCTAGATCACATCAGTGAACAATCCCGAACATTTCCAGGAATTTTGCTGTTTAAGGGATTGTGAATGTTTTCTACGCGAATCCTCTTCGGTGATCAATCCTGTTCACTTTTCAGAAATTTTCGTTTTTTCGGGTTGTGGCTAGAATGTCGTAACTCAGATAAAGCTATACAGGAAGTTAGGACATTTTATTCACAAACATCTAAAATCGATTATCCGCGGTGTTTTCTTAAAAATAACTTAAGGAAAGCTAAAATTAAAGTCTTCATGTCCACGTTGAGGGGTTCTCCGCTTATATTTCGGGTAGAAAATGTGTCTTGTTTTGTTACCTTATATATCTTAACGTCGTCTAAAACAGACAATCGTCTTATCGTATATTTAGGCAACTCAAATACTACTGAGTTAAGGCATGCTTCCACGGATTTCAATACCGTTGCGGGGGCTGTGAGGGATATTAATTCGCATGACCCGCGGTCTACGTTTCGCAATTTTTTGTTATTTACACTTCTGTTTGTTTCCTTCTTTCTTTTATTGCATGGGTAACGGAAAACGATCGCATTTGCAAAGAAGTCTCCCGCCGGGGATATTAAAGAGCAATACCTTCCGAGATGGTACTCCCTAAGGGGAAATACTCAGTGCCTTTCTCAGTAGGTTTTGCGCTTTACCGGGCCCGGAGACCAAATGACGTCAGATACCGTGCGTGATGTACGGAGTTACGACATTGATTCTCCGGACAACGTAAACAATAAAGAGCCATTTTTGGACATGCATACATTGTCTACATCTAAAGATTTGATGTATTTTCCATAGCATTAGACCTGCCTATAGCGGTCCCGGGAATAGCGGATTTCTTATCAAACCGCACAACCCAATTTTAAAATATTTAGAACACGGGCGCTATGCCTATTAACCCTGAATTTTTGACAATCTTAAGGTCGTTCATTCATTTTTCTCTCTCCCAAATGCTGACAGGCATACCAGAAATATTCTTTTTCCCATAAATGATTTATGGTGTTTTTAATCAAGCTTCGTGAAAAATATGAGAAGGATCAACAAAAGCAAAACAGTGTCTTGCAATTCATATTTTATCGAATACACTACATTTAGATAAAGAATTGTATGCCTGTGTTTTGAGACATAGAAATTCAATGATATCATTAACCTTGAAGCCGCAGCTGTATTTGCGAGATTTCATTTTTTCCTTATCAATATAGTCGTGTGCTATTTGTTGATATGTACATTTAAGTTACTAATCTATCACGAATTCTCATTAACACACTCTTAGTTACTTTTAAATTTAGAGTCAATTTTATATTAAATGTTAACTAAACAGCTCATGCGGATTGAAGATGGTTGGATGTCCCTGATTATTATGTGGTCAGCCATTCAAAAAGGAACGATCTGGGTATAGCGTAAAATATATATTTGAAAATGCGACCTCTGGTTGACCGGTACTGGAACCGATCTATTTTTTTCAAATTTTATTTCGGGTTCTCCCTTTTTTTCGGGACGGGTCGCACATATTTCATAAACAAAATAAACCTAAGGTGTTAATATCATATTCCATTCGTTTTTTGAACCGTAAACACAGGCTTAACAAAAAGAAGTAAAAATAAGTTTGCATTAACATTGAAACTTGCCGATCTTAGGTCGAAGCATTTTACATTGATCACATTTTTACATAGATAATTTATTTTCGTCTCGTTTTATTTTCACCACAATGCCAGCAGAAACGTCCACCTCCAGTGCTTTCATCGCTTTGATTTAAAATGGTACTAAAAATCTGAACCCTTCTACAATCATAATTTATGGATTGAAGAATAATTAACATTATTTTTCAAACAAGCAAACTCACTTAATTGATATCCCCCGCTGAAAATATTTTGTTTGTCAATCAGGCATTTAATATAAGAAACCTTATATCAGTCAGTTATTTTTAGTTTGGGAAAAAGACACAAGGGGCTTACACAATTTTGCATCTTTTTAACCTTTTCCCCAATTGCACAATTTTAGGGTGATCCAAATCAAAAGGTGTTGCAGAGGACAGAAATGATGTCAGTGGAAATACAATTTGTTTACATTATAGCCCAGGAAATATTAAGGCAAAAGGAGAAAATGCTAATTATCAGCATTTTCTTTTTTCCCTTCAATGTTTTCTTACTTTGTCACTTTAGAAACACCAAAACCGAGTCTTGTTTGGGAAAGAGTTAATATCATCAGATGAGTTTTTGTAGATGAAAACAGTAAATCAGATGCCATATCTAAACAGATATAAATGGATAACACAGATTACTGTTAAGCATTTTCAACATCTAAATACTGTTAAATTATATTGTAAAGATAAATAATAAATAATATGCAAATGTATGTCTTGTTCACTTTAAGCTCATCAGATTTGGCTTGGAGAATATCGCTATAGAGCCTTGACATATATGATTCACCAAACTTCCTCTAAAAATTCCGCACAAATTAGTAACTCTAAATTTACTAGTCATCCCGACGATATGCGCATCTTTGTACTGAAGACGTCCATAAAGTCAAAGTTTCATTAAAATCAAGTCAATGGTTTCCAAGAAATAGCGTGGAAACGAATATTACACTGTACGTAAATAGGTTTTCAAATCAGGGGCAGTAACTTTGAATTTAAAGTCAACCCGTATTACCAAGACGACTGCGCATCTCCTCTTTGTAGTGAAGCTTATCACAAAGTTTCATTGAAATCCAGTCAATAGTTGCCAAGAAATAGCGTGGAAACAAAACTCGGACGGACGTAAGGTCGGACAAAAGGACCAGTGGACGGAAGAACAGATGACGAAAAAACACATAGGCATAACAAGGATTTTGAAAAAAATCATACTCACTTAGAGGTCGACCATCAAATAATATATAGGATATTAGCGATGTGTAGACTGTGATAAAAGATAAATGCCCTCAACCCGCTGACCTTTAAAGCTCACCTGAGCACGAAATGCTCTAGGTAAGCTATTTGATCACTCACCGTCCGTCATCCGTCGATCGCCTGTCCTTCCGTCAACAATTTTTTCAACATCTTAACATTCTAAACCACTAAGCCAATCAAGTTGAAAATTGGCAGGGATGTTCCTTTGATGAAACTCTGTTCCATCTCAAAATTGGTTTCCATGGTAACGAAAAGGCCGAAAATTGCCGAAAAACTTAGAAATATTTTTTCTCCCTCTTTAACTACTATGCCAACCAAGCTGAAATTTGGCAGGGATGTTCCGTGCGTGAAGCTTTCCCAAGGTTGTTAAAAAAACAAATTCTACCTAAAACTCTTGATTTCTATGTTAACGGAAAAGACCCAAAATGTCGAAAATCTTAGAAACAATTCATCTTTACCTAAACCATTCGACCAATCAAGCTGAAGATGGGTACGGGTGTGTATCGTTGGTAGGGGTGTTCTTAGTGTGTTCTTCTAAAGTTGTAAAAGCATTCAATTCAATCAATAGCTTTGATTGCCATGGTAGCAGAAACCTTGCAAATTTAAGAAACTAAAAAATTAAAAATTCAAATTCAGTAGTACAAAATAAAAGTCTATTTTGGGTTTTTTTTCGAAACCACCCTAAATATACATCAAACAATGTCTAATATCTATAACATGCTTAACAAGTCATGAGTTGACTTTCTCAGGTGAGAGATATATTATCATCATGGTCCTCGCGTTTATGATTTGAGCGTTCTTAAATAATCGTATTATCGTAACTACAGCTTAAATAAGCTTTAGTTACGTTGTTTTCATTATTCATCATCGATATTTTTCGAAAGTGGATTTATTTGTATTATGTACTTGCGTAATATACGTAATGGTAGTTACACCCTTGTTCAATATTTAGAGGATATTGAATGAGCGGTCATTGAATACCGAATTTATCAAACGAGTCATCTATAAAAAGATAAAAACGAGGCCGCGCCGAGTTTTTATCAGTATTAGATGACGAGTTTAATAAATTCGGTATTTTATTAGCACAAATTTTATATTCTATTTATAAAATGACACAAATTTTTGCGAAAAATCGTCAAAATTTTAGAAATTCAACATTTCAATTTTCCGCGAAACTTATGACGTCGTTTAAAACTAACGTTTCAATATATAGATTATGACGTCATTTTCGAGATTACAAAATAGTGTTGCTTTTCATTCTTAGCTAAGTTGCATAGTTATTCCACTAGTGTAATAACACCCGTGTAATATCAAAAATATTCAACAGGTTTATTTCACTCCCGCGACGTAGGTCATATTAGAAATAAATTTAACTTTTTACTAATCCATATTGCCTTTACTTCCTTTACCATGAACAATAAAGTTCGAGCGAAAACTTCGCAAATACTTTATTACTCCCCATTATACCTTAGATAAAAAGCATATTATTGAATATATTATCATTAAGAGTACAAAATAATTTTTATAATTCAATATTTGAAATTTAAAATAAAATGCGAGTTTTCTGCTATAGTTCAGTATTTGTTACTTTCTTTGAATTATGGTCGCTGTCAAACTTGAATATGGATAGTTAGAGAGATAAGGATTGTCGGTTTGATTTACGAAAGGCACGTGAATTTTTCTAGACTGCATCCAATTAATGTTAGCACCGTTTTGTGATCCTGAACGCAGGGCAGAATTAGACATTAGGCTGAGAACACACTTCCTTCAATTTGCTAGGGCTACCCATCGCATAGTACAATGTCGATTGAAATTCGCTCCTTTGAACCGTGTGTCACTGTGCATATAATATACTTTTTGCGTTTATAATATTAAAAAGTATGACATAATGATGTTTGTAAGCCAAACACTTAGAGATTCTCACTGTCAGTTATAAAATACCCGAATCATAAATAATTTGGTATCAAGGACCGATCTTGAATATGAAAAAACAATTATAGCTTCATGTTATACATGAAATATTCTTTGTGCTACAAAACCGGAGTATGGACCGAAAAGTTATATTGACTTTCTGTATTGTATCATGCGCATCTTTGATTGGCAAAGCAGGTACGTGTGTTTAGTTTAGAAGTTTTCTATACCCCGAGAATAATATTGTTAGGGATTTTTTTTGGAATTTATCTAGGATAATTGGAATGTGGGTATCTGAAATAAACTTTTAGATAAGAAATTGTCCCATCATATCGTGCTCGACAGCGTTCTGAGAACATTTTGGATGTTCATTTTGATACGTTCTAAAATCCCTGGCGTGTGTTGAACTTGTGTGTAACGTATTTCTAGCGCGTGTATAACGCCCAAGCACCGAGTTATGGTAACCAGCTGAATAACCTGGAAATTATACTTGTTGCCCACGTTTGGCTAGCGCACGATGAATAATTCTTGGGCGCGAAAGAGGTAAGCAAGCGTATTACATTTGCCGAATATAGATTTACAGTTGTGTTAATTTTATTCGGTACATAGATCTTTACAGTTCATATAGTCTATTTAGTTGGCCTTTTGAGTTTGAAGCATCACATCATATCGCCGAGACGAAAAGGCAAACGATTAGTGGCAACCAAGTACCGCTGGAATAACCACTGAGTATCGATTTTAAAAAGGTTTAGCATTTCAAATTTCACATTAAAGATGACTAATCTCAATATAAAATTGTGTACCTATTTCACAAATCGATTGAATTTGATTTAACAAGCGTTCTCTGACGCTTGCAAGTGCGACGTCGAACCGCGCTGTTGATCAAGTCAATGGGATTACAAAACTTAGGGAAAGCTGATTGTCAAAACAAAATTTATACAATCAATTAACTTAACATATTACATGTACCAACATGCATAGAAATGTTTAGATGTTCGTTTAGCGACGGTTATACAGTGACAAAACTTAAACATAACACCACCTCCCCACGCCCTTCCCTGTCTGATTAACCTCTTTGCAGATTATGCCCGTATACCTTTTTAAAGAAAATAAGTGATGGAGGATAATCGTTTGATTCAGTGTTAGATTGGTTAAGATTTCAATAAGTACAATCCAATAAAATGAAAAAAAAAAAAAAAAGATTGGTTTAAATCGCATCTCATGGGAAAATCTGTTGCCATTTATATCTGTACAAAATGCAATAGGTATTTGGGGAAACTCCCGACGATAGATCTGCAGGTCCAGTGTTGTAGGAACCCCGAAGTCCCTCGTTCTCCTTCCATAACCATCCATAGCTATCTGATTAGTCAAGAATTGAAATTGTTTTTTAAAAAGAATTATGGGATTTCAAGCATATGCTGAGTCGTCGTTTACAGCAAGTCAACGGAGACTACCTAGCAGCCCTCTCAAGCTCGCTGATTTCGTTTGATAATGGAGGAATACACATATACTAGGCAGAAATATATTTCTGAAGTGTCTAGAAATGTCTAAGTTTTCGAGTTTTTGTGTCAAAATTATAAAGTTTCATACCCACAAACTTTGATATCAATTCAACAATACACGTTTAATTTGCGTTCTCAAGATAGAATGTAATATTTAATTTTCACTGTTTGCAGATAGAGCACTTAAATCTTTGTTATTTTATCGAGTATTTTAGATGTTTCTTAGATCTAAGGAATTGCAATTATAAGGACTGAGTGTAGTTTTCAGCGTGTTTATTGTAGTTTCTTTAATGCTTTTCGGTGGTTTATCGAGAAATGACGGTAGATTATCACTTGATAATCTCACCGCAAAAGCAGTAAAATTATCAAAAACTTATACCCTGCTTTTGTGCATTTCATCTTATCTGACGTCATCTATGCGGGGCGAAATAAGTGACGTCACAATGAACGTTGCATAGTAATTACGCGCAAAACGACGCGCTTTACGAAAATATGTCCTAGAAATTTCACATTTTGTCTCATTTTTGCATTAAAGAAATAGAATAATCGTTTATTTTTCGTGTAAGATCGATTAATATTTCATTTCGTGAACAAAAAAATTATATTTTCACTCGTGGCTCTGCCACTCGTGAAAATATAGCTTTTGTTGTTCACTCAATGAAATATAGATCGCTCTTACACTGAAACAAACGATTATCCTCTATATAAAGTGCAATTGCTTTAGCTCATTGCTTAAACATAACGTCCTACACTCAGCCCTATAATGAAAAACCACGTTTGAAAATATATAGCTTTCGTTGTTCACGAAATTAAATATCAATCGTTCTTACTCGAAAAACAAACGATTATTCCGTTTTAAATGCATAAATGAGACAACATATGAAATCTAAGGGCAAATTTTCGTGAAGCGCGTCATTCTGAACGTTATTGATCTGCAGTATTTATGATGACGTCACTTCGCATCGCTTTGCGGAAGTCAGGATAAAATGAACGAAGACAGGGTTTACGTTTTTGATAATTTGGCTGGTAAGGCAGTGCGTTTTTAAAAATGATACTCTACCATTATTCCTAGATAAGACACCTAAACGCATAAAAAATACAATTTCTTTAAGTGCGTGGCATTTCTAGTAAACCGGAAAAAAATAAATTACAGGACTTATATCATGGTAAAAATTTAAGACGAGATCATTCTTTGAAATCCGATTCGACCATTCAATATCCCTTTGTAAAGCCAAATCTTCGTGGGAAACTAAAGGTCACTTTTAAAAATGGTTTCCTTATGCACATTGTTCTAATTCCGGAAACTGACCAGGGGCTTTTTCTACTAAACATCTTACGATTATTTTTTGCGTAAGTCAAAATTTAAAGTTGTTCATACAGTAGCAACTAAATATTGAATATGACAATGTATATCCCCATGGAAAGCCCGATCTTCGTTGAAAATCTTATTTTTTTGATTAAGTCTAAAATAAAAGTTGCTTCCAAATTAGTAGCTAAATATGGAATTCCGCCAAACAGTATCAAGGTAGAATCTGAAAAAAGAATGAAAACACAAGGTACGATTTGTGATTTAATGATATTGATATCTCTTATTCACGTACATATGCTATAGTACACGTATTACAACAGAATTGAAACATGTATATATCTAGTTGAAATTACAGAAAATTCTGAATTGAGCACGGGAAAAGTTTTATAATCTCGGGCCCAGGTGTGCCTATATATCATTTTAGCTTTGTTTTACATGCCCATTTGCAGAGTTAAATTAGTTTTAAAAGTATACCGCTAGAACATGTACATGTAGGTGAAAATTTGTTTCTTTGAATGGGGCCAAACATCGCTTTCAACAATTGTTCAGTTTTATCGCGGCGACTGGGGCAACTTACAACGGAGTCCGTGTGTTTCTCTTACCAGTACCACCATAAGATCCTTCGAATAGCAGCCCCCAACTGATATTCCACATAGGTCTACGCTAACCTATAGTTTGGAGGAGTAGTCGGAAAGAATGAGTGCCGTCGTTGAGGATCGGAACCTTGACCCCTAGATTGACAGTCCGATACGCTAACAACTACGTCATGACGGCGCCTAAAACAAAACTTTTCAACAAATTGAGAGGAAGTTTACAAAGACAGAAAGACTGGTTTTAAATACAAATGACATTTGGCAACGGCTTGCATAAGATTTCTTCTTCGTAAAAGCTTTATTGATTTATTTCTAGCCGATTAGCCGATGGCTTTCTATATATTTAGGACAAGAGTCATGTATCGCCAATGAATCAATACCTATTTAAAGCGAATGTTGTTTTAACTGTTTCGAAAGTCATCAGTAAGACAAAAAGTCATTTTATGATTTATAAGGATCGTATTTAATCATACCTTATGTTATCAAATTCTTGCATGTTTTATTACATATTTATTTACATCTATATTCGAGGACCCGCCAACCGATATTGAGCCACATCAATAACCACACAATTCTATCATTCGATTTCAAACACAGACTGTAGGTCTATGTCTAGCTTTGAAGGAAGTGGACCCTTTATAGTTCCGCAAAGTTTCGGAATTAATGAACTTTAACAGTGTTCCGTGTTTTCCAAATGATTTTTAGCCTCGTTTACATTTGGCCTACGGAGCCCGTACGGCGCCCGTATCTCGCCGTAAGCATAAAATCGTGCGGTGCCCGTGCGGTTACATACGGTGCCCGTGCGATCATCGCGCAGTCTTACGGGCACTGCAGACACCTGCGATCTCGTTTAAAAAAATGTTATACACATCTTTAAAAATCGCAAGCCCGTAGCCTTGTGCGGTAATCGTACGGTCGCCGCACGGACATCGCACGGAAGCCTTGCGATGATCCTGCGGAAATCGTGCGATATCTTAACTATCAAACATCCAAAATAAAACCCGTAGAATCGTGCGATGACCGCACGGCATCCTCCCGATATCCGTACGGAACCCGTACGATATCCGCACGGGAATCGCACGATTACCTCGCGATATCGCACGGGTCCCGTACAGTCCCATTAAGGTATGTTCCCATTCAATTATTTCAAAATCGCACGGTCACCGTGCGGCATTGTGAACACATACGCCGCAGACCGTAGCTGTCTGCGATGTCCAAAATATCGTAAGAAAAATCGCAGGCTGCGATATCGTACGGCGACCGTGGCAAATGTAAACTAGGCTTTTATTAGGAAAACTCGGTCAAAAGTGTGAAAGATCATATGTTTCGAAATAATGCAGAACTATTACGTGTTTACTACCAAATGCTCCAATCACATTGTATGGAGCTGCGAAATGGTGGGAACTATCGCGCATAGGCTCATTTATTATTATAGAAGTAATTTAGCCTCGTGCAAAGTGAGAATAAACAAGACCATTCGAAATAAATCATCGTTAGTAACATGCCAATTATCATTTTAGGGAATTTAATTGTTTATTTGTACATGTAATAATCTCCTGTTTTATGAAAGGAGAAATCTATATACCACTTATAATTTTGCTGGTAAGGCAGTGAGTTTATCAAAATGATATGCGTGACAATATTTCGAACCATATGATCTTTCACAATGTTGACTGAGTTTTCCTAATGAAAATCATTAGGAAACCACGGTTAACACTATTTCCTAAACCAAATATTTCATAAATGGTTGCAACTAAAACAATTGGCTTGATCAATTTGTTTTTGTTGTGATATTTACAGTTAACAACATCGTGAAATTGATAACGTGAATGGTTTTGGAATAATTTTGGAATGAAATTGAATGAGTGCGATGAGAGGGTTTTGATTGAAATTAAAGGGAGGTAATCCAATATCGCTAATTTTGTTCAGGTTTAACAAAATTAGCCATGTTTATAACCCCCTCTAATAGAATGTGCATACACGTTATATAAATAGCTTCATAGTTCTTCAATAACAAATCGGACGCTTATAATTTCACTTATGTCACTGATTTTTTCCTATCGATTTATTTTTTAATGTAGTTGTTTATTTTCTGTTTAAGTCATTTGGATGTTTGAGTGAGTGTTTGGAATGAATGAATGGAGCGCTGAGAGAGCGCTGTAGACTAGTTTTGATTGAAATAAGATTCAATGTCACGATGTTACTAACTGAATTTGTTATACATCTATTTCAGCATGCCAACCTCAAATGAGTATTTCTCCCGCTGAGATTGTATTGACCTCATCCACTCCAGTCTACACAACAATGACATGTTACATCTCACCGGGCATTTCAATAACCACAATTTACAATATGCAAATACTAAGGCTAAGGGAATCGTTAGATTCTAGCTTTGACCCGGTGTGTCAAGCTGATAGTAGCGGCGTAGGTTTTATAACAGACGCACCAAGTGATATTGTCAGTCGAGGGAATGTATCTGGTGGAATAGACACAGCCAGTTACTCCGATAGTATTCTTGTTCTGACCCGGCCTACAGAAGATGTGCTGTGTAATGATAAAGGAACATATCAATGTAAACTTGTCTATCAAGATACTTCAAATAATGTGATCACTCTAGTAACCAATAATTCACTGTCAATATACGGTAAGTGCTTTGCAAAAAATATACGGTGTCACCAGGATCAACTTATTCAACTGCCAACATGTATGAACGTTTTTAATCTTACAGGCTACTTTTGACACGGGGTTGCGCCACTTTTTGAAAAACGTTACTCTCTATGTTTTAAAGGCGTTCGTATCATGATTTCTTATAATTCTTTCTATCCTGACAATTGTATTTTATCACAAAATAACAATTAAACCATAACAGTCTTAATATAGCACGTGAATCACAAAATATTTTTTGGCATCAATTCGTTTAAAGGACTTTTCATTCGTAATTTAAGTTGAAAAGGGGTGTAACATGTAACATGAAAGTATCGATGCAAAAGACACAACGTACATTTTATCACATTTTAATTAAAAAACTCTGTTTCAATATTTCGGCGAATGCCTTTTTCAAGAAATATCACACAGAAATGTTCCAACTACATAATTTACAATTCTAATGTGCAGCCATATTGAAATTGTTTTGAATGTCGCTGTTAGAAACATGACGTCATTTTGGCGTAAAAGACGTAACATCATTTGCCGAAATGACGTTATTCGGCATAATGTCACCCTTTGGTGTCCATACATCATTAATTACTACTGGAAGGGTTCTCATATGATTTTTGATATTACAGCCACTGGGTTTTGCGGTTTTCAGTCTCTGAATCCATAAGCCCTCATGTAATTGGCGCTCTTTCCTTTCGGCCCCGTAACATTTTCGTAAAACAGCAAAAGATAGATCTTCTTCTGTGTGGTCTCTAGAACTGAAGTGTGAGTTAATTGGTTTGTCCTTTCCTAAACGTATATCGTGCATGTGCTCTGTTACTCTGATGTGTATTTCCCTCTCGGTCTCGCCTACATATACAGCTGATTGACATTTTTTACATATTAAGATGTAGACTACGTTACGTGTACGGCAATTTATCTCTTTCACTGTACTGAAAGTCGACTGACCCTCGGTGTCTTGAATAGTTCCCCTATAAATTCTTGAGCATAGGAAACAGTCGATGCGGCATTCGTTTTCATCATTTTTCGTTAATTTGTTTGTTTTTCCATGTACCATAGAGACCACACAGAAGAAGATCTATCTTTTGCTGTTTTATGAAAATGTTACGGGGCCGAAAGGAAAGAGCGCCAATTACATGAGGGCTTATGGGTCCAGAGACTGAAAACCGCAAAACCCAGTGGCTGTAATATCAAAAATCATATGAGAACCCTTCCAGTAGTAATTAATGATGTATGGACACCAAAGGGTGACATTACGCCAAATAACGTCATTTCGGCAAATGATGTTACGTCTTTTACGCCAAAATGACGTCATGTTTCTAACAGCGACATTCAAAACAATTTCAATATGGCTGCACAGTAGAATTGTAAATTATGTAGTTGGATTATTTCTGTGTGATATTTTTTGAAAAAGGCATTCGCCGAAATATTGAAACAGAGTTTTTAATTAAAATGTGTTTACTTAATTCCCTTTGGAATAATTTATGGACTTAGTCAGTTTATTTTATCAATCAAAAATCCAATAAAACTCATTATATTTTTATTTTCGGTTTATGCCTTCTTCAGAAAAAAAAGCAAAATTTATACAATTAAGTTACATCCACAACTTTACCCTTAAAATGAAGTCTGAAATGAAAATCAAAATAATACCTCACGTTTACTTTCCCGTAACGGCGTCGCAAAGTCATTATTATTGCGCACTTTTTTTTCTTAATCTTATGTGTCACTAATACCTAACCTATTTCATCGCAAATACATCCCTTCTTTAAGTTATTTAAAAAAAGAGAAACATCAAAAGACTGAAAGTACCAATATTGAAAATAGGTTGTGTAGACCAAGATCTATATGCACATATGTGAAAGCCGATCTTGGTCTACACTCCCCAAAAAATTCAGGTGAGGAATTGTAGTTTGATTAGGGATAATTGTTAAGATAAAGAAAGTAGATTGAAAACTTAATTATTTGGACAAGCGTAGATTTTCGAAATTATTTGATTTCGGATCTTTATTTTTAAATTAGCCTTACAAATGAACTGTTTTAAGATTCTTTGTATTTCAGCTTTGCCGAGCAATGTGAATTTAATTGCACACAAGAATGGGGATATTGTGGGAGGAACAATCGACAACCCTGTCGATGTCAATATAGATGAAGTTGTAGACTTCACATGTACTGCCTATATTGGGAGTGATAACACGACGCTAATACGGTGGAGGTGGGCTTCTGGTGTTGGAACCGTTGATGATTTCGTACCTTACAATCCCCCCATAGGTTCTTAAAGCAACGGGACACCAAGCTATGTTTCTACTAATTGTAGCTACTCGCGTATTGCCACAATGACTTATAACGTTACATTAGCCGATAAAAACAGACAAAATAACCTCGCATTTCAATGTTTCGTGTCTGTAATTGCACCAAATGGACAAACTTACGAAACTCAGAACCCACCTACTTTCTACATCAATCCAAGTAAGAACCATCATTCGAAAAATGAGGCTTTTTCTTATTGCTGTTCTGTAAACGTCCTTTATAACAGCTCCAATGTACATAAAAGAAATATTTACCACTTTTAAATTCATCTTTTGTCATTTATATTATCTTTTCAAGACAATTGTAAGCCACATAGTCTCCAAATAACAATAATTACAATTATAGTAATTTCCGTTATCAAGATTACGTCTTGACATCAAGGACGTCGACATGAGTCTAAACATCACCAAAAGAAACCATGTCACAACTTTGAGAGCATGCGGAAGGGGGGAGGGGGGGGGCATTTCATTCCTTTTCAACATATCATTCACTGTACACACACACATTTCGTAAAGGAATCTGAATTATCTTTAACATAGGAAAAATCTTACAGTAAAGCGTGTGTTTATATTTATAAACATGTCTTAAATTTTCCTCTAGTTTGTCCGCAGTGTGGTAGTCTAAAGATACATGTATATTGTGCTGAACAGATCCCTCCACCCACCTTTTCGATTTCCGAAATCACTATATCGATACACAGTAATTCACTGAAAAGTTTAAAGATGTCGTTCTTGAGTCATTCAAAATAATTCTAAATTTTGAATGGATTAATTAATCTTTTTTTTTATCATTCTCGCTTTAAATTGATTTTATCTAATTAATTAAGATATGAATAGAATCAGTTGGATAATATCAAAATATTGTTATTTTATATGTTTTTAGTTTATTCTTATTTATTTTAGCTGGTTGCTTTAGCTTTAGCTTTAGCTGAAAGAATCGCTCTCGAATACTCAATCCTGATGTTTTCA
Source organism: Fragum whitleyi (assembly GCA_948146395.1). NCBI lineage: Eukaryota > Metazoa > Mollusca > Bivalvia > Cardiida > Cardiidae > Fragum > Fragum whitleyi. Next base: position 39,703,287 of record OX411547.1, on the reverse strand, counting down.
CGTCCGTGAGAGAGAGGCAGTGTTTTAAACCCACTGCTGCCCATTTTTACAGCTGGGTGAACTGGGGCTTGCCATTAAGTGTTTTGCTCGTAAACACACCCCGGCGACAGTGGGGCTCGAACCACGGACCCCCCAGGTCACGTGCATTTACCGCTAGGCCACCGAGGCAGTCAATGTATATGTATTTAGCAGATGAATTGTTGGTAGGCCGCAGAAGCGGCCTACCAGTATGAATGCGTTTAGAATATGACCATGGGGGATTAGGGATACATTATTATAAAACCTGTCCAATGTTTTTATTCAAAACATAGAAAACCGTATAATGCAGCCTGGATCAAAAAACATTTTTTCAAAAACTGTTTTGTAATGAAAATTATTGAGCAATAAAATCAGGGTTTTTGGTTATGAACTTGATTTTACAAATATTGCACATTTCATGAAAATTACTGATCACTCCGCCATGTTTGACCTAGTTTTTTCTCTTTCCCCCTTTTTTCTGCAATTTTTTTTACATCAAAGTGATTCTCACAGGAGATACATCTATGGTAACACTCCTGTCTGTTTTGGTCTTGTTAAACATATAGTAAAAATGGCATTTTTGCTGTTTAAAAAAAACCACAATACTTCATTGTGCACAATTACACTCGAAATCCTTTTGGTGCAAAAGTGTGTGATGACTTATATCAAAGCTCTGGTCTAGAGAATAAATGTTTCTACCTTAATTAATCTAATCCTGTGTGTGATATGTAACGTTATCTGGCACTTAGCATAACATAATTTCAAGCCAGTTACTGTTATTCAAGCATTAAAACAATGCGACAAAAGGAGCATATCACTTTTTCTAACCAAACTATTTTGGGACAACCGAAGTAGGTCCTTTTACTTCAAATAGGTGCAGTCTTAGTACTAGTTTGAATGACAGCTATTGAATGATAACTTGAATCTTTTGCCTCGTGTTCTAATTTCAGATTTGTTCGTGCTATTATTTTGAGTCTGTATTTTATTTCTTTATGCTCATTTCTTCGGGTAACTCCGCACACATCAGCATGAAGGTTGAGTGAATATATTATTCTAACAAGAGCACCGCCTATGGGTGCAACACTTGGCTGTGATTGGCTGCAGCTGCTGGATAATACAAAAAGCTGAGTGAAAAAGGGACTCTTACAAAAACCCTTTTACAGAGGGTTGTCTGATTGTCTGGATAGCTCTAGAGATAGTGAACATACATGCTTAATTTTATAAAGATATCTTCAATAACAACAGGTCAACAACAACAATGCCAACGCCGCTCAAATAATCTCCATACCTCAAGTTTTCTAAGAAAACAGACAAGCTAAAAAAGGCAATCACTTTACCATCATGTGTAATTCATTGTGCCTATGTTGAAATAAAGTACTCCTTAGTGTATTTAGGCCGGGTGTGCATGCTAAAGTAGGGCCATTATTGTTGTTAAAATCTTTAAAATCTAGAAAGGTATTGTTTGCAAAAAAATATTTTTATAAAAAAAAATACATTATTCATTGATGATAACCAAATAATTTGCGGCCTACTTTGATGCATTGCATCAAAATTTTGTCTTGTTTATTTATTACATAATAATAAGAATGGCAATTGTAAACTTTGGTTTGTATACAGAGTGGAGTCGATGAATTAAGAGTAAATAGAAAAATAACCAACATGACTTTTTATCCACAGCTTCAACCTCAATGGATTCTCCTAGCGATATAAACACAGGTAAGTTATGAATATGCGATCCACCAGGCGTACAGGGACGATCTAAATTGTACGGAAATTGTCCATCCTTGTCAGACTGGTTGAATTGTACTTGAAACAATTTCTTCTTCAAATATCATTTTACGGAGTTTCCAGGTGGTTGTTTTTGAGTGACGGATCATGCGAAAAGGGAACAATATGGGAAGTCCGTAAAGCGAGATTTTGGAAAATAGCATATTTTCTTGCCACGTGATGGTAAAATGGCCTTCATGACAAATTTTTAGTAAACGCAACAACTCATTCATTTATGGACCAATTCCGATGAAAATATCACAAAATATTCCTTGTCACCTGACCTTGCGCATATAATCGCGGTTTGGAGAAATTTAGCCGCGTCATGGAAATAGGAGACTTCATGTCAAATTTCTTGTAAAAGCAACAACTCCTTCATTTATCGACCGATTCGGATGAACTTTTCACAAAATCTTCCTTGTCACCTGACCTTGGGCATGAAGTATGGGTCTTCAGAAATTCATCTTTGTCAGGGAAAAGGAGGGGGCTTTTCGTCAATTTTTTGCGAAAGTATCTTCTACAATAATGGACCAATTTGGATGAAACATTCACTGAATATTCCTTTTCACATGACCGTGCCCAAGTTGTCGGAGTTTTGAGAAATTTTACTCAGTGATAGAAAAAGGCGGCTTTCATGATATTTTTGTTGTATTTTTTGTGTCCACATCCTCAGATATCATTCTAATCACCTGATGAAGCACATATAGTCGTTTTTTTCACTTGTGTCACAGAAAAAGGGGCCGTAGAATAAAATTGCTTGATTGACGCTTTTCCTCTTTTAATTTAGGATGTATTTCCATGGAACTTTCACATTTTGTACATTGTCACATGGCCATGTGCACATTATGATAATATGGCTATGTGCATATTGTTCTGATTAAGTGAACCATGCTACGTCTTGAAAAAAGTGGCCTTATTATAAAGTTCCTTCTAACACAACTTCTACATTCGTGGTTGAAAGGAAACAACACAACAAGTCCTTCATTTACGGAATTGGTTTGGCTGATACTTTGAAAGGTCATTTTTCACCTTGTTAACCACATTTAATTCTTTTAAGCCTTTTGCGCCGTGTCTTGTGTCAACGGCACTGGTCATTCAAGCTGGTTTTCTTTGATAAGCGGTCTCACACATGTATATGATTTAATCTTATTTCATCTATCAAAATTTGGACCTTCTGATTGGATGAAAAATAGGTTTTATTTATCAATGAAAACAATTTTATGTACGCAGTAATTTTGTAAGTGTCCACAGAAAATAGTTTTTTAGCCTTTTTAACAAATCTATACATTCTTGCTTATTAGTATTAAATTATAAGAGAAGAAGAGAATAAATGTTGATTTCATGGAGGTATTAAACTAAAACTTAATCACACTCATGTATGAATCCGCTTCGCGTATTCATACAGTGTGATTAAGCTTTTAGTATCATACCTACCTGAAATCAATTAATAATCTCTTCATCTCTTAAATCAAATCTAGTAGGGCTGTGCAAGCAAAAATCAAAACTTTTCATTTTTAAATCGGACTGCGAAGCAGTCGATTTATATATACCGTTTTCCAGAAATCCAGTCTGTTTGAACCACTACATTTTTACCATTATCTTCTGAGCAACGTGTTCAAACCAAATTATGTGTTTTCAAACCGAAGAAACGGCCTTTTCAGTCACAATCTACAAACTTTGTTTTTATCTTATTTACTTTTCGACAAATAGAGAAGAGGCTAATACAAAATTTGATGTAATTTTCGCTTTTAGTAATTACCAGTTAGTATTTTCAGTGTTTATAACAAGATTTTCGGATGAGTAAAGGAGTTGAAACGTACAATAGGTTAACTGTATAATAAATTTGTAGCACTTACAATATTACTGCTCTGATTTTTTTCTCGAACGGTCATTTACCAGTTGTAGGGCTGACAACCAATCAAATTCTGTTGTGATTATCACTCGGTCAAAACCCACGCGTAGATTCAGACCATGTGGTAGATGCAAATGGACATCGTCTGCTCGAAATGTGTCAATTAAGTTGTTTGTCATTGACCAATAGTCGTCTGCACTCAAACAGGGAGCGTGGGAAGTTTACTTTTTTTTCGCATGGTGGAATGAGTACTGCTGACTATGTGTTAACAAATAGAAATAATTTTGTAATTTTGAAATATTTGATTTCAATGAGCACTCTGATCACGCTCCAATCCTATTTTCAATAAATTCAAATTTGAGTATGAAGAAAATTATTCAACAACAAATAAACTGACAAAAAAACATACGATAAACTGATATAGGATAGCAGTAAGAGCGATCTATTTTTAGAACAACTCATAAATAATCATTTTAGAACAACTCATGAAAAATCATAGAGTGCTGCTAGATTTAATCGATTGGTCAGAATCGGCAAATAGCTTAAAGCTAATGTTTATTGTTTAACCCTGTCCGACGTTAAATAAAGTTTCTTGTATCTTGTATCTTGAAACCAAAGATATAAATAGCACAGTTGGCAATTTCACGTGTTTCTTGAGGGAAAATGCATTTACAGTATTTGGGAAAACCCAATGCTTGAAATACAAACATGATGGTAATCAAAATTGTAAATAGTTTAATGAAAATTGTTGTTGCTAAACAGGCTTTTAAACCCTATAGAGAGAGGAACAATATTAACAGACAAGCTTTTAGCTTGGCGCGTGCTCATTATAACAACATAAAAAAATCTGCTAAGAAATAATTTAGACTAGCAGAGGGCTATCGAACCAGCAAACTTTCAAAATCGGACCCACGAGGTTGGATGAGCTGGCGATGTCCTCAAATGGAGTGTTAAGACAAAAAACTCACAAATTGGGCAAAGATTTTACCATTTTTTATTGTCCAAATTTGAGCCCTTTTGATTGGCGAACTGTTGCACTATCCCAGCCTCTCAGTGATGTCCGATTTACAGTGCTGACAGCACTTTGATTATTTAAACTTTCGTTCCTCTTTTTCATCTAAAATTCTTTACGTATCATCAGGATTGTCTTCTTCACGTGATAGGTAATCGATACTATGAAAAGTAATGGATTTTACGATCGAAGAACCTGATAATAATTTTTGAACACGCAGAGCGAGTTCATACGTTCTATGTAATAAGATTTTGTGTTTGAAACCTTAATGTAAAAAAATTCTCAATTTCTTTAAAGTTCATATAATCAAGGTAAAAACAAATTCAATCACACACACATTCACGACAACTCTCAAACATGTCGTCAAAGTTTCGATAGCCTTTCCGCCGCCGTCATAGCGCAGTTTGTAGCGTGTCGGACAACCAATCTTGAGGTCCCGGGCTCGATCCCCAAGTGCGGCACTAATCCATTCCGACAAATTGTTCGCAAAATGGTTTGGAAATCTTAGAATTATATGGGATAGTAACTTAGGGCTAGGAAAGGATGGAATGGTCGTACAGGTGTGAGAGATACCAGGGATCTATGGTTAGGTGGCCCAGTCCAAGCGATATAACTGAAATATTGTTGAAAGCGACGTTAAATCCCATTCAAACAAATAACCAATAGCCTTTCAAATAATTCATATTTATTGGTACATGTAATTCTTCGATATAAAAGGTTTTATTATTATTATCATTATTATTATGTTGTTGTTGTTAAAACACATGGGCCATTCTGTTTTACTTATTATTTCAAATATTATAATCAAAAGAAGTTATAGCATTATTGTACTTGTTAAATTTTGTAATTATTTCATTGTTGAAGAGAAGTTATCTACGGTTTGGTGATAGCATGGTTGTTAAAAATACAGTTTTTGATGTGGATAAACAAACGTCAATAGCCAAATGCAATTTAAACGTTTTTTGTACATAATATTCATTTGAAACAACATCTCGAGTAAATGTAAAATTGTTGGAAAATGTCAAGTGATAGCTCATATTTCAGCAAGTCTAATATTTTGATTGCAGGAGTAACCTGTGATGGCGGTTGTTTTGTGTTGCTGGTCTCCTTCCTTTCTCTTGGATGGACCCTAGCTATTGTAGCTACAATATCAGCAAGCTATATGTACATGAAATTTTATCGAGCTCCAAATAAAGGTAGGAAATATGTGAATCGAAAGTGAAGCCTACTTCAATAAGCCCATTTAACCTGATGCAATTTATAGTCGTACTTGTGTTGGTTACCTTATTTCACATTTCCATGTCGACTTATCACCTTCAATCCGTTTTCCACCGAGTGTGTTAATGTATGAGAAGTTTGCATACTGAAGTCTATCAAAATCTAACCCCCCTTTTTATGTTGATTGGGAGGGGGCGTTGTCAGTATCCGTGCTTCTATTCAGCTGCTGACACCTCTACCACAAATAGAGGACATTTTGATATATTTCATAATGCAAGCGTCACAAATATTTTTAATTTATACCTTCGAAGCCAATTCCAATAGTTCTGAATTCGAAATTTCCACTTCGTTCCCCTTTCCCTTAACTTCGCCGCTTTTAACAATCTTTCCGTAATGTCGCGGCGGCTGGATTCCTGGTAATTCTCACAGTAGTACTACCACTACATCCTCTCATAGCCTCTAGCTGTTATCCCACAAAGGTCTACGATTATCAAACTGTTGGTGAGAGACAAATATTCGAAAGGAATGAGTGTTGTCGTCGCGGATCGCCCCCCAAAAGGAGTAACATTAAGATGAAGTTCTCTTTACTGTGATAATGCGTTATATAAATGAAAGGTGAAAATATGTTCCTGTTCTATCTTTACCAGATCCATCCTTAAATGAAGTGTTTCACTTTCATCCAAAAGTGTAGGACAAGAAATCTTACATTAAGTCCTCTTTTCTGAGACGCGGCATTTCACTTAATCTGTCCGTCATATGATGACAATACGCGCATATGTTAATAAACATTCTATGAAAACATCACGGAAGTCCTTCCATAAATGTTTGAGTCAATGCGTTAAGAAGAAATGTTAGATTCAAACCACTTTTTTCCAAGACGCGGAAAAATTTCACCAGACAGCGACAATATCCGCATTGACATACCATTAGAAACATTCTGCAATAGTTTCATGAAAATCCATTCATAGATTATGAGACGTTGACCTTGAATTTACTCGAAGTTGATTTTTTAAAAGAATAACTATGTACATGTATGGCTTTTTTACTTTGACCAATATCTTAATCAGTGTGTACATGTTATAGGACTATTTCTTTGAACGATAATGGCGATATGTCAATCCAATCAGGATTGTGTGCATTATATACAGATGTTACAATTATTCAAAAAATGGAACCACGCTTTACACATTATTACATGAACAAAGTAGGGTTCCATTTCACAAACGATTCGCTATATCGGGGTATGACTACTTGTTACTTATGTTTAAATAGTATTTTTCCAATTTCGTTTCAGTATTACCAACAATGCCATCAAACAGCCACTTCCGGAATTAAACTGTGAATTGGAGAACTTTAGAACGGACATGTGCAAGCACTGAAATTAATAGCAAAAACGTAACAAACAAATCTATGTTGTAACCGTCAATCACCAGATAGCTGGTTTGGTTTAAACCTATCTATTTTACATCGATTGGGAAACAAGTTCTTATAACTTAGATTTATCCTTCTCGGTTCTGCTTCCTGAGAATTCACCAGTACTCGCGCCGAATGTGTGGGCAAATGAAAGAACCAAGATCTATAGCCATTCCCGAGAATCGAGCTTAGGACCTTTTGGTCAAGAGGCCGACGCTCTACATCTAGACCACGGACACCACACAGAGGTAGCTACTGCCATTCAAAAAAATAAAAAATAAAAAAAAGGAATACTCAAAAAACCATTTTATTGTGTACTGTCTATTGATCTCTGCCAATTTCCACCATTTTGATTCAATCATTTGCGTGGAAAGGAGACATAAACGTCGTAACTACGTGTGCTATTTGAATGAGCTGTCTTTACGACTTACGGTCGGTCCACATTCAGTAGTTATTTGTTTCATGTCCCTGACAGTGACATTCTTTGTATTGTGACATGTAACCACATTCTAAATACGCAGCTGTGAAAAGAATTTGGCTGCTCAATAAACATGTTTTAACAAATATGTGATACGTCACTAGAAGCATATGGGCACTCCTTAATATAGATTTTTGAAAAAGATATTGATTTAAGTACAAGTCAATCATAGAATGCATTTCAAATATTGTTTCAAAGGAAGGTATATTGATCAGTCTAAATTAAGAAAAGAAGTAAACTGCTTAAAAGGATCTATCCTTGCCAGTCCGCGCAGTCCGCGCAGTCTGTCTAAGGTCGATACTTAACGCACTTCGCAGATTGCCCCTTTCCAATGACGGATCACATATATATCTCTTTTTTTCATAGACAAAAACGTAAACCAAGTGTAATTTGGTAAATAAATTAACCAACAATGTGTCTAAGTTACTTTTGTTTTATTTTGATTAAACATATTCATTTAAGATCTGTCGCTTGGTATTGAATAAAATGTTTTGTGTTCTTTTGTTATTTTAAAATGCAAGTGTAAGCATTTGAAATTCCAAGGCTTTGTCCGCGAAAATCCTCTCTTTACACGATTCCAGTTAAAACTGAAAGTCACTATCCAAGATTTTATCATTTTTTCTTATTGGTTAATTTTGGACCATTTGGTATGGTAAAGTTTGACATCGCCTTTAACAAAAGACTAATGCTCCCGCGATTGTCATTAGTTAGAAGCGTTTATTTGAAACACATTATAAATGAAAATCTGTAGTAACCTCACTTTATAGGAAGCATGTTGCTTTTTTAAAACTAGAGTTGCTTTAGTTACATTTTACCAATTTGTCCCTAGAAACAAATTTGACCTTGAGTTTTAATTCTTGAAATTACTTTTAATAATGACCTTGGCTTGGATTATGACCTAGAAATAAATCCCAACCAGGTTGAAGAGATTGTAGGCTCTAGAAGTAACAATTAAGCAGAATTTAGCTTTTCGTCCACTGTACCTACTGCACTTGATGCTTCCACTGCATAACCTAGAGTTGCTTGAGCAGCTGTTTCACTACATAGGCCTGAATCTACTGATAAGACTAGACGAAAATTTAAGTGTTTGAAGTGTTTTACCTACAAGAATGGTAAGTCACAAAAAAAGAAGATCAATTCATAATTGATCTATAACATATAGAAAAATGACCTCCGCCAATTCAATTCATATTTTCCATTAAATCACACTAACTTTGTGCAGTATGATAAATGTTTAACAAAGGAACATTTCAGTGAAATTTGATTAATATCTAACAATTAGTTTATGAGAAAATGGCTTTCAAAGTTCCCACTGTTTAACATATAGAGAAATTAGCTCCGACCATTAACGATATATTTTTCGACTGATCACAATATTTTTTGTAGATAGATAAAGGGTCACTCAATTATCACTTAAGTGAGATTTGGCTATATCAATCCGTTAGATTCTGTTTATTATTTCCTCAAAATGTCTACTATATGGATTTTAAAGTAAATGACATCAGCCCATTAAACACATAATTTTCATCTGATCACGATTTATTTAGACTGATTAAGGGTCACTCAAGGATCACTTAAGACAAATTTGGTTGATATCCATCTGTTTGATTCTGAGAGATATCACATATTTCCTTATATGGAAATTAGCCATGACCATCAAAGGCTTGTTTTTCATTGCATCAAAAATCCTTGATCAACTTTGAAAGAGAGTCACCGTAGGATCATTCCTGTGAATTTTGGTTATAATATACTTAGTCAAAAAAGATTAGCAACACTTGATATTTTTAGCTTAATATTTTTTCTGTAGAGGAAATATTGTAGGCAAATGAAGCAAAACATTGCTTTAATCTCCAAGCAATAGATTCACGCTTTTCACTTGTTCCACTGGCGACTCTACAATCACAAAACATAGCCAAAACGGCGGGAGGGGCGGATGTAGAAAGTCACAGCCTTTCTTTTTTGTCCAGATTTCGGTTTTGTAATTCACTATCACGCAGTCCGGAGCCACAAGAATTTTGGAAAATGTTATCTTATGTCTTTGACCAAAACGAATCTTCTGCATGTAAACGTGTGGTTGACGTTACTTGATAAATGTTTCCCTAAATTCTGAAGCTATAGTTGACGTGACAGATTTCAAGTGATAAGATAACATTCAAGTGATCATGGAAAGGTTCATGGGCTAATTTTCTTGTCCTTTTCAACATTGACGTCATGGAAAATTGACAATAAAGAAATGCCGTTATGTGATCATCCTCCGTTTATGACCCTGTCAATGTTCTGGTCGATGATTTGAGCGGCTTTCTTCGAAATGATTTAGTACTCATTCAAATTGATGAAAAGCGGAAATTTCAGACTGACTTAAGTTAGTTAATTTGAACTACCGACGTAAAACGCTCGAAAACTCACGCCACGTCTCAACTGGTGATCTGCAAAATAGACACTCTTGATTCGGATAGCCGATCAATAAGCTCACCCCTCGGGCACGAACTCACTAAATTGATAATTACACAGACTATTTTACAATTCAACAAAAAGAATATTTGAGAATATTTTTAAAGAAACAAATACGACCGGACAGACGGACGGATGCATGACGGAAACGATGCCAAAACAATTATATGTATAATGAAACATTTCCAATGAATCTTTATCCTCGCTTTCTTTGTCTACCTTAAACAAGAAAGGTTAAGAAAGCGAAGCCAAGATCATAAAAGGGTTAGTTCTAACCGAAGATATAACGATTTATTACAACAATGTATATATTGTGCGACAATCGTACGATTATCGCAGCGCAAAATCTCACTACCAAATGATGGTGCATCCACTTTTTTCGGTATATCTTTTTTATTTCATTATATTGTACTTGAAAAATTGGCATATACAAAGCTGCAGAAACCTCTGTCAGACCTAATATGAAATCCGAGAAAATATTAAGCTTGCACAGTCAAAATCGTATAATTTACGACTAGTCTATAGATGTCGCAAATGTGATAGTAAATTCTACGCTATGAAATGTTTCTTGAAACCCAAAAAAGTTTCTTGAAAGCCATTTTTAATCGTACGATTGCGATACGATAAAATTCGATCGTAGGACATTTCTTGAAAGAGGCCACATCTGATTTCAAGCATACATTATATATCATGATAATTCATACATTTATGTACCTATAGAAACTATCATACAGTTTCGAAATTTAATAATTTGAGATTTGGTTTAAACATGTTTTAATTGCATAAATTAATACATGTACATTACAGTTTACAATACTGATTAATTCTATACAACAAGAGGACCATGATTGTCCTAGATCGCTCACCTGCGTCTCTGGGACATCACATTAATTAAATATGCAGATGTCAAAAAGGAGATAATTTCTACATAAGGTCAATATCATGAAATGTTTTCAGCCAAAAGCAAGACAGATATGCATTTTCGCTCTTTGATTCTATGTAAAACGTGATGAATCCGGATGGAGCCCAAATATGACCCCGGGGTCTTGATATGAACAACTTTGTAGGGGCCCACTAGATGATGCTACATACCAAATATGAAAGCTGTGTGCCCTCTGGTTTCGGAAAAGAATTTTTTTTTACGATTTTCGCTCTTTGATTCTATGTAAAAAGGGTAGAGCAGAGCCAAAATATGATCATAGGGACTTGATATGAACAAACTTGGTAGATATCCACTAGTTGATGCTACATATAAAATATGAAAGCTGTCTGTCTTCTGGTTTCAGAGAAGAAGATTTATAAAGATTTTCATTTTTTACCCTTCTTGCTCAGAAGAGCTTTAAGAGATGCGCCCCCGGCAAAGCTAATATATGACCCCGGGGTCTTAAAATGAACAAACTTGGTAGAGGTCCACTAGATGATGCTACATACCAAATAGGAAAGCTGTCTGCCTACTGGTTTCAGAGAAGAAGATTTATAAAGATTTTCATTTTTTACCCTTCTTGCTCAGAAGAGCTTTAAGGGATGCGCCCCGGCAAAGCCCATATATGACCCCAGGGTCTAAATATAAATAAACTTGGTAGAGGCTCATTAGGTGATGCTACATGCAAAATATGAAAGCTGTCTGCCATCTGGTTTCAAAGGAGAAGCTTTTTTAAGATTTTCGCTCTTTGTAAAACGTGATGCATCCGGGAGGAGCCCAAATATGATCCCGGGGTCTTGATATGAACAAACTTGGTAGAGGTCCACTAAATGATGCTACATACCAAATATGAAAGCTGTCTGCCTTCTGGTTTCAGAGAAGAAGATTTATAAAGATTTTCATATTTTACCCTTCTTGCTCAGAAGAGCTTTAAGAGATGCGCCCCGGCAAAGCTAATATATGACCCCGGGGTCTTAAAATGAACAAACTTGGTAGAGATCCACTAGATGATGCTACATACCAAATAGGAAAGCTGTCTGCCTACTGGTTTCAGAGAAGAAGATTTATAAAGATTTTCATTTTTTACCCTTCTTGCTCAGAAGAGCTTTAAGGGATGCGCCCCGGCAAAGCCCATATATGACCCCAGGGTCTAAATATAAATAAACTTGGTAGAGGCTCATTAGGTGATGCTACATGCCAAATATGAAAGCTGTCTGCCATCTGGTTTCAAAGAAGAAGCTTTTTTAAGATTTTCGCTCTTTGTAAAACGTGATGCGTCCGGGAGGAGCCCAAATATGATCCCGGGGTCTTGATATGAACAAACTTGGTAGAGGTCCACTAAATGATGCTACATACCAAATAGGAAAGCTGTCTGCCTTCTGGTTTCAGAGAAGAAGATTTATAAAGATTTTCATTTTTTACCCTTCTTGCTCAGAAGGGCTTTAAGGGATGTGCCCCGGCAAAGCCCTTATATGACCCCAGGGTCTCAATATGAACAAACTTGGTAGAGGCCCACTAGGTGATGTTACATAACAAATATGAAAGCTGTCTGCCATCTGGTACAGAGAAGAAGATTTTTTAAGATTTTCGCTCTTTAATTCTATGTAAAACGTGATGCATCCGGGTGGAGCCCAAATATGATCCCAGGGTCTTGATATGAACAAACTTGGTAGAGGTCCACTAGATGATGCTACATACCAAATAGGAAAGCTGTATGCCTTCTGGTTTCAGAGAAGATTTTTGAAAATTTTCATATCTTCACCCTTTTTGATAAGGGTAAAGGGAAAGTTAAGTGTGGATTTCATTAATTTGAACAACTTTGGTAGAGCCCTGACCCAAGGGACATCCCTGCCAAGTTTCATCAAGATTGGCCCAATGTTTTAGGAGGGGAAGATGTTTAGAGAAATTGTGGACGACGCACGACGGACATTGTAATATCACAATAGCTCATCTTGAGCACTTCGTGCTCAGGTGAGCCAAAAAGGATGAGAACGTAAGCAGAGCTTATATTGTTCTTCTTTTTTAATATATTTCAGATTTTGAAATCCTTTTGCTTACTTTGAAGTCGCGGGTCGTTCTCTCTGGAAATGATTTACTCCAAAGCGTGGCCATTTAGTCCAATCTTTACTTTTTGGGCAAGGCATGGCATTTGTTCTTTGAAAGAGAAAAAACATAGAAAATGGGTATTTTTTCTTTAAAAATTCGAAAGAAAAAATTGTTCAAAATACAATTTTTTTCTCATAAATCATAACCCTAAAGACCAACATTTCGACATTGGGTATACTTCAGAAAACATTTTGAAAAGAGAATTTCGCCCTAACAAGCCATTTCAATCTTCCTGGTAATTGTATTTTTATGTTGGAATGGGTAGCATTTCCAACATAGATTTAACAAAACCGCAAAATGAACCCAAGACAATTTCATTCCGTTTTATTTTGTCAACACATGATCTCTACGCCAGATTATTTCTTCTCAATCCGTTGTAATTGAAAATTTATTATCATACATGTAATCTAAATGATGTTGATATTCATTAACGACCTCCAATCATTCTATAAGTTGCTTTAACTGCACGAAAAATAGGGTTATTAATCAGGTACTATTTTTCGTGTGTGCTTCGCCTTTTCCTTACATGGTAATCACATGATCTACGTGGCAGTCGTGTGATCCGAAATACTTCCCGATACTGTCAACCGTTTCTAAGATCGGGCCTCGGCTTATTAAATGATTGAAGGTATACCGATTGATGTCATGCGTTCAAGATGACAATATGTTTGCGAACATTTTAAATGAATTCCCCATTTGTGTAGACCCCCTTCCCACTAAAGGGGGAGTTTTGGTCATTATCATTTCTCATTACAGCAATGTATAAGCTACAAAATGAGACATGTTAGCCCTCTGAAAGTGGTAGCTTAAGGGAGTAAAATCAAAATAACATACGTTACCCTCTGTTTATTTAAAACTATTACATGTACTTTGAGGAGTTAAAAGTTTTCATAGAAGCAACAATACCAATAATTTAATCTTTTTATGAGGACAGTCCAATGCAGTGAGGTTATTTTCATTGGTATTAACAAAAAAAAAAACCCCAACAAGATGTGTTTGTGAAACACGAATGCCCCTGTAACGGCATTTTTTTCAAAGTTTGACCTTGACAGATGACCTTGACCTCGTCACATGACCTTGACTTTGGTACCAGCGGATGCGGATCATTGAGATCTATCATCATGCCAAATATTAGCTTTGTATCTTGAATAGGCTTGAAGATATTGGCAAGGTTAAGTTTTCGGGTTAAGTTTTCGGACAGACGGACGGAAAGACGGACGGACAGACAGACAGACGGACATGAGTAAAACAATATGCCCCCGATCTATCGATGTGGAGGCATAAAAATATCAAGAAATCATAATAATTTGTAATTTACATTACCTAATTAATAAAATATGTAATTCAGTCAATTTTAGGAAGCATTCTACCTACTTTTGAGTCTAAATCATCATGATTAATTATACAATCAACTTTCTCTATACCTTGAAGTTTTGTAGTATTAATAGCTATTTTTATACATTTTCTGTAAAGCAAATGTAAAAGTGATGGCAAGGTGCATAGCTTGATAATTTCATTTATTGTTTTCATTTAACTTATTATTTTACACTGTATCAACTACAGTGTAACTTCGAAGTATCTATTATTAATTAATTTGGCAGTAAAACTAGAATTGAAATCACTTCAAACATTCATGTCTGGCAATCGACTGTAAAATATGTTACTTTTGCTAGCATAAGTCAGAAACATGATTTAAAATACAAATGATCTTAAGACATATGAAACAAAACAACCAAGAAGTTGGATTGTCACAAGTTTCTGTGTGAAGAATTTTTGACATGATTAATTTCAATACAACCAGTTAGATGCAAGGTTGTATTTCACCTTACACAAAAAGAAGTATTTACTGATTATAAACTTTGTAATATACTAAAATAGACTTTGTTCCTCTTGGAAAAAGAACCCTACTATTTTGAATTCCAAGTACTACATTAATTACTATCAAATTGTTGCTATCCTGTAAAACAGGACCAAAACTGGCAACAGCCCCTAAATATTATCTTAAAAGAAACTGTTTTAGTTACAATGCACAAAAAGTACGAGTAAAATAGTCAAATGAACTTGAACATTTTTGATAGCCTATTGGTTTGGCGCTTGACTAGTGATCTTAAGATCACAGTTCAAGCCACACCACTTGGATGTGTTTATTGTCAAAATACTGTGTAGCAGAGTGGTTTAGTCACTTCCCCTCTCTCAGTGACATGTGAAAACATCTGAATTGAGTTTGCAAGAGAAGCTCTATAAGCCTTTACACCAGCAAACTTAAACCAGTATAAACTATCTGTACTTTACATCTTACACTTATTTGGCTACATAATTTTATGATATCTTACTTTAAATTTATCATATTATTTTAGTTCAATACAATTTTCGATACAAATTATGAAGACGAAATTGACTTACAGCATTATTTTCTGAAATCTGCTTGTTAGATATGTTTCTTTTGCTAAAATGATTTAGTTTTGCTACATCCATTACCATTAGTGTATTTATCATTTTTTTTTTAAAGCCATATTTAAGAAAAATGATCAAAGGAATTACACAATCCTTTATAATAAGAAGCCTAATTTGTAATTGAGAAGTTTCAGTCACAACTTCAAATTCATGTAGAAGCCGCCTTTAAATGGGAAGTTGGTGATGTGTCAGAGTATCATTCAAAAGGTCCCAAGTTTGTGCTCAGGTGAGCTAACAAGAGGGCCATAGCGGCCCTTAATTGCTCACCTGAATTAAAAATCTAAAAAAATTCAAGGTATTTCTGAGATTTGACCAAATTACCTAGTTTTTGACCTCACTTGACCCAATTTTGAACTTGTCTGAGTTTCATCAAGAAAATCATTCTGACCAATTTTAAGATTGATTGGGCTGAAAAAATGGCCTCTAGAGTGTCTACAAGGTGTTTCTATGATTTGGCCCCGTGACCTAGTTTTGGAACCTAATTGACCTAATTTTAAACTGGTCCGAGATATCAACAGGATAATCATTATGCCCAATTTTCAGGTTGATTGGGCTAAACATATGGCATCTAGAGTGTCCACAATGTGTTTTTTAGATTTGACCCTGTGACCTAGTTTTTGACCCCACTTCACCCAATTTGGAACTTGTCCATGCTTTCATCAAGATAATCATTCTGACCAATTTTTAATTTGATTGGGTTGAAAAAATGGGCTCTAGAGTGTCCACAAGGTTTTTTCCAGTTTTGACCCCGTGACCTAGTTTTTGACCCCACTTGACCCAATTTTGAACTTGTTTGAGATTTGATCAAGATAATCATTCTGTCCAATTTTTAGGATGATTCAACTAAAATATGGCCTCTAGAGTGTCCACAAGGTTTTTCTAAGATTTAGCCCCGTGACCTAGTTTTTGACCCCACTTGACCCAATTTTGAACTTGTCCAAGCTTTCATCAAGATAATCATTCTGACCAATTTTCAGGATGATTGGGATAAATATATGGCCTCTTGAGTGTCCACAAGGTTTTTCTAAGGTTTGACCCTGTGACCTAGTTTTTGACCCTACTTGACCCAATTTTGAACTTGTCCGATATTTCATCAAGAAAATCATTCTGACCAATTTTCAGGTTGATTGGGCTAAAAATATGGCCTCTAGATTGTCCACAAGGTTTTTCTAAGATTTGACCCTGTGACCTAGTTTTTGACCCCACTTAACCAAATTTCAAACTTGTCCAAACTTTCATCAAGACCAATGTTCAGGATAATATGTTAAAAAATATGGCCTCTAGAGTGTCCACAAGGTTTTTCTAAGATTTGACCCTGTGACCTAGTTTTTGACCCCACTTGACCCAATTTCGAACTTGTCCAAGATTTTTTCAAGATAATCAATCATTGTGACCAATTTTCAGGTTAATTGGGTTACAAATATGGCCTCTAGAGTGTCCAAAGGTAAATGTTGACGACGCACAACAGACAACAAACGAAGAACAACAAGTAACCCAAAAAGCTCACCTTGAGCACTTCGTGCTCAGGTGAGCTAAAAAGGCTACACATATGTCTGTCATATACTGAATCCCTCTATGAAGTTGCTGAGAAACTGAAGGGATTCATTCTTCACCAAAGGACCATAACCAGATAAGCAAAAGATGATTTTCTACTGGTTTTGATTCAAAAAGAACTTGTCACCAAAAACATAATTCAATCAATTGTGACAAAAGATTGTCTTTAAAGAAGAAAATGACAGACTCCAGCATTTTTCTCTTAAAACCAATGTTTTTTTTTTTTTTTAACTTTTTGGTATATACAGTATGATATTCAATCTTTAAGATCTGTTTAGTACCATTCTGAAATGTTTCCTGGCATTTACTTGTCCATGGACAAGTGGCATAGAAAACAGGTAAAAAAACCCATGTGGGATTAGCCAGGCATGGAAATTCAACACCCTTGCCTTTCATAAGTCAATTGACCAAATTGAATAAAGCACAGCTCTGCTTGACACTGGGCATATCTGTAAAGTTTGAATTAAATCTATCCATTTGTTTCTGAAAAATAGAGCAGCAATTTTGGGGGGAGGAAAGGGGGGGAGGGCATAATCAAAATATCAATGGACCAATCAAATTCCTCATCTACACCTTGATCCCTCCATTCCATCATCATTTTACTGATATTAAACATCATTATTCTTCAGCCTATATTGTTTTGGTGGCCAACATCATTATTCGTTTTACTTTTATAAATGTTTGTTTTGTTGGTATCATGGCTTCATGTACAACCATATTTTTTCACATATATAGATCATGATTATTATTTGAGGGAATATACTGTGAAGGTAGTCAAGTGGCATGGCTAAAAATGCACTAATTTGTCCAACACTTACATCCTTTAGCTTCAATACTGGATGACTTGGTCAACTAAAGCTGCTTAAGCAGCTGATTTGCACAGACCTGAATATACTGATATGATAACTAGATAAGAATTTAAGTGTTCTTAACATTTTTCCCCTTTCTTTTCCTAAAGAATAATTGGTCACATGATAAAATATTTCTGAAAATTTCGTGATTCATGAATAGAAAATTGACCTGTCTGTTATACATATTTTTCATCAAATCACATTAATTTAGTGCAAGCTGATAAAGGGTTACCAAAGGAACATTACAGTGAAATTTAAATGAAATCTATCTTTAAGATTCTGAGAAAATAATTTTCAGAATAACTTTATAACATATAGAAAAAAATGCTCCCATAATAGCATTTTTTCCTTGATTACCTTGGCAGATGACCTTGGCACCTACGGATGAACAAAACCAAGATCTTTCATCATATTTATTTTAAGTCTTGTATCTAAAATGGGCTTGAATAAACTGTTTTCACGTAAAGTAATCAAGAAGTTTAACCTTGACAGATGACCTTGACCTTGTCACATGACCTTGACTTTAGTTTCTACAGATGCACATTATAAAGATCAAGCATTATGCCAAATATTTACCCTTTACCTTAAAACACTAGAAGATATTGGCAATGTTAAATTTTTGGCTATTTTGACTTTGACAGATGACCTTGATATTGTAATATGAACTAAACCTTAGGATAAGCCGATGCATATCATTGAGACCTATCACAATGCCTGTTCATACGGATTGTATCTTGAATAGCTTGAAAATATTGGCAATGTTTAGTGCCTTTTTTGGTTATGTTTTTGAGACTAAGATTTAAGATTGACCTTTACAAATGACCTTCACTTGTCACACGACCTTTAGATCTATCATCATGCCAAATATGAGATTTGAATATTGCATAGGCTTGAAAATATTGGCACTGTATCGTTTTTGTTCATTTTTTGAGTTATTTGACATTGATAAATGACCTTGATCTTGTCACATGATCTTTACTTTGGTATTAGCAGATGTGTTTCATTTAAGGTTCATGTAAAGACTTTTTGAACCAAATTCAATGTTGCTTCTATTTATAAAAAAGACAGTTTGTCCAGCTGATCAATTTCCATTTAATTTGTCAACATAAATATCAAACCAGTTTTGTCTGTTTTGAAATAGATGTTAGGTATAGTGCAATATCACACCATAATATTGCAAAATATTTTTTGTGATTTATTTCAAATTATAGTTTTTTAATTAAATGATCTACAATAAATTACTATAAAATTATCATTTTGTGAAATAGAAATTGAGATATTCCTAACAACCCTCCAGGTATATAAACTTTTTATGACAATTCAGTTGTGAAAAACACTCCATACCTTACATAACACGTTTATAAAATTTGAATGACATATATGTTTATAAAATATGTCAGAATAAAATTGCTTGCATAACTACATTTTTGGGCCCGAGTTTTATACCAGTTGTAGTAGTACCTGGGTAGTACTTTAGACCGAACTTAATTTAAAATATTAGCCAATCTTATCCAACTGTCATGCAGTTGCTTGTTCTGTACAAAATACCCCTTTCCACATTGCTTTGGCTATACTACTATAGCTATGACAGTCTTATGTTGCTTAACTGCTTGTGCTCATAAATAGCTTCATTTTGATATATAATATGCCTGGACATACTGCTTTTTCTTTGCAAATGAAGTGCCCTGAAAATTGGGTCTCAAACGATTTACATGAACCTTAAGGCCTGTTTTCACATTGACAATTTTTTGGCTAAGGTGCCGTTACGATTCCCCACGATTTGTAAAATCGTCATGTACCGTGGTGATTTGTAGTAGAACCGTGTTGAATCTTAATGACTCTTGATGAATCGTGATGATTGGAAAACTCCACAGTTAGCACTACGGAAGTTTTAATCTTTTTAAATCATCTGTGGCCTATCATGGTGGTTATTGGGCGTGGCCTAAATCGTAGCACAACTGTAGCTGAATTATGCATATTTGTATTGACACCATAGCCAGGGGTGTGGAATTCCCATGCCCCACTTGTCCGACTCAGGCTTTTGTACTTAAGGACAAGTAAATTTTTCTAAGCCACTTGTCCAAGGACAAGTAAATACCAGGGCTAATCTTGGAATGTTACTTAAAAGAATTAAGAGAGAAATCATCCTAATGTTCATATCATAGGGTAGAAAACATTGTTTTTAATGAAGAAAATGCTGCATACCAGCATTTTCTTCATCAAAAGGCAATGTTTTTTTCAAATTTTTCTATTTACTCTTTAGCGGACAAGTTCATTTTGATTCTGGACGAGTAAAAAATCCGCTTTTACTTGTCCAGGGACAAGTGGAGAAAACTCGTATTTCCACACCCCTGATAGCTATATTCACGATTAATCATGAGAGATCATAGACAGACATGGAGTCTTTGACATTATGAATTCTCACAATTCATCATCAATTGTGTACAATTATCCCACAAATCATTCACAGTTTCACTTCGGAGCTTCACCATTGGCCACAACTAAGAGTGCCGTTAATTGTACTATTACCGTATCGAACCATACAAGCACCGTGTGCCATTGTGGTGAATCCTCATTGACCCTAGTGTCATGAATCGTCATTGACTCGTAGCTAAACCTCACAGACACCATACTAATATCGTAGACATTCTTACTGGAATCATAGTGACACTGAATATTTCTACTTTTCCCCACCATTCATCCAGATCCATCCAAATTTTTCTGACCATCAGAAATCTGGGTGAATTGTAGAGAAAATCATAAATGTTTAAACGGGTCTTTAGATCTGTCATCATGCCAAATATGAGGTTTGCATCTTGAATAGGTTTGAAGATATTGGCAATACTAAGCTTTTTGGTTATGTTTTGCAGACAGACAGACAGACATACTGACAGACATATGGACAGACTGACAACAGTAAGACATATTTTTTATCTGATCATAATACTTTTTTAGATTTATTAAGGGTCTCTCAAGGATCATACGAGTGAAATTTGGTCATTATCCATTTATTAGATGAGGAAAGTGACTCATTACCAAAGGTTGAAATGAGCCATGCCCATTAAAGCCATGTTTCTTTATTATTATTTGTGTGTGTGTGGGGGGGGGGGGAATGAAAATCCTTGGACAACTTTGAAATAGGGTCACTTAAATTATTTCTATTCCTAATTTCAAAAAAAGAATTATGACCAGACGCACAGATGGACAGAGGCACCACAGACAAGGCGCGATGACAATAGCCACAGCAGCCTTCAGCCAGTTGAGTTAATAAATTCTATTTAACAATGTCCAACACTATTTAATTTACGTTCATACATGTTATTTAATATTCATTATACTACTTATATTTCATTTAATATATCATACTATTTATTTAATATACATACAATTACTTCAATAACCAAAGAAAGACAATGGTATTCAATTGTAACCAACATGCAGAAAGGATCAATCAAGCTCAAGCTGTTCATTTGGCTTTGGACAAAATTTTTGAATCTAGAATAATCATTCTACCTCACTGTACATTCATCGTTGCTATGAATCCACTTTTTGACCTTGAATAAAGCCTTTCTTTCTTTTCATTTTTGAATTTGAAAAATTTTGTTTGAATGAAAATTGATTAACGTTTAATAAAAGACAATTTGATGGCTTAGCACAAAACAGTTGTTAATGTCTATATGTTTATAGGCAGTTAGAACCTTTTTTTGCCGAACTATCAAAATGGATGGCAGGCTGATCTGCTGGTGCTTGATCAAGACAAAATTAAGGTTCACAAAATACATTTGCTTAAAATTATGCCATGGCCACTTCCACTTTTCAGAAACAATGTATTGATGTCATGGCCAATAAAAACATTAACTTTACACATATCTAATTGTGAGAAATATCAGAGGCCCTGACCTTGGTACCAACACAAGGGCCTTGTCACAAGTCATTCATATATTGATAGCTCAGAGCAAAACTTTTGTAACTCCCAATATGATTATAGGGAATTACAACTGTTTTGCACTTAGCCACCGATATGAAATATGAAGGCTATATCACTAACATTGACCTGCCAGGTCACATTTTTTTTTATTCAAGAGATAAATTAGTTTTCAACAAATTACAATTTACAGGTACCCTGAAGTGATATACCTCAAGAAACAAAATCTAGAAAATCATTGTGGATCTATTCCCCAAACCTTAGTATGAAAATGTCAGGCTTTAGGAAAAACAAAAATGTTAATGGTACAATTATGGGAACCACAATACAGGTCTATTTGTAACAAACAGAAACAATTTGGAAGGTTGTGTAAAAGATCACTTTAAGGTATTCTTGATTTTTTTGAGATTGCAAGAACATTTTCTATGTTTTTTTATTTAGGTTTAGAATCAGGAACAAAAAACAAATGGCTTATTTGAATTGAATTTTATTATTTTTTCAGGATTTAAGAACAGGATCCTTAGGCAAAGACAAATGTGAAAGTATTATGTTTAGTACCTTTGATGGGTTACATTCATAAATTCTCTTTGTTTCTCATAGCAGTGCAACTACAACATTCCATAAGAGCCCCAGCTTCCTATCTCACATAACATACAACTTATCATTTGCCCATCAGTGGGAGACAAATGAAGCTTGTCACAATGACTTTAGTCAAATGTTGGATCCTCCATTATGAAGGTTCTTATCAATCTAATGGCGAGTTTTGGAGTTGACGTATCTAATGCAATTCTTGAGAATTTTTGTTTATTTGAATGCTTATTTTACAACAAGTTTAATACTTTTTTAGTCTAATTGTGGTGACTGGAACATCGAACCATAGTTTCTGGTATTTCCTAAGAGATCATCAGTACTTCTATGAATCCTTTCTAAACATTTGGTGGGAAAAATGTTGAAAATGAGAGCTTAAACAATAAAATTGTCAACAAGGCCCCTTTTCCTGTGATGTGGCACAGATCCCTCCCATTTTCGAAATGGTTCATCCTTGTGACCTGACATAAATTCTGACCAAGTTTCATGAAAATAGGACCATGTTTGTGGCCCCAAGAGTGTTAAGAAAAAAAATGTCATTAAGGTCCCTTTTCCTGTGATATGGCACAGATCCCTCCCATTTTCAATAGGGTTTATCCTTGTGACCTGACTAAGATTCTATCCAATAATCATGAAGACTGGACAATATTTGTGGCCTCTATAGTGAATACACTCATATTGCTGACTTCTGACAACAGACAACAGAATCCGATGATGGATTTTCAATGATCTCAAAAGCTCACCTTGAACATAATGTGCTCATGTAGGCTGAAAATCAATCAATTTTGAGTAAAAATTGTTTTTAATGAAGAAAATGCTGGAGTCCACCATTTTCTTCATTAAAAAGAATGTTTTCTTCTCTTAAATATTAACAATATGATAACCAATGTTATAGTTCTATTAAGTACCATTCTGATATTTGTCCTGGTATTTACTTGTCCACAGACAAGTGGCATAGAAAAAAGTACTTTGCTGCAGGTGGAAAGACAAGGTACAGATTGGAATTCCACACCCCTGCTGACATATTTTTTTTTCTCTTCTTTTCCACCAAGTTTTTCTGCCAAGTTTTTTTGTGAAAAAAAAAACGACTGTTACTATTATCCTGCTGAATTCAGATCTGTTTCAAACAATAACCAGTATTGGGGAATTTTTCACAAATCTATCACAAGCTTTTCCCCCTAACAGTGAATGAAAGCAGTGCACATGGGCAAAAATCGGACTGCATGTGTGTGCAGGCTAGCCTTAGTCTATATTGACTGCAAAAACTTCATACACACATCAAAACCAAGTTGTGAAAGACATGATGTAAGTTTAATATTACATCAAGATTTCTCTGTTTTATCACTATTTGTTTCATCAGTCTGTCTAGTGGCTACATTACGAAGTTCAAACAACTGCACTATTTGTTCATCATTAAAACAGTCTAAAAGTTCCTTGGGCATATTTTCACCAACTGTCTGTCTCTTTTTCTTAGCCGCTAGCTGTCTGGCAAGTGTGAGATAATACTTCTACAACAGAAAATATACAAATGTTTGTTTCAATAACAGTAACCAGCCCTCCTTAGATGACACCTATAATAGTGTGAAATGACCATGTGGTCTATTAGGATAACTTATCTTTCATCATCTCTCTTTGAAAATAAAATAGTAATCCATGTCACTACAAAATATTTGTTAACCCTTGTCATGCTGAATAAATTTTGGCTAAAAAATTTGCATCAAAATCAAAGGGCAAAAAGCACTGAAAGTTAGCAACTGAAGGTCAATTTTTATTTGAAAGACTAAATCTATTGACAATTCTGGTTTGAAAGTGAGAAACAGGTGGTGTAGACTAACATCAGACTGCACATATGTGCAGGCTGATGTTTGTCTATAGCTCCTGCCAAAGCAGGAATATTCCGGGTTTAGAATGACAAGGGTTAAAGCGACATTATCAAAGTGAAAATGTAAAATGATGCAAAAGACACTACATTCCAAAAGATAAATTGGTTTCATAGCTTAAAATATCACATGTGGCTCATGAGTTTTAACAACTTTAAAATAAATTTAAAACTCTATTTCTATGTCTTACATGTAACAAATTACTCATAACATAGTGTTAACAGAAAAGCACATGTTCAATGATGAATTTTTTAAGAGGATTTCTACATGATATAGCCAAATACAGATCACTCACCAGGCTAGATCGTTAAGGAGTAGATGTACAAGATTTTTTTAAGAAATTGGATTTTGTCACAAGAGCAAATAAGAGGCCAAAGAGGGCCTGTATCGCTCCACTGGCTTTTAAAATCTCCAGACTATCATGAAACAAAGCTTACTTAGATTGAAAACAACACTCTGAAGTCTCTTTAGAACTAGTGTGAAATGATCTACTGGGTCTGGTACACATTGCACCAAAACACTCAATCACCATTAACTAACATACCCTTTACCCCATCTTATTACCAACATAAAGATGATTTCAATCAGTAGACTATTCTAAACACTTTTCAGGAAAAATTCAAATAACAGGTCATTCATTATAAGATTCAACGAAATTGGTCGAATTGATTGGGAGGAGAAGCTTTTTCCAAAAATTCCAAATAAGCCCATCCCTGCCACACCCACTTTTTTGGACCAATCAAAAAGTCTTGACCAAGTTAAGTGAAAGGGCACCTATGAAATACTCATGTCAAGTTTCAGTGCAATCGGCCCAAGTGTGAGGGAAGGAGAAGGTTTTTAAAGATTTAAAAGGGAAAATGAGCCCCGCCCTGCAGTGACTCCATTTCGGGGTCAATCATTATTTCTTTAACAATTCAAGTAGAGGGTGATCAAACAAAATCCATACAAAGTTTCATGGAATTTGACCTAAGGGTTAGAATGAGAAAGTTCTTGAAAAATTTAAAGTGAAAATAAGCCCTGCGTTTCCATACCCACATTGGGGGGGGGGGGGGCTTTCAATCTTTTCAAACAGCTTTAGAAGAGGGTCGTCCAAGGGTAATGCATGCCAAGTTTCATTGAATTGGACCATATGGTTTGGGAGGAGGTCTGTTTTAAGTGAAATTAAGCCCCCCCTTCCAGGCCTATATTTTGGAGGCAATCCAAATTTCTTTAACAAATTAAGAAGAGGGTCACCCAAGGATCATTCATACCAAGTTTCATTGAAATCAGGCCAATGATTTGGGTGGATGAGATTTTCAAGATTTTATAGTGAAACAAGATGTGTTTGTGAAACACAAATGCCCCCGGAACAGCATTCTTTTTAAAGTTTGACCTTGACAGATGACCTTGACCTTGTCACATGACTTTGACTTTGGTACCAGCTGATGAGCCTTGTATGTCAAATACTTTTGGAGAAAAGGCAAAGGTTAAGTTTGGTTAAGTTTTCGGACAGACGGATGGACAGACGGACAGACAGACGGACAGTCAGACAGACATACATGAGTAAAACAATATGCTCCCGATCTCTCGATACGGGGGCATAAAAAAGGCCCCCCTCCCCTGCCACCATATACTTGGGGGTCAATCCAAATTTCTTGAACAACATAAAGAGAGGGTCACCCTACAATCACCATGCCAAGTTTTATTGAAGTAGGGCCAATGGTTTGGGAGGTAAAGATTTCTAAAGTTTTAAAGTGAAAATAAGCCCCGCCCTGCCAGTAACACCCATATTTGGTGGTCAATCCAAATTTCTTGAACAACTTTAGAAGAGGATCATCCAAGGATCATTCATGCCATGTTTTTTTTTAAATCTGGCCAATGGTTTGGGAGGAGCATTTTTTTTAAAGATTTAAAAGTGAAAATAAGCCAAGCCCTACCACACCCATAATTTCGGGTCAATCATAATTTTTTGAACAACTTAAGCAGGGGGTCACCCAAGGAACATTTCTGTCAAGTTTCGTCAAAATCTGCCCATTGGTTGAGAAGGAGAAGATGTTTAAAGAAAAGTTTATGCACAGACGGATACACGACAGACACAAGGCCATGACAATAGCTTGCTGGCCTTTGGCCAGTGGAGCTAACAACAGCAAAGTATCTTATAATATGACCTACGTTGCAGGAGTGAAATATCCCTGTTGAAAATTTTTGATATTACACAGGTGTTATTACACTAGTGGAATAATTATGCAATTAGCTAAGACCATATAGTAACTATATGTTTTTGTTGTGATGTCATAATGGATTTGCCGATATCATTTCGCAAACAGCATTTTATGTTTTGCGAAAAAGATATCTTAGTTTCATCACAAAAATACAGGTCATAGTATAAATAGAATATCAAATCTGTGGAAATTAAATACCAAATTTATTAAACCTGTCATCTAAAACAGATAAACTCTGCCCAGCCTCAGTTTTATCTGTTTTAAGATGACTCGTTTTAATAAATTTGGTACTTAATGTTCACTCAATCAATATCCTCTATATTTAAATTCTTTGAAAATTGAAAAAGATGTATCACACAAGCACCATATAATATGGGAGATGGCTCTGGGAAAGAAGATTTTTTGACAATTTGTCCCTTATTTGTATGTTAATTCTAAACACATATACCAACAACATTGGGCTAAGCTACAGCATAATTTTTTAAACAGAAAAAAGAAAGTCTATATTCAGTGGTAAATAATAGAACAGAGGTGTGGATATCACATGCTGAACTTGTCAGACACTGGCTTTTCTATCTGCAGACAAGTACATTTTTCGAGGCTACTTGTCTGGGGATTAGTAAATACCAGGATTTATCTTGTAGTGAAACTGAATAGATCCAGGATATCATTCAGTTTAAATTTAATAAGAAAGGGTAGGAAAGATTGCTTTCAAAGAAGAAAATGATTGAATCCAAAATTTTACTTGTTAATATTTTATATCTTTTTATATGATTTTCATTGTTTAATAAATTTCATCAAGAAATTGTCAATTGGAAATATTCTGACCAATTTCAAATTGTTTTTGCCATAATGTGATCCCTAGTGTTCAATATTGAATAAGATTTTCTTGGTTTTGATTCCTATCTTTTGACCCTTAATACAATTACAGAACATGAAAGCCATTACTGTGACCTCTTAGAGTTTTTTCACACAAGGGTATACCCTTAGATTTTCTTGGTTTTGATTCCTATGTTTTGACCCTTAATACAATTACAGAACATGAAAGCCATTACTGTGACCTCTTAGAGTTTTTTCACACAAGGGTATACCCTTAGTAACAGATTCTCAATAAAACTGTAAGTTTGGCCACTCTTTAGAATTTATGGACAAGTCAAATCAATGGAGTATCCTAAATGTAGGGTTTGGCATGCAATACTTAACTATTTTACATGAAATCCATAAAACCCCTCTAACTTTAGGTCTTACTTACGGTCCATTCTTTCATGAATATTTGAGCTTCATTCTGTGGTACGCTTTTGTGTCTCCTAAACTCATCCTTTACATACTGGTCCCCCATGGCCTGTAGCTGATATGGTAATCCTCTGTGAAGTTTTAGTAATGCCTTGTACAGGGCCCTCACCTGGCCCACATGACTTGTTGTCATGTTCTGAGGGTTATGATGACTTCTTGCTGCTTTGTATCAAATCTGGAAATAAAATTTGATAAATTTAATCAGGAACCCTTTTTTCTAACTTTGAAATTTGTTTAAAAAAATTACTTTTTTTTTAAACATTTCAACTAGGCTGTCCTGAAATATTTGCTACAATAATCAAGAAACACTTGAGCCCTAGGCGGGCAAAGTATCCAGCCAAGGAAACCAACAAACCGTTGATTTATTTTAAAGCCCCTGTCTGTGTTCCTGAACAATTCTGAAACACATGACAATGATCTTAGACGACTATGTACACAAAATGTAGACTTTTATACTAAAAGATAAACTTGATTTTGCCATTCCAATTTTTGGAAATGCAAATGATTATGAGGCCTAACTTGATGAACATTTATGGCCCGCAACATGCAGACTCCAATTTGACTACTGATCCTTCACCACTCTTGCATATGGGCGTATTTCACGCAACCAAAATCTCACTTTGTTACATATTCAACTTTATACAGCAGATTATGAATAACGAAAAAGCCACCATTTGTCAATTTATTTGTATTTTTATGTTAATAATTTTTCATTGGACTAAATAAAGAAAAAATGTTCAAAGACTATTCACGAAAGAATTATTTTTTCTACTTTAAATGCAGATTGTGGCTTTAAGTAGTACTTTAGTTTTTTTAAATAAAGTAGGTCAAAGGTCTCTTTCAGGGATTAGAAACTTTTATCTACCTTTTTGCCTTAAGAGACATAGGCTTGATAATCATGATTTTAGAAAGTAAGACAAACGTCAAGGTCAGAGTCCAATAGATGTCAAAGCAAAGACAATAATCTACCAACATTACCATGTGAGATAAAACAGACTTAAACATTACAATTAAACATTTTAATTAGGTCAAACATGATGTAAGTATAAAAGACAATCATTCAACAACCTTTACTTTTGACTTAATAGTCCTACATATAACAATTCAATGTTTTACTAGAAAGTAGGCCAAAGGTCAATGTTGGGGTTAAGGGTCTAGTATGAATGGCAGGTGATCATATACCAACATTTATTTGTGCTTTAATAGTTTCTACAGTTTTCATAATTCAACATTAAAGAAGTAGGTCAAGGTAGGAGCAAATGGTTCATCATGATGCCATAATCAGACAACCAACTACCAACCTTTATTATTTCCTTTAATGCAGTTTTTGACCTTAGTTTTCAATATCTAAGACAGTAGGTTGAGATAGCATGACATTGTCCACAGATCTGATGATTTCAATAGACTTTTGTTGAATTCTGTTGGAAGTTTGAGAGAAAAAGGTTATTTTGATGCTGTCTCGTAGTACCATTTTAAGGTAACTTTAGTAACTGTCTTTACAGCCAAAAATACCACCAACTCCAGATTTAACAAAGTAATCTGAAAGAGTGTATTCTAAGAGTCATTACAGTAAAGTTTAGTGACATACTGACTAATAGTTTCAGAGAACAGGTTTCATATTTCACCATGCATGCTCAGTTAATAGTGGCAGGACCACTTGTAGAACCCTGTGCTCAACCTGAGTTTTACAAAGAAATTTGAGGGAGCATATGCTTAGATCATTCCAGTGAGGTTTGGATGAATTCAGATAAGTAGTTTTAGAGAAAAAGAATTTATCCTTTTCTATCCTGAAGAAATATTTTTTAGTTTCTTGATTGCCCATAGATCAAGTCCATACTCTTAGCCCATTTACATTTTAACCCTTGTCATGATTAATAAAATTTTGGCTGTAAATTTTCATCAAAATCAAAGGGAAAAAAGCACTAAAAGTACCAACTGTAGGTCATTTTTTATTTGAAAAACTAAATCTATTGACAATTCTGGTTTGAAAGTGAGAAACAGGTGGTTAGACTAACATCACCGTGCACATATGTGCAGGCATATGTTTGTTTATAGCTCCTGCCAAAGCCTGGGTTCAGCATGACAAGGGTTAACAAAGAAATCCAAGAGAGCAGATCTGATACACATATTGAAATAAAATGACTTATGTTGATAAAATCTCCACTTCACTCAGTCTAGTGGAGCTAAAAACTGTAGGCTTACATCAGATCTATACTATCTGCTACAGTTTGGTGTTAAGCAAGTTAAGCATTAGTCTAAGTCATACATGTAAATACAAGAGGTGCATTTTTTAGTGTAAGACTTTTAATATTTCATCAGATTCAGGATACCTTTCGTGTTTCAGTTGAAATATTCTACAACACAGCACCAGAAATCCTGATAATAAAAGCTAAAGAAAACTCAAAATTCTTTATCCCTTGAACACACCACTGTGCTCTTTTAAGATAACGTAACAAAGAGCCGTGATACAGAGTTGAGCTTTGCACAGTCAGCTTGCAGTACTTTAGATAAATGATACGACTCAAATACGACTCAAATACACTTTTATTTGAAGTGCTTAACAACTTCTAGCTGTTTTGATATTTTCAAAAACAATGACTTATCCCATATTTATTAACAAATAGCAAAAATATGGTGGGTTATTTATAATGTCATGCTTAAGTGTCACTATGACCTCTAGTCTATATGAGAGCACCACTATATAGGATCAACACTTGGCTGCAAGTTCTGGATAATGCAAAAATTCTAAATCGAATAAGGGCCATAACCCTTACAACAAGAGCACCGCAAGCAAGAGCCAAAGCTCGGCTATTTAGGCAAATGCAAATATATGAACTAGGTACCTTTAGAAAGGTCTTGTACCATGTAACCAACAAATGATCATTTGAAATATGAAGGCTCTTTGACTTACAATTCAAAAGTTATGACCAAGGTCAAATTTTTTAAGGAAATTTGACCTTGAAAAATGACCTTGACTGATGACCTTGAACTTGGTACCTACAGAAAGGTCTTGTCCCAAGCAATGATCATGTGAAATATGAAGGCTCTATGACTTACCATTAAAAAGTTATAACCAAGGTTAAATTTTTAAAAGAAATTTGACCTTGAAAAATGACTTTGACCTTGAGTGATGACCTTGAACTTGGTACCTACAGAAAGGTCTTGTCCCAAGAAATAATCATGTGAAATATGAA
This sequence comes from Fragum whitleyi, assembly GCA_948146395.1. Lineage (NCBI taxonomy): Eukaryota > Metazoa > Mollusca > Bivalvia > Cardiida > Cardiidae > Fragum > Fragum whitleyi. The sequence continues at coordinate 39,672,110 of OX411547.1, read as the reverse complement.
AGCTCTATGACTTACCATTCAAAAGTTATGACCAAGGTTAAAGTTTGTCACGCCAACAACAATGCAAACGCCAACAACAACGCGAACGACACCAAGGTGATCGCAATATCTCGGGTTTTCTTAGAAAACAGCCGAGCTAAAAATGCTTCCTTTATAGTCTGGGTAGCTCTTGTGATGGTGAACACACTTACTTTAGCTTCATGAAGATATCTTCAAAAACAAGAGGCCCAAGAGGGCCTGTATCGCTCCACTGGTTTAAAATCTCAAGATTTGGAAGAAAGATATCGAAAATAGAAGGTAATGAAAGTCACCAGCATTCAGAAGGAATTCTGACTTTTTCTCCGTTGAAACTGACTTATGAAGAAATGAACTTATTTAACTAATATGAAAAATTACAAGAAAAAAGCTATTTAGATATTACTTTAACTGTAAAACAATAGGACCAGAATGGCCCTAAACAGCTCACCTGAATTTTATTGTTCCAGTGGATCTCATCCAATCACATGAATCAAATCAAGAACAATTTTTGAAGAGGGTCATCCAAGGAACATTCTGGTAAAGTCTCATTTAAATCAATCCAAAGGCTCAGGAGGAGATAAAGTTCCAAGATTTCAGACTCAAAATGAGGCCCCGCCCTGCCACGCCCAATTTTGGGGGTCAATCCAATTTCTTGAACAACATTGGGAGAGAGTCACCCAAGGAACATTCTTGTAAAGTTTCATTGAAATCAGCCCATGTGTTCAGGAGATGATTTGTTCAAAGATCTCAGGGTCAAAATAAGACCCACCATGCCAGGCCCATATTTGGGGGTCAATCCAAATTTTTTGAACAACTTTGGAAGAGGGTCACCACAGAAATATTCTGGTAAAGTAACATTGAAATCCACCCAGTGGTTCAGGAGAGGATGTCATTCAAAGATTTTGGGGTCAAAATGAGCCCCGCCCTGCCATGACCATATTGGGGGGTCAATTCAAATTTCTTGAACAACTTTCAAAGAGGGTCACCACAGAAACATTCTGGTATAGTTACATTGAAATCCACCCGGTGGTTCAGGAGGAGATGTAGTTCAAAGATTTCGGGGTCAAAATGAGCCCCACCCTGCAACGTCCATATTTGGGGGTCAATCCAAATTTCTTCAACAAATTAAGAATAGAGTCACCCAAGGAATATTCTGGTAAAGTTTCATTGAAATCAGCCCAATGGTTCAGAAGGAGATGTCGTTCAAAGATTTCGGGGTCAAAATAAGCCCTGCCCTGCCACGCCCTTATTTGGGGGTCAATCCAAATTTCTTGTACAACTTTAGAAGAGGATCACCCAAGAAACATTCTGGTAAAAATTCATTGAAATCAGCCCAATGGTTTAGGAGGAGATGTCATTCAAAGATTTCGGGGTCAAAATAAGCCTTACCCTGCCATGCCCATATTTGGGGGTCAATCCAAATTTCTTGAACAACTTAAGAGGAGGGTCACCACAGAAACATTCTTTTAAAGTTTGATTGAAATGGGCCCAATGGTTCAGGAGGAAATGTAGTTCAAAGATTTCGGGGTCAAAATGAGCCCCGCCTTGCCATGCCCATATTTAGGGGTCAATCCAAATGTCTTGAGCAACATAAGAAGAGGGTCACCGAAGGATCATTCTGATAAAGTTTCATTGAAATCAGCCAAATGGTTCAGGAGGTGATGTCATTCAAAGATTTTGGGGTCAAAATAAGCCCAGCCCTGCCACGCCCATATTTGGGGGATATCCGAATTTCTTGTACAACTTTGGAAGAGGGTTACCCAAGGAACATTCTTTTAAAGTTTCATTGAAATTGGCCCAATGGTTCAGGAGGAGATGTAGTTCAAAGATTTCAGGGTCAAAATGAGCCCCGCCTTGCCACGCCCATATTTAGGGGTCAATCCAAATGTCTTGAACAACTTAAGAAGAGGGACACCGAAGGATCATTCTGGTAAAGTTTCATTGAAATCAGCCAAATGGTTCAGGAGGTGATGTCGTTCAAAGATTTTGGGGTCAAAATAAGCCCAGCCCTGCCACGCCCATATTATGGGGTTTATCCGAATTTCTTGTAAAACTTTAGAAGAGGGTTACCCAAGGAACATACTGGTAAAGTTTCATTGAAATCGGCCCAATGGTTTAGGATAAGATGTCGTTCAAAGATTTCGGGGTCAAAATGAGCCCCACCTTGCCATGCCCATATTTGGGGTCAATCCAAATTTCTAATAAAGAGGGTCACCGAAGGAATATTCTGGCCAATTTCATCAAAATCCACCCATTGGTTTAGGAGGAGATGATGTTTAAAGAAAAGTTTACGCGCGCACGCACGCACAGACGGACGCACGACTCGCCATCACAATAGCTCGCTTGCCTTCGGCCAGTTGAGCTAACAACAGAGATATCACCAATGTTTAAGTTTGCCACGCCAAAGCCAACATCAACCCTAAAGCCAACAACACCAAGGTGATCATAAAACATCAAGTTTTCTCCAAAAACAGCTGAGCTAACAAGATTGATTAACCAGATAGATTCCAGTTTGGTGGTCCCTGGGCAATGTGTTCTGTAGGGTAAGAGCAAATTTATCTAAAAAGAATATAATCAAGCTTTACCAAAACAAAATGGGAGTCCGGGGGCCATCTGAGTTATGGAATCATTCTACTGTAGCTATCTACAATGCGTAGACTTATCACAAAGTGCACAGTTTTCTCAGATTGGTAGAGTGCAGTGCTAGTGTGTCCCCTATTGACACAATATTCTGTCCTTATTTACTTTGTCAGAACTAACTTCCAGACTGCAATTACAAAGTACCTAGGGATCTCCTAGCTAAAGGCTACTACTTTAGGTTCGGTCACTTGGGACTTGGGAGCAATATGGGACTGGCTGCTTTTGGTTTAAAGGGGGATGAGTGCAGTGATAGACAATGGGTAGACTCAGTCATGATTAGGCATCCAGTAAGCTCAGGATAGAATGCCATGCTTGTATACCAGAAGTTGAGGGTTAGAGTCAGTCCCAACAGTCCAACTTTTCTACCTTTATTTTACTTTACGACTAAATGGAATTCAATGGAAGAAAATGAGTTATTTTTTGCAGAGTAATTAAACACTCCAGATCACTGAAATTTCATGCATATGTGAGAATTATCGACACCAGACTATGACAATTGCCTGTCAACTTTTATGCCTATTGGGCATACCATGATACCTGTCAAGTCATGTACTTTCACTATGTCCTTACCTATTTGGTTAAGTTTACAAAAAGCAAAAATGTACCTCTAATGGATAAGCAGTCTTGAACACCTCAGGGATATTTAATTGATCACCATTTGATACAGCTGAGTCATTAATTCAAAATACAGTTGGATTTCATTTTAATTTTAAAGAAATGCCACACAGCCTTACAAGAAAACCTGCCTGAACAAACAATTTGCTACACATTAAGCTTTTAGAGGTGGCATACTCTATTGTAAAAAAAAATCAATGAGTTATGACTCGACAAAAAGTGATAAAAAACAAGATCTTGTTAATGAACGGGACATGTCCCGCTGATAAAAAAGACATTTAAAAAAAGGAAGTGGCTAGCCGTACGGGTCCGTATGGCTAGTCTGGTAGGCTAAACGTACGGACCCGTACGGTTAGCCAGTCCTCACTGGACAGGCTAGCCGTATGGGAGTTTTCAAACCAATCAGAATACAGCAAGAAAGTTTTAAAACCAATCCCATTACAGCACTGTAATGAATAATAAATGTTATGTTTCTATTCGCATACTTCGATATTTTTTCCGTTTTCTCTTTATATGCACGAAAGAAGATACATATTTTAGTGCACTGATAGTTCAAATCTATTATCGGACGATAAAAAATTGGGCAAACAAACTTTTGTTTCCCCTTCAACACGGACCCTGAGTCCCTGCCTTGAATAACTCTAAAATTAGATCTTCTACAAAACTCTTTTTACCGGGAATTCTACAATGCAAATTATTTGGTCGGGGTGGTTTAAATGTGAAGGTGTGTTAAATTTATGTACCCGTTGGAAGACATTACACGTTTAAAATGACTTTTTTGTGTCTAGTTAAATATCGGAATACGAAAAAAGATAAAATCAACCCAAATCTGCAGGTCGAAAAATCAATTCAATAACCGACAGTATGAAATTGTATTAAGGTGAAAAACTAAACATCTTAGCAAAGAATCACTGGCACATTCAAGTATGAATTTTGTTAAGTGAAATAAATACGACTACCATCAAATTGAGGGTTCAGTGCAAGACTGTACTAAGTGTATATACAATGTATATACACTTAGTACAGTCTTGCGCTGAACCCTCGAATTTAATAAGAAAATGACAAACAAAAATAATGCTTATTGTTTTACCTAGATATCTTAGCGCCTGCCTCCAGTAATTTTTTGACACTACAAATATTTTTATTATATCCGAAAACTTCTGTATCATTGATTGATTTTTTCCGACACGTTTACGTCCGTTTTATGGAAGGAGTAAATATTACTACAAACACCCAACACGTTTCCACGTTAAATGCCTAACATGTTCACAAAAAATGCCTAACTTGTACCGGTACATCTTATATTGAGCTAATTGAGGTAAAAAAAATCTGCCAATGACCCCCAATTAAAATTATTTTATTGCCGGCCAGACTTTCAAAATTATTAATGATTTATCTTTTTACGGTTTGAATTCAAAACGGTGTGAAAAACTATTCCGAGAAACGTAACATAAAACAAAGTGGTTAATTAGGTCGATAATTGTAGAAACTTAGAAAACATAGTTTAATCATCATAATCATTGTTGCAGATACCTTAAAAAGGCTTCATATTCTCTCTTTTTTACCACGGAAGTTCTTAAACGCGTAAAAATAAAGATACAATTATCATTCAACAATCGATAGGTGAACCCAAAGACGGTAGATAATTAGAAATCCAATACTGTATTCTGATTGGTTAAAAAACTCCCGTACAGCTAGCCTATCCAGTGAGGACAGGCTAGCCGTACGGGTCCGTACGTTTAGCCTACCAGACTAGCCGTACAGACCCGTACAGCTAGCCACTTCCTTAAAAAAACCAGCAGGACATGCCCCTGTGTTGCTAATTACTTATGATACATAAGTGCTCTGTGTCTGTAAAGTTGTTGAATGTACTCATAATGTTGTCATACTGGATAAAAAGAAAAAGTGAATATATCCAAACGATTGAGCCAGAAAAATGAATCCAAATATTTACCAGCACCACTTAAAGTTTAAAACCCATGGTCCCCCAGGGCATGAGCCTCTGGCCCACTGACCAAGGTTTAGTCTTAGATCACCAATTGTCCTAGCAGCCCCCTATCCCCAAGCGCTCCTGACCTTCGTGGACGTTTGACAGCTGTGATTGGGGATAACGAATTTGACTTTTGGCAACTGTTTGACAGGTAATGTCACCATGTTTGCCATAGCCCAGCGACAGACTTTGAATAACTTTTTTTAGAAAGGAATGGCAACATGTTATCTTTCTACGACAAGCGATAGATCAAAATTACCTTAAATTTCTTAACTTAGGATTTGTAGTGGAGATGACAAATTAATGTTTTGATCCTAGAAAGGAGCAACATTACATAAGTAGATATTTATTGGTTCACCGCTTTAGTGTTTCTTACGATTTTGTTATAATTACAGTCTTATAGACTGGAAAATTATATAAATAAAATTAGACTAGTAGTTTATCGTCGACGAATCTAATACCTTGATTTTACAACTACACGTTCAAACTGTCCTTGTTTTTTTTCCTGTCGTAGGTATCAGTAGAAATCAGTGACTTGTTTTTCATGACGCTTGAAAGACAGATTTTCTTTTCTTTTTAAAATCTTTCACTTTTTCACTTCTAAGCCAGAATATTTAAAACTGTTTCGTTTTGGCCCAACAAATGGCATTTAAATCTGTGAAATAACCGAGTTCATAGAAAAAAACTATTTTGAAAATATGTCAGAGATCGATTTTTTTAAAAATTACTTCGTTCTCTGAGAACATTTTTACTTTTTCACGATAGTTAAAATTTGGAATCCCCGAATACATTATATTACCAATATATCCGGAACAAGTCAAGAAAAATGTAAAAAATATCTTCTACAAAAGTAAATAATTTATGAATAATTATAAACAGTTTGCATCTATGAGAACCTTTATGTCCATAAAACAGAATGCATTGGAAATATTCAGTTATTCTATTACGAGACGGTGATTAATGACATGAACAATGGACCGTGGCCCTTCCGAAAGGCATTGAAAACGACAAATACCAATTGCAATATATGTCAAGTTCCCGTTCTTAAGACCAATATTCAATTCCTCGATACAGCGTAATGTCGTATGGCATTATCCTAACACGATTTTCTTAGTGTCTTGAATTAAAAAAAAAAAAGATATGTTTGTGAAACATTAATGCCCCCGTAACAGCATTTTTTAAAAGTTGACATTGACAGATGACCTTGATCATGACCTTTTACCATTAACTTGACCCTGATACCTATAGATTACATCACCGAGATCTTTCATTATGCCAATTATGAGAAAAGTATCTAAAATATTCTTGAACAAATTGAACATGTAAAGTTTTTTTTTGTCACAGTATGTTTTAAAGAAGTTTGACCTTAACGAATTGCATTGACATTGTCATAAGACCGTACCTTGGAATATTCAGATGCACATTATTGAGATCTATCACAATGCCAAATATTAGACTTGTACCTTAAACAAGCCTGAAAATATTGACAATGATGTGTGTTTTGGCTAAATTTTGGAGTTATTTGACCTTGACAAATGACATTGACCTTGTAATATGACCTTATGACCTTGCTCATGTACCAACAGATGCGAATCATTGAGATTGATTGATTGAATGGAAGTTAACGCCGCTTTCAACATTTTTTCAGTTATATCGCAGCGGCTGGAGCACCTAACAATGGTTTCCTGGTATTTCTCTCACCAGTACAACCATCACATTCTTTCCTAGCCTCCAGCTGCTATCTCACATAGGTCTACGATTATTAACCAATTGGTGAGAGACAAATTGTCAGAAAGAATGAGTGCCGCCGTCGGGGATCGAACCCGGGACCTCTAGATTGACAGTCCGACGCGCTACCAACTGCGCTATGACGGCGGCGCGAATCATTGAGATCTACCACCATGCCATATATGAGGCTTGCATCTTTAATAGGCTAGAAGATATTGACAATGTTAAGATTTTTGGTTCATTTTTTAGTTATTTGCCATTGTCACATGACCTTGACTTTGGTACCAGTCGATGCGTATCATTGAGATCTTTCATCATGCCAAATATGAGGCTTGTATCTTGAATAGGCTTGATATATTGACAATGTTAAATTTTATTTGTCAAGTTTTGACAGACGGACGTACGAACGGACGGACAACGATAAAACAATATGCCCGGATTTTTCGATGCGTGGGGCATAAAAAGCTTGTGGTGGTAAGACATTACAAATATATAAATTGCCATGGGGAAAGCGACGTATATATGACCACATTTCATGAGGCTAGAGCGAGAGCTATACTTCCATATCAATCATGACGATCAATCGTCATTGTGAATATAAGACTTGTGACGCATATCTACCATTTTGATCGGTGACGGTTCTTAAGTCATCAGGGACCCAAAGTTATAAACCTTTTCTCATGCTCAACTGAAAATTTTCTGAAATTTCAACTTGAGATTATACTGTAACCTTTTTATCATACTAAAATGAACTGATATCAATTTAAAGATAATAATATGAAATTAGGCAAAGCCTACAAAACGTAGGGAAGAGCAATACGAGTATAGTCATAAAACGACATTTACGCCTAGTTTATATTTGTCTTATAGAGCTATAGAAGAGGCGCTTTACAGAGTTCATCAATCCTACTAGAACTATAAGCACCCAGGGGCCTGTTTTACTAAACGTCTTACGAAAAAAATAATCGCAAGTCAAAATCACGAATCACACCTGGTGTTTTCATTTATTGTTATATTCTGTCTTGCTGTATTTCATTGGAAGACGATTCCAATGAGAAAATACATGGCAGAATTTCATATTTATTTACTACCATAGAGGCAACTTTTATTTTTGACCTACGCAAAAAATGATCGTAAGATGTTTAGTAAAACGGGCCCCAGAGTCGGTTATGGTTGCCTTCATCTCACTACAACCCCAAAGCCAAGTTGTGTTGTACAGCATCCTACAGCGATAATCTTTATGTATGTCATAGACCTTGCCAGTTGATTTTGTTTGATAAAAAGTAACACACTGTAAACACACCAATCAGTCCCCAAAGAGAATTTGCACCGTAACCATACAATGTTTTTCTTGCACTTCAACCTAAGGTCCACCAATCGTAGCTGTAGGGCCTATTGTCTAAACTAGATCTAGATTATTATTAAATCCACCTATGATGGGTGCCGTGTGATTACCTTGCGAATACTGTGCAATCGCAGGAATCGCAAATAGAGAAAAATACTTGTATAATTTGTCAAAGGCCATTTTCCATGGTAATTATGTGGAAAGCAGGTCTATAAATTGTCTCCTAAGTGGTGGCAGATGCATGCCATCGTAGGGAAAGAACAATTATTCTGTTAGTAAGTGCGTTTCTGTCAAATCATATCAATTTGGAATACTAATCTGGATATTTATTCAAAATTCAATTCTGGCAAGTCATTTCCGGTACCATTTAAGTAAGAAAAATGTTTGATAGAATAGTGCCAATTATGTAGCTGTTTTCAGTGTTTTGAAAGTCCTTTTCAATATTTTGGTCCTTTTTCGGTTCATTTCCGTTTTTTCCATTCACCCGGTAATATTTATTTTACATTCACAGTTTATAAATTTGAAATCAGAAAATATTAATTAGGGTTGGCTTTATCAACATATTCCTTTTTTTAAAATGCCAATATTCCGCGTCTGTGGTTTGGGGAAACCTAAATTACATTCGGGAATCTCCGTCGAATATCAAAGTCCCGAAATTTCTCCGGAACGCCGAACTTAGCAGGTACACATGACGTAGTAACTTTTGTTCATAGTAAGTTTCCCGCAAAATTTTGTGTCTGGTTTGAGGTGTTTGTTTCCGTTTCTTGTTTGTGAAAAACGGAATCAAAAATTGGTGACCCGTAAATTTTACCCAATCTCAGGGATCTTTTTTCGGGCGAGATCAGTGCAAATATCTCCTTATTCTGCCAGAAATCTCATTCCAATTGGCTAAATGAGAGAAACATCACACAGCAAAATATATTTTAAACAAAGATTTGGTTCATGCCAATGAAAACTCAGTATTGCTCATTAGTTCCGACTGAATGAGATTTTTCGCACATGAAATTCTGAGCGAGAATTAATCTGCAATCCGATTGTTTCTCGTTAACATCGCGGGTGAGTTGTCTAGCGTCAGAAATTAAGATATTTTCGAATATCTTTACCCAGAAGGAAGTAAGTTTTGGGTGATAGTCAAAGGTTGACCCGTTGAAAAAAAAAAAAACAAAAACAAAAAGGCCACCGAAAAGTTTTATGGTAGCCAAAGTTGATTTCTTTCGGGTTTTTTTTTTTTGTTTTTGTTTTTGTTTTTGTTTTTGTTGTTTTTGTTTTGATTTGCTTCTATTTTCCTTTTGCTTTCTGTTCGTGTTTACCCGTTAGCTTTAGGCGGTCTTCAGACCTGACCTTCGACCTGGTTTACGCCCGTTTTAATACGATGTATTAAAATGAAAACTTATTGATGTTATATTTTATATTCATATTTTTTAAGAAACACTCAGTTGAACATTATAAAAGGTATAAATTAGGCTCCCAGATACTCGTCTGTTTAAGACAAAAATATCACTATCAGGGGTAGCAGTCTATTTATCAAAGACTGAGCTCAGCAGTCAGTAAATATATATAGCGCGTATATATTGTGTAGTCTTTTGAAGCAAAAGTCTTTTGAATGTCATCACATTCGTTTTCAATCGGATTTCGATCCGTTAATCTAGTAGGTGGTCAAGAGGTACGATTACTATAGATCCACAAGATTGATATGGTAAGCGTTCAAGTCATTTTTTTTCTCTTCATGAATAGACAAACTTGGCTTTTGATCACCCAAATAAACGTGTAAATGTATAGTTTGAGGTTTTAAGGGAAACGTTTCTATAGCACTTAAGAGTGTCACTTTCATTATTCGCATACGTCACAATGATCCAGAATTCGATACTAAGGGGAGTCCGAGAGTTCCAGACTCCTTGTCTCCTTGTTCGGACTCCTTCATTTTGCAAGTAAGGAGTCCGTATGTTTCATTCGAGAATTTTTTGAAAAACAAATGCATAGGGCAATGTCCTTTTGATCTCTTGTCAAAACTGTAGCTTGTTAACTACATAAGTTGTTGAAGATAACACCAGTTTGCAACTAGCAGTATTTGAAAGAAAATCGTTAGTTTTTGGGAGAAACTTGTTGAAAAGAGGAAATTGCTCGAAATAAGCAATTTCTTCTTTTCCACAGTGTTTTCCCATAACGAAAAGTCGTACTCCTTAGTTAGAGTTTGGACTCCTTGATTTTGTAAGTTGGTTTTCCAATGGAATCCTTACTCAAGGAAGTTAGCGTGGATCCCTGTGATCCCAAACGAACTACGTGCAACTAGCACAAGGTTTCACAAGCTTTTTTCCTAGCAACAGTATTTTGATATTGTAACTTAACAGTTGCATCTTTGGTATAGATTGCTAAACCACTGACCAGCTTAACCACTTCTGATCACACGGACCAGCTTAACCACTGCAGATCACACGGGTCAGCTTGTTGCTAGCATATTGGTGTCTAAACTGTGAAAGAGTCCTTACAAAAACACTGTGTTCATTTTGATCCTGATAACAGTGCTGTGCTCAGTGACAATGCTTTACTATTTCAAGTGACATGTTTTTTTAACGATCTTCTACAATTGTATTTACATTAACTGGCGAGATCTTGATAAAATCTTGAATGATAGGAGAATGGATAAAGCATGAAATTCGAAATTCAATTATTTTTACATTATTATCTGGAAAATATAAACGGAAACTTGACAACAATGCCTTGCTAGACCCTTTTCATGCGAGAAACCGTAATGCAGGCTTCACCCTGTCCCGAACTTGACATTAGATGATAACAAGATAAAGGAAATATTCAAAATTGGACCTGATCGTATCGATATCGGGCCTATCGTAAAGACAACTTTAGCCATCGGATGACAGCCGCTTTAGTTCCTGAGGCTTTGGTAGGAACTTCGAGAGCAGGGAAAAAATCTTTGACATAAAAGAAGTCCCGAAGGATCATGCGAATGTTAACTTTCGTGTTGAATTCGCATGGCCATTTTATTCTTCGTAATGTCATCGTGAGGTCACGTGGTCAAATCGTATCGTTTTCGTCTTAACTTCGTGTGTTCATCGGTGCAATCGCCCATTTTTCGCTCCACACAGGCAATGCGAAGGAATCAAGAAGCTGCCCGATTGTCTTAGGAAGGCAGCACGACTACGCGAGGCCCTTTCAATGCCGTCGTAAAGCCATCGTATTATAGTACGATGTCATCGAGATGGGAGCGTTTTGTATGCGATATAATAGAGAAAATGTAAACTGATGATAGATAAGTATACAAAAACTTAAAGTTTTGAATTTTAAAAAGCTGGGCACGTAAAATTCAGCAAATATATTTCAGAATACAATTTTAACAATAGCAGTGTGATGATTTTATCGAGACGCTACCGAATTATGAGTTATGGGATTACGATCCAACAAAATTATCTACGTTTTGCGACCAAAATAACGTACTTGTACACAGGTTCCGTTAATATATAATTATAGAAAAAGAGACCGAGTCCATTTAAGGTTAAGATGGGTCGCACATCGAAAATAATAGCAAAGAATCAAAGGTAGGATGATATAGAAAATATGTCAAAAGAGTAAAACGCTCGACTCTTGTCTGTAGGCGTAACTAGGACTTGGAATTTATACGTACTCACAAGGCGACCACCAAAGCGTATACGGGATAAAGGCGATATGTAAACTGTGACAAAAGATTGGAGCGTTGGTGAATAATCAATACATCGTAACAACAGCTTGAATAAGCTGTAGTTACGATGTTTTGATCATTCATGAACGAAATTTTCCAAAAGAGGATTTGTTTGATTTACGCACTTGCGTAATGTGCATAATGGTAGTTACACCCTTGTTATCAGTCTGTGCAGTTTGACCAGTGTCGATACTTTTCGCGCTTCCCGGGCGATCCATTTTTTGTGAATATCATAAATATGTACACAAGCAAAGATATGATCGATATACTGATTTTATTTAAAACTGCATCGTTCTTCAAATCACAAACTGAATGCACTAAAAATCTGTGACCTTTGAACGAATCATTCTTCATACACAGAAAATTCTGTTTATCATGAAGAAATCATAAATACAGGAAAATCAATACATCCAACAAAATCATTGATTTTTTTACATATTTTTTTTTCACATTTGCTTTATAGTTAAAGTTTTATCATCATTTTATTAATTTACTTTTTTTGTTATTTCTCCACAATGATTTGTTTTCTATTTAATTATTTTAAGATTAAATTCCATAAAAAAGTGTCATGTACTAATTCGTTGCTTATCTTTCTATTAATGTTTGAGAAAGTTTAAGAAATGATACCCCGCTTTTCACGTGTATGTTCGTTCAGAGCGGGATGCCATTTTTAGACGCTTACAAGCGTGTTTGAATCCTAAATCCAGAGTCGGTACCTTTGTGTTAGAGAGTGACGTCAGCTCTTTGATCCCAATAGATAAAAATGATATTCCCAAGCATGCGTTATTGGATCTACGCACTAAATATTTTAGTAAGATTGATGTTTGAAAAATATCTAGAAATAATAAAGAAAGTAGTAAAGACAACGAAAGAAATAAGATAACAAAAATTGAAATTCATTATCCGACGACACTCGTTGAAGCTCTAGCTGCCTTCAGTTTGGCCATTTCGTTCTCAATATCTTTCAACATCTCGGGGTCTGTCCGTGGGTCCTGGGTTTGAGCATATCTATAGAGTGGCCGACCGTCCGGCCCGATGAGAAACTTCTCGTAATTCCAGCGAATATCTTCTGTATATATGGGACTGTAGAGGGTCGGGGTATAGACCTTCCGGTAAACATTCGGACACAGGGACTGAAAAAACAACAACAACATTTATGTTAAATGTTTTTTAAATGTTTCAAAATAAATATTCTATCGAGCCAAACCGAATAACTGGCAAGGTTGTTCATTCAAAAAAGAGATACATAAACTTTTATGGAACGTAGTGGAGTAAAATATGGTAACATCGACACCCAAATGTAGATGAGGTTGAAAATATTGACTTTTTTCTCCAAAATTTGTCCGGTGACCTATGCTGAAATTTAAATATGTTGCTACCAAACCATTCCGCTGAAGATTTTTCAAATAAAAACCATGTGTCTTCGGGTTAGATTATCGACACCCAAATGTAGATGAGGTTGAAAATATTGACTTTTTTCTCCAAAATTTGTCCGGTGACCTATGCTGAAATTTAAATATGTTGCTACCAAACCATTCCGCTGAAGATTTTTCAAATAAAAACCATGTGTCTTCGGGTTAGATTTTTTGTATAATTCGTTAACGCGAAGGTATGCATCGCAAATGAAATGATATTGCAACGTCGCGTCAAATGTTAACAAAAGCTGTCTTTTTAAACGGATGGAAAATTAAGTGATTTTTTTGTATTTCTTAAAAACACATTCAGATTTAATACTTATGAAGGCTATATTTTTCAATAAACCCTCATTTCAAATATTTTAGAATATGGCCCCTTATTGACGTCACGACGTCATATAAACGCGCTTCAAATTCTTTTCATTGCGTGTTTGCTAATGCCCGCACTTCAAAGATAAATCTCAGCAATTATTGTGAGATTTTAAGAAAGTCGAAAATTCGACAAAGTTATCTGTCCGCAGTTACCTTAAGAAAAGGACATGTGGTAAAATAGGTTAAACGAGAAAATATGATCAGTTGTCTACATGTCCCTGGTATCTTTGTGGCACGTTTTACCCCCCCCCCCCCCCCCCTCCTTGACTATGTATACGTTTTTAAGTTAGTGGACCCGTAATAGTTCCGCAACGTAAGTAATGAACTATAACACTGTTAACCGATGTTTCTTAATGATTTCATTAGGAAACCTGGGTCAGCATTGTGAAAGATCATGTGTTTCGAAATGCTGCGGAACTTTAACCGGTCCACTACCTTAAACAAAGGAGTACGATAGTGATAGAGTGATAGAGTATAATTGTGATAACACGAAAGCAAGATTATATAATGACGAGAATACATTATAAGAATACACTATATAAGCTCTCGATCGTAGGATCTTATTATAGGCGAAAAACTGAACTCAGGAATCTATATACTAATACAGAATTCACGGCTCACCGCACAAAATCTACCTATATCACTTATCATCCCGCATCATAATTCCCCGATACCTTCATCAACCTATCAAATTATCGCTATCATTTTCATTCTTGCAGCTTCTACATCGTACTATCGGGTAATCGTCGTACGCTCCTTACTATTTTTGTGATACTCGTTGATGTGACGGTTAACCGACACAGTCTTATATTGAATGGCAAAACTATAAATAGTCCCAGAAAAAGTGGTGGATTTCCGTCACTTACCCTGATTCTTTAAATTCTATTTCATTGTAGATTTCGCTAAAAATCTTTATACCAAGATTCCTACGACGTTACGTTACACTGGGAATGTAAGGAGGCATGGATGAACTGGCCACCGTTATGTATAACCTTCATACACGAAGCAGTTTCGGGGTTGGTTTTTAGTAGACCGAAATTATATTTGACCGACGGTAACAATTAAGGGTAGAATTGAATTGTGACTCAATAGACAAATAAGGGTTTCAAATAGGCAATGGATCCCAAAGTGGTCACACGGCGTCGTTATTACGTTTTCATAATTTTGCATACAACATGGCATTTCTATGTGATACACTCACCTTAAGGTATGTAAACATCCCGTGCTCTTTGGCCCCATTAACGTCCACCTTCCACGTCACAGGGAAGTTAGGTACGTATCCACCCCCAGGTCGGATGTATTTCAGCCCGTCCATCAGTTCTCTCCCGTTCCAAGCAGGCTCTTGCTATGAAAAGGAGTACATGACGGTAATTTGCATGTAAAAGCATTACTTATGCCCAGCGCAATTCTCTTGTCGGTATAATTGCATATTATGTGACGGAACAACTGGTTCTGACAATGGACTATTGGTTCAATGATACTACAGCTGGTCGTATATATTGTTTCCGATGTATGATATGAATTAGTCTTTGCGAGACATTTCCAACATAATTTCATTTGTGTGTACGACGGACATACACTGGGCAGCCTAGACAACTACAGAAGGCAATAAGAATATTCATTGGCCTATTGACGAGGGATAAAGAGCTTATCTATCTATAGAGTTCATAGCAAAGAATCTTGACAGAATGCTGATGCACATGCTGTCCGGAGTCTTTGGTTTGATAACATATCACACGTCATACACATATACAAATATGATGAGAGTGATGTAAACAGTAGAATAAACCTGTAAATAAGCTAACGACTACATTTACGTCTTCCAGTTTACAAGAAAATAGGGTCGTCGTACAATGTGTTTTATGTTTGGCAGATATACTTTATTGAGGAACTCTAAAAACTAAAAAATTTATTTTGCAAAATTAAATAAAATAATGTCATGAAAAACTGAGTTCATTATTTACAGAATTTTTCATCTTGGATTAACACGAATAAATTTATAAATAAATAAATAAATCGGGTTAAAAACTTTCATCGATGCCAGGTTCTGATCATGACATATTCGGAGTTAAAATATCGCTCATTGATTTTCTTCTATTTTAGAAAACATAAAGATAATTGTTTGTTTCAATGTAAGATGTATTTTTCTATCATTGGGGAAGACCTAAAGCTATACTTTCACGAATGGCGAGCAATGAGTATAGATATTGTTTTTGTTGTTCACAAAAATGAAAAATTAATCTTTCTTTCACACACAAAAAAGAAAAAAAAATAGAACAAGCTCGTCGCTTTGCGTGAAATCACTTTTCAAAGCCTTTGCCTTTTTTGTTTCCTTGGATTTGAAGTGCAGTTGTTGGAGCAACCCTTTTCAAATTCTAATTAAGATTTTTCGAATAGAACATTCATTTGGGCGAGATTTTACGCCCCCAATTAAGAATCTTAAGAATCTAAATCTAAGAATGAAGCTTATTTGACCTTGGCTTTAATGATTTGTCTTGATGACGTCGGATCTTTCCCTAAACACCGGAAATCGTTCTTTCGGATGGCTTAAAATCTTATTTAGCGGGCATTTTTATCTTGATCTAAAAAACGCAGCGAAGCTTGATCAGCACCAAAATGAGTGAAAATCAAAAGAAGGGTATTACATTGTGGTAATTGCATTGGTTTTGTGGTGAGGTTACCATATGATTATCAACCGTAATCTCTCAACAATATACCGAATAGTATTCAAGAAAGGAATATGTACTCACAAAGTAGAACTGGCTGCATGGAACCCCGAGAACTGAAAACCCATCAGCACCATGTTTAGTTTGTAGTGCATTCAAACCATAGTACTGATAGACATAACCTCAGAAGGACGCCGTGTTAACGACGAGCACGACCTTCCCTCTAAACTGGCTCATGTCGATTGTTGCATTCTTGTACACGTTTTGGAACGAAAAGTCGTAGATTGTTTTGTTACTTTTTGATGGATCACAGACACTGCGAGGATTCGTATCAAAGTCCACTTCGCTGGATAGCGCCCCTGAAAGCGCCGCAAAGACGGAGACTAGCGCTCCAATGGCGTCTCCGTCTCTCATAATTTTGAAGTCTCTTCTGAATGGAAGATCTAGAACTGCTTGTAAGTGTATTTATATCGATGTTCTAGATATTTTGATAAGAATGAGTTGCGGCACATCAATTGTAGCCTATATTCTCTTTTCGGAGAGGCCTAGAAAAGATATGTCTGATTAAATTGAATATTCACCATTCATCGCCAAAACTCTTTTTTGTGGGTACTCATTGGAATTGTCCCTCAGAGTGTACTAATGCATCTTTTACATTGAATGGCTAAAATCTAACCTCTCTATATAAAGGTACGGTCTCTACCATATTGTAAATATATAATACGTACTTAGTGTTTTGTATGAGAAAAAATATCTAACGAGGTTGGGAGAATCGATAATTGTCGAGGCTCGGCCGAGACAATTATTAATTCTCACAACCGAGTTAGATATTTTTCATACGACACACTAAGTACGTATTATATTTATCTTATAACCTCTATTTGTCTTGTTTTCGTCGATGCTCCTAACTGAAATGCAAGTTTCTAAAGATAACCACATTATATCATTGTTCTAAAAATAACTATGTGATATCATAAAAAATTTCATACGGGATGTTATCACACGGATATCTGTATAGTTATAAGATAATTTAATATCTCGACATTTTAGAAAAAATGATGTGAAATCGGTCACATTTCATCGGTGTTTTTATAATTCAGATATTAATAGCAGCATGAATTTTAGTTGTTTGGGTTTTGAAAGGTCATACATGATACGACATATTGAAGGAATACATTCGATAAATAAGACGGAAACCGATTTTCGTTCAATTTTAGCCAAACATTTAATACAGTAAAAGATTTAATCTTAAAAAGTATCTCTGTTTTTTAATAGGAAAAACTAAAAAGTGTATTTTGCACTTTTTTGCACAAGATCAATATAAGAATACATATATGTATGGCATCATGATGATATGCAAAAGCCAAAGCGCACAATCTTATTTGTTTGTATATTAGTTTATTTGTTTGTTTGTTTTGTATCTTTTTAATACCAAGAAGGAAAAAAATGAAACAACGTCCTATTTATTATGGCTTTTCTGCCTCAAAGTGTGACATCGTATGAATACTAGAGTATTGTATTTACATGTTATTAAGGGAGTAGTTAGGATCGTTTAATAATCTGTCTAACTGCCTGAGTATTTCAAAATAAGAGAATGGGGCAAGGTCAATGTTCCCTTTGATAAGAAATATTTTTAGGTGCGGTAGTGGGTTTTTACACGTACTTCAGAAATTAGGAAAAAATATTTTCACTCGCTTGTTCAACAACAGTACGTTGAAATTGAACAATATGTAAACTTTTGTCAGGAAGGTTTAGTTGTTTAATTTTTAATCAGATCTCTTCTTTTTGAATAGTGGGTCATATATATGGGTCATATATGTAATGAGAGGTATCATCGCTATCTGATATTTTCACTAATAAACTATTCACAGTCTTCTCCATATATATTTTTTCAACGCGCCTTTTTCACGTGACACTACATGTATTTGCGTTTTATGTATGCGTAACTTAATTTGTTAACTATGCGTGACTTAATTTGTTAACTATGATTTGGTTTTCTTTTCGTTTCATATTTTGATATCACATTGGCGTCCCCCCTTACAGGACTATATAAACCATAACATATTCGAAGTCCGAAGTTTTAAAATTATCTTAAATATCATAAAATTAAAGAGTAATTCTTGTAATTTTTATGGTACACTCATCATCCGACATAACCCAATTAGTATAGGCGCCTGACGCCAAAGGATATTTCACTGACTGAAAATGAAAGTCACGAAAGAGAACATTAAAATTCACGATAAATAAGAAATTTCTTAAATATTTCACAGAATTTGTTGTTTCGTTGCTCGTGGTGCAATATTGTTTCCATTATTTAAGACGTCAATAGTAATTATCTTCAGTCTCTAACTTAAACCAAAGTAAACGCATTGTGGTCAAAGAGTGCAGTTTTCATAAGAAAGGAATTCGAATGATTTGTTATATGACACCTGATTCAAAATAATCAAATCTTGTCAAGGCACATAATATCTAGTAAAAAGGAGGAAAAATTAATAATTGTGACCCGTCATGCAAAAAAGGATCATCTCGGAACTCAAGAATATGATTTTTTAAAAAAGAGATTGGATCCAGCGTTGGTAAACCAAATGTCGCATTTCCAAAAAAAAAAATCATTGGAAGGTAGATTGGACTTTCTAGATTCAGAAAATACGCACATTGCGTAACGTAACGACCCTAGTCAGTCTGCGCAATCCGCGCAGTCTGACTAGGGTCTACACTTTACGCACTACTCATATGGTCCCCTTATGCGTGACGGATCACAATTTTAAACTATAAACACTCTCTTCATTTTCTGAAGTTTTAATAAGACTTCAAATTAAGAACAACATAAAAAGTGAATCGGTTTAACCAGTTACAATAAAACAATGTTAAGATCAAAATTTTAAAGTGATGTTTATAGTATACTGTTTAGAGAACTAAGGAACAATTCCTTCTTTTCCTCGTATCTCATCACCGCCATTTTGCAAAGAATGGGCTTGTGTGTGTTGATGATTGATTAGTAACTTAAAGGTAAACATCCACATGAAATACAAAATAATTATACAAGTATTTATATGGAACAAATCAAATCCTGCAAATACAGCTGCAGTTTCAATGTTAACGTTGATCATTGAAATTCTAAACCTCATAATGTATATGTTCACTTTCGCAGTAACTTTTTTGCATCGATGAATGTGAGTGGCAGAGAGATGTCAAAATTAGGCGACTAAAAATGTTGTTATTAACTAAAATGTTGTAATAACAACTGATCTATTTAAGTTCATAGGCGACATTGGAAGATTTTTTAAGTATCGCTTGTTTCTATACATTCTAACTGCCAGACACCGTTTTGCTTGTTCAGATTCTTCTCATATTTTTCCACGAAGATTACTTTCGATATTAACAGTTCTAAATGAGAAAACGAAGCTTTCACGTAGAATATCGAAAAATTATCCCTATGACGTCTTAAAAAATCTTGTCTAGCGGGATTGCTTACCTTTTTCTAACGAGCTCGTGGTTAATAGTTTAGAACTATAAACGGCGAAATAACCTAAGGCATAGCACCGTGCCAACGTGTCGTCTGCTTCTATTTCGCAAAAATATCCTGGATTCAATCGTCCAATCGGTTAATACACTACCCCTTGTCTCTCAGACAGCCAGTTAGTTGTTGTCTCCCTTAGACCACGGGAAAAAACAATAGGCAAAACACCGCCTCGCCGTTCAATATTTAGACTGGTCCCTCCGTCGACTACACCGTGGATTTCTGAAAGCCGACAAACAATCACCAAAATATAGTCATACGGGATCAGCTTTTCTGTATTTGATGACGTACGCACATCCAGCACTTCTGACTGGCTAATAAATTGCATGTACACAATATGTTCGGAGAGGCGTCATTTTGTCTTTCACGAAAAATTGTTTATAGGTTTAACTATAAAAAAAGGTAACATACATAAATTGATAGTTTTTATTCCCTCTAGTTGTTTCGTAAGTATGAATTCTTTGCACATTTCGGTTCATCAATAAAATGCTTTCATGACTTCAACTTTTGCCACAAAGCGGAGCGTCGTTTTCGATTATCAACTGTGTTTCACACGGGGATAAGCCTCTTATCTGTGGACGAAAAATCTTGAAACAATTAAATTGAACCTAAGTTGGCACTACTTTTTAACTCTCCTGAGCACAACGTGCTCAAAGTGAGCTTTTGTGGTGATTGAATGTCTGTCGTCCGACGTCAACAGTTTATGTGTTTACACTCCAGAGGCCAAAATTGTGCCCCAAGTATCATGAAGCTTGGTCAGAGTATTTGTCAGCTCAAAAGGCTAACACCAGTAAAATGGGAAGGATAATTCGATATCACTTTTTTGTTTACACTCTATAGGCCACAAATATGGCCTTTCCCTCATGAAACTTTATCAAAATGTCTGCCGGTTCGCAAAGACGAACGCTATCGAAAGTAGAAAGGGTCTACACGATAACGACGGTAAAGGAGCATTGATAACAATTTTCTTGTTTACACCTTAAGGGCCACAAAAAAGTGAACAATTTTATTGAAACTCAGTCAGAATATTTGTCTGCTTACAAGGATGAATCCTTTCGAAATTGTGAAGGATCTATCTGATATCAAGGGTAAAGGGGGCATTTAAACCATTTTCATATGTCCACTCTTGGGCTACAAATATAGCCCAATATTCACACAACTTTGTCAGAATGTTTGTCTGGTCACAAGGATAAACCATTATGTAAATGATCAGAATCCAGTGGAAATCAAGGAAAAGTACAAAGACAATTATGGTCCAGTGTTAATAAAAGTTAGCCGGTATGTCTGTCTCGTTACGATCGAAAAAATTTTCATCCCATAAAATCAATCAAAATAAAATCAATCTTAACAATATGATAATGATTTAAACAGAAAATTTAGCCTTCAGTGGTCATTGAACGAGCTCTGTATAGGCATTTCAAAATGCTAAGAATGGGGTGAAGCAGCTGAAAGTGTGCGATATAGGACCACCATGGTCATCTTGTTTTGAAAACTATAAGCATCTGACTGGATTGTTCACTCATAGTAACACTGGTGGACGCGAAAACGTGAACATAAAGTGATGTAAATTGCATACACAAGCCATTGCGTGATTTTCATTGTCTACTACGTTGTTAGAAATCATAAGAGTTGGCTCATTTAATTCTGACAATGTATTATTCTATTGAAATGATGTTTACAATGTAAACGCAAACCTTCTGTAAGAGATTTCTGTAAATTATTAATGTTCTTCAATAGAACAGGTCAATATTATTTCCTATGTCAATTAACAAAGGACGATAACTGAAAAATATGATAACTACAATTATGATTCTAGGCACTGCACTTTTCAATGAGATCGATCCACCTGTAAAGTTTTAGTATTCTAGCTTGCATACTTTTTGAGATATGCTCGGGACAAAAATCAAGTTAAAAATTCAACAAAGGGCATTACCCCCAAAACTATGATTAGTATGCTTCTTATATTAGTAATGCTTCTTGTGCATCTTGTTTCTCCTCAATGAGATCTATCCAAATATGAAGTTTCATAATTCTGGCCTTCATACTATTTGAGATATGCTCCGTATAAAAAAATGTGCTACGGACGGACCGACAGACCGACCGACTGATGAATATACCCCCCCCCATCATCTTGGAATGGGGCATACATGTAACACTTGCTATTGGTAAATATTTACTTTTTTTATGACAAAGGTCGCTTAAAGAATGATCGCTTGGTAAAGATTAACTTTAGCTGTATGGGAATTTATAATATGGCCTACGACGCGGGAGTGAAATAACTCCGTTTAATATTTTTGATATTACACGGGAGTTATTACACTAGTGGAATAACTATGCAAATGAGCTCTGAACGAAAAGGGACGCTTTTTTGTAACCGCGAAAATTACGTCATAATGTATCCATTGTGACGTCAGTTTTAAACGGCGTAATACGTCTCGCGGAAAATTGAAATGTTGAATTTCAAGAATTTCGACGATTTTACGTAAATATTTGGGTCAAATCATAAATAGAATATAAAATTTGTGCTCATAAAATACTGAATTTATTAAACTCGTCATCTATAAACAGATAAAAACTCGGCGCATCCTCGTTTTTATCTGTTTATAGATAACTCGTTTAATAAATTCAGTATTTCATGACCACCCATTCAATATCCTCTATATTGTACATGACATACGTATGTGTACGTGACATAAATTCGTGACACTATCCAAGGACTGAAAACACTTAAGGTCTCATAAGTTTTGAAAGTCGTTTTTATTTTTTTTATTCTTTTTTTAACCAATTATACAAAATGATATGAAAAAAATCAGCGTGTGGGATTCCATACAAAAGCGAGAAATATTTTCAAACAAAAAGCAAAAAAGAGCAGAAAGCCATGTCAAGATCAAAGATGATGTTTCGTTCAAACACACAAGAACAGGTAGAATAGAAAGCTATGTCAAGATGAAAGATGCTCTTTCGTTCCAACACTCAAGAACAGAAATCTATGTCGAGATCAAAAATGATCTTTCGTTCCAAAATCACAACCCACAAGAACAGATAGCACATAGTAAATAAAATCCTTGTCCGATTCCTTTTTTTTTTTTACTTCTGGTCAGTTTTGATAAAAAAATGTCACTTCACCACTCTCGATTAATTGGGTGAACAATAATCCTATTGGATCTAAACTCACTGAATTTGAGTTGAACAGCTGTCAGAATGCTCACGGTATGCTATAGAAATAGTTTGGGACTAAGATCTAGAGTACCCTGGTCGATTTTGAAGAAAACCGATGACCTATACCCGCCTTAGAACAATGGCTTACCTAAATAAAATGGCGACCGTGGCAATGTTTTTGAAAGTGTTTTCGAAAGGGCAGACAGTCGATAGACAAAACTTTCTAAAAAGAGGAGAAAAAAGCGCAAGGTTGGTCAGAGTAAAGGGAGTAATTGTAATGAAACACAAACTAGCAACATAAATATTGACAACTTTAAATCATTGAGCAAAGACAATAAATGTCGGCACTATTTACAGAATTTTCAAAGAACAACAAACAATAAACAGCTAAACTTAACTAGTGTCTAAAATTTAGTTCGGACGTCCGTTATAAATCACAGTTCACGCTTCATAGTTCCAACTTCACACTTCACATATCGCGCTTCACACAGCACAGTTCTCACTTTGATCTTCGCACTGCATACTTCTTATTTAACACTTCACAGTTCGCACTTTAAAGTTCACACTTTAAACACACTTTACAGTTCAAGCTTCATAGTCCCAACTTCACACTTCATACTACACATTTTACGCTTCACACTTCGCACTTTTCACTTCTGACTTAACACTTCATGCTTCCTGGTTCCAACTTCACACTTCAATAATAAGTGAACAATTGTAAAACAGTCTGAGAGAAATGAGCTTGCATTAGAGTTTTTTCAATAAATCGTCATTGACTTATGATTAAAACCCCCCAAAAATTTACAAGGTTAGTAATTTTTCGAATCAATTTGTAATGGAATTTCATTATAGGGATGAGGGAGTTTAAATAAAGATGAATGGGACTAATATTATCACAAAATAAGCGATATTTTATTTTTTCCACATTGTAAAATAATTTCTTACTAATTACCCAGCCAATGGCCACCAGCCATCATAATTGAATGATTTGATTGATTTTAATATATACTTAACTCCTAAAGATACGGCCACAAATATATGTTCTCGTAATAACTTAACCGTGTAAGACTTTATTGAATTTTTCTATTTTTATACCTGTCATAACCGACTTTCTATTGTAGACAGATTTTTTTACTTTTAGGTCATATTCCTTTTCGTTAAAGTGCCCTTTAAGTAAACGTGTCCACTAAGCTTGCCGGGTCTGAAGCACAAAGGTTTGTCAAAAAAAATGTGTATTGAAAGATATTATAGCACCTAGCAATATAACAACTTCGATTTATTCCTGGAAAGTGAAAGGCCGTAATTAAAACATTTAAGCTGATTGAACTGTTTTTCGATAGAATTTCAAAGACTGGTGCAACTTGCCACGTGTTTCAGTCTTTGCTCGTAAGTGTGAAGTAAAGACACAGACCTCTAATCGTATTGTTGTTTTACAATAGCGGACGTTCTGCTAATAAAGTTATTATTATTACTAATCATTAGCATACTAAGAATTTACAAGTCTGGTCAAAAATATGACTCGCCCGCTTGATAATTGTCGAATCTACTGTAACTCGTCAAACGGCTTTAAGCATTAATTTCCAAGTTTTATCCTCATATACACTGGTTTTCACAATAATCAAAGGATGAACGCTCACCCCACCAATTCCTCAACTATGCAATGTGAGTTTGTAACCAAGATCTTTCAGACAAAATGAGCAGCTTCTTATCACCGATTAATTGTGTGGGCGTTGCAGTAGAGCTCCCTTTCAAAATGGGTACTCTTATCCCTACAGGAATAACCACAGGAATAACCACTTTCATCGGTGTAAACTTAATTTGTTATGGTGTTGTCAAGGCGTATCTGTTTAAAAACAGTCTCGGGAAGCAACATTATTTCATCCCATACGTACGGCTATATGGTTGATCTACCAAAAGTTACATAGAAAGATTGAAATTCGTATAAAGCTTTTTAATAATTTTAATTTGTATTGTTTGGACGTTTCTTTTGAAGTGAAGTATAGTAGTAATATTATTTCTTTATCGACTCAGAAGGTTGGAGAGTATATACATACAAACATTCTGAAATTATATGAAACAACAAAAGGGTATATCAAGAATGAAGAACAGACAATTATGAATTTCAGTACAACAAAAGACAGTTATACATTTAGTTATCTATAGACACATAATGGTTGCGTATGTAGATTTGTACGTTCTTGGATTTTTTGTGCTGTAAATAAGTGCCATGCGTATTTTTTGTTTTGTCAATTGTGAGCCGTCACACAAAAAAGGGCGATTTAGAAACTTCATAATTAAATAGTTGAATAAAGAATAGGTTCATGATAAGTCAATTAGAGGTCGCATTTCTGAAAGCCTGAAATCCGTAAGACAATACGAGCAGTCTGACTTGGTTGACATTTTACGGACTTTAAAGATTGCCCTTATTATCATGATAAGTCACAAATTTACAAAGCGTTTGATTGTAGCTTTTTTTGTAGTTTTGTTACGGATTAAGTTATTTATCAAATTGTCTGATATAACGGCAATTAGGAGACCACTTCTTGTGTTCTATCTTCGGGATATCACCGGGTTCCCAGTCACGTAGCACAAGGTCGCAGTACTGGCATCTCACATTGTCTCGATCACCTGAAATATATCATAACCAGTGTCCGAGTATAACACTATCTTCATGCTCAACTGTGAATTTTCTCAAATCAAAGCATTAATTATGTTGTTATACTATGATAATTGTATGGACATAAAAGATATTATACATAAGTAACAGTAATAATAATAATAATATCTTTAATTTTTGAAGGTGAAATATTAAGCCAAATCTTTCAAAATAAACAATTTGAAATCCTTTTTTTACAATGTTGCCTTTAGTTAAAGAAAAATAATTGAAAGTGATAATCTGATTAATTAATGATATCATGATGAAAATGTGATGAAAGACCCTGAAAAAGATGATGACAAATGATGACATTTGAAATAACCATGGAAACAATTTAAAAGAAAATTCATGAATTAGTAAATCTTTGGGCAGATACACTGTTTATTTGAAGAATGAGGTGTGATCTGCTTGGACTGTTGATATAGTAACGAGCAAATAGTGTTTAAATTTGTTTTTGAAACTAGATAAAGAAGATGCATTTCTAATTGAAATTGGGATTTCATTCAACACACGATAACTACTGTATGAGAAAGAATTTTTTTGTAGAACGTATCATATTTTGTGTGTGTGATGTAATTATGTACAGACCTTAAATTATAATTACTGTTTTTACAAAATGAAATAACCCCATTCAAGTATTCTAGTAAAAGGTTATTATAGCATCTAAAAATTTAAAAAAAAAAAAAAAACAGTTTTATAATTACATCGTTTGTCAAATGTCATCCAGTTTACTTGAGTGAAAAGTTCAATCGATGGTGTTCTTGCCCAAAATAACACGAGCTGCTCTTTTCTGAAGTATAGATAATTTAACAGTCCTATATTTAGCAATTTTACACCAAACTGTACAGCACTGATCAAAGATAAAAAGTATATACGAATTGTAAAACAGTTGTTTCATTTCTAAGGTGATATAATTCGAAATTCGTTTGAGTAAGGTAATTTTACTGTTGTTTTTAGAACTAATTTTTCATTGTGTATATGCCAAGAAAGATGGATGTCGACGTGTACACCCGAAATCTTATGAGATTCGACGACTTCAACGCAAACATCGTTTAGTTTTAACCATATGTTAATATTCCTTTATCTATGTTTAGATCGAATAAGCAAAAATTTTGTTTTAATTTGATTGATATTATTACTATTATTACTTGAACACCAAGAGAGTATAGACTTTAAACTACTTTGTAAGTTGGTTTGTACATATATTTCGTTAATGTTTACTCAAGACTTGAATAATGTTGAATCATCTGCATAGGGATCTAAACTTGAGATATTTCCATACAAACTCATGCCATTAATATTGATAAAAATAGAAGCGATCCACAAGATCAAAGGCTTTTAGCAGATCAACGAAAACTGAACCAATGATTTTTCCCGAATCAAAACTTTTGACCATTCATCGATCATTCGGACAAGGGCCGTCCGACAAGAATGCTTTTCTCTAAAACCCTATTGGTGCTTTTTAAGAAATATCACTTTTGTTCAAGAAGGATAACGACTGATTCGATAAATGGCGTTCAAAGATCTTTGAAGTAGTTGGCAAAATAGATATTGGCCTATAGTTATTTGGATCCTTCCTATCGGAGCCCTTATGTCATGGAAGAACATACGCTTCCTTTAAGGGATCTGGAAATATGCCTTTTGCAATACTGTTGTTGATGATAGATGTTAATGGTAAAATTATTTGATCGCCACGAGATTTCAAAATAGTGGCACTAATACCATAAATTCCGATGGCTTTATTTTTGTCGAGATTATTTATCATTTTCTTTACTTCTAAGGGTGTCACGAAATCAATATCAAAAACTTGACCTTTAATTACTGTTTCCAAAGGTTTCTGCAGTTTGGACAATCGGGTTTCATTGAATTGTCACTTTTTCACAATGTTTACTATATTGACGAAGAGTTCATTGAATGATTCTATGATATCATGTGCTACCGGATACATTCTCCATTAAAAAACATTTTCGAAGGTAGTTGAACGGGCTCATTTAATATATTGTCATTATTTCGTACTCGATGTAAGTTTTCCATAGATTTTTACTTCTTGTACCCTCTTTGAGTGCATTACTATAGAACTCCTACTTGTTTTTACGAACGAATTGCGCCACTTTATTCCTCATAGTTTTATATCCATCCTTTTTTCAGTTTAAGGAAACGACCCCTTTCTTATATTGCCTTTTTAACCTCGGTATTTATCCATTGAGGCAAATGTTTTCTTATAACACGCTTTGACTTGATTGGAGCATGTATAGATAAAACTCCACTTAAAATGTCGTAAAATAATGAAAGCGCCTTCTCTGGGTCATGCTCAATTTCAATAAGATGGATATCCGTAGAATTTAAATCATTTTGAAAATCGTATTCTGTAAAGGTTTAAAAACTTCTATATGTCAACACTGTATGTAAGTTTACTTTAAAAGACCTCTTTCTAATTTTCGAGTCAAACAAACTGGAAAATGATCACTTAATGCACGAGGAGAAACAAATGTTTCTGTGACTCTGTCACTACGATTCGTATAAATATGGTCTAGAATTGTGGAAGATGTTTTATATATTCGGGTTGGCTGGCTCATTAACTATTTGAGAGATTCAGTATTTCAGTGTAAATTTAGACCACTCTTTTTATCCAAGTTTTTGTTTTTTCATAGGTAATTGATGTTTAGGCCCCCAATTATATAATATTAATTACAGTATTCATCTGCTTTCTTTATTTGTATATCAAATGAGGATACCCACTTTCTATTAGATTGGGATGGTAAAACAAAACACAAGAGAAATGTTTTTGAGTTCATATGGCATATTTCTATCCATATCGATTCTATATCCTCCTATTCTTAATCTGACCTATGGTAAAACGGGATACATTTTTTAGATAAACCAAAATTACGTAACTTAAAATTAAGTAACAATTTTTTTCATATTATCTTTTATGTTCACACACATGTATTTAATTGAATTTTAAGTTTTAGAAAATTCGCAGGATTAGAAAAGTTTTATAATCTTGGGTACAGGTTGCTGTCTGATAATGCGATTTTCTTGTCTTAAAGGTTATTCGATAACTTATACGACAACATATAGGACTCTGTAACAGTTGCAAGCGGGGCGTTCAGATGTAGAGTCTATTGCTTAATTAGTATTGTTTGTTTTTATTGTCTAAAACAGTAAAGACCAAACCATACTTTAGATATATATACAAACTTGATAACCAGTAGGTTCTTAGACTTTTTGAAAAGAGAAAATCTCTCAATTTATTGAAAATGATCATCAAAATGTCAAATACTAAACATGATACCACTTTTTTTTAAATATATAATTTTATGCTTATTTGACAAGTAATTGTGTACCATTGTGGTGTCCGTGGTCTAGAGGTAGAGCGTCGGGCTCTTGACCCAAAGGCCTGGAGTTCAATTCCCGGGAGCGGCTATCATGGTTCTTACATTGGCCCACACGTTCGGCGCGAGTACTGGTAAATTTTCCAGGAAGCAGAATTAAGAGGGATTAATCTAAGTTGTAAGAACTTTTTTGCCAATCGATGTAAAATAAATAGGTTAAAACCAGCTGTGTACTAAATTTTGTCGTGTAATAATATACAGTTGGTAAAGATTAGCTTGTCCCCAAGACAATCTCAGAGAGCATTATCTGTCTCAAACAAATTCGAATTATTTGGTTTAAACCTATTTATTTTACATCGATTGGGAAACAAGTTCGTACAACTTAGATTAATCCCTGTTCGATTTTAATAACTTTGAGGCATTTTAAAATGATCTATGCGCGTTTCAAAATGGTTTGCGCATGTGTTTGGAATAAAAGGATAGAGCATTGACTGTGCGATTTAGAATGATTTCGAATGCATGTAGATTTCGCGATGTTTCGAATTGTTTCTATTACTCTTCGGTACCAAAAAGACACATATAATTTCATATTCACCTTCATAAAAAAATCCAGCTTCAGCCAACTTGTCCGGGTCCTGAGTTATGTTAACATTGGTCCATTTAAATTTATCAAACGTCTTTCGTCTCTGTTTTAACTCCGTTAACGTTCCAGGAATTATGTCCAGCAGCGGTCCTTTACGCACTGACGGACGGGCGTCAGATACATTCAATCCATCATTTTCATAGATTAAAGACAACAATTTGTCTTCTTCTATATCGTTGTCAGACATTTTATTTATTTATGTTGTTTCGCTTTTAATTACCTTGGGATTTCCTACAGCTATTATACATTTAAACTTCCTGGTAAGAATTTTAAAATGATATCATGTCCCAAATATAGATATCAATGGCTTTTCAATGTGACATGTTTAATGTAATGCTATGTATTATTTATGTGTTATAGATTTTATACCTGTACAAAATGAATATATATGGTGGACGAATAACTTTTAATAACCTCTCAATATTCAGTGGTTTTAAAAAACTTCTTTTCTGTCGCCTAGGAATAAAACGTTGGAAAAACAAGTACGTTAGATTGTCAAAATGTGACTCGGTCTAATCAAAGCGAGTGCAAAATTTAAATAAAGACAAGAGCACCGCCTTCGCTCGGCTGTTGAATGTATTTAGTGGGAAAAAATCTAGGTCGAAAAAGGGGCATAATTTGTTCATAATACATCTAGAGTTACCCCCCTTGATAGTATAGGTTGCTCTTTTTATGGTGAACATGTGTGCCAAGTTTCAGTAAATGCTTTCAGTAGAACAAGAGATAACACAAAATGTCAAAGTTTTCGCACGACGATAACGACGACGACGACAACGACGACGACACGAAGGTTATAGCATTAACTCGGGTTTTCTCCGAAAACAGCCGAGCTAAAAATCGTACATACTTGTACACAGTATCCATCTTAGTGACATTATGCATAAATTTTGCCTAAAAACAGTAAAGGGGTCCATATAACGCTGTTTCAATTGTTCTTACTAAACGTCATTTAAACCGCGGCCTGTTGAACCCCTAGAGTTCTGAAAAAAATGCCATACTTCACAAATAACGTCAAATTAATGAAATGCACATTTCGTTAACCCAAAAATGAGAGAAATCGCCTTTACTTTATGCTTTTACAACACACCTGCTAAAACATAAGGCGTATGCTAAAATGAAAATAACGTTTCTGAAAGGAAATCAATTTTCTACCAACGTTTTAAGCGTTTTTCTGTTGAATTATCAATACAGAAAGGCCCTCTTTCAAAATTTCACGTTGTTATTATGTATGTCGCATGAAAAAGGTCAAAACGTCCTAAACGTCGTTGGAACTAAATCTACGTCATTTGGGACCCAATGCCCGTGACAGCCGCTTCTAGTCCTATATTTTAAGGTAGGACCGATAAGCAATATTGCTTAAGCAATATTTTCAGAAAAACACTCTCATTAAGATTAACATGTTTATTGAACAGAACAAAACCGGACAGAACCTTAAGTATATAAATTATTCAGTTTACTTATTTTGATATCTGCAGTACCGTGTACGTTACATAACGTTTAAATAAAATAGGTGCATATTATTTCACATCGAAACCGTTTTAACTTACTATAACTGCCATCGACATGCAGCATGATAGTTATGTTTCTTGTATCTCATGAAATATTTACATTAAAAACAAATTTTCATCCCCTAATTGAATAAATATAATTATTTCGTATACTTTCACTTTTTGGATTGGAAGCTTTGTAAGAGTTCATCCTGTAACGTGAGAAATAAACCACTGGAGAATGTTACTGCCTAAACCTTGGACCCCTAGGCTGAGTTCACATAAAAGTAGACTATTCGGGTATACGGTGAACGTTTTTGAGGGCACGCGAATAAATAAAATCAAACACTCTGGTTTCCTAATACCTGGTCAGATAAGAAGGCACTAATCGAAATGGTCGTATAGGCGCGTGTAGGTGCGCATAGTATAGAATAGTGGGAATCGCTCATGTTCGATTTTCGTTCAGCGTGCAGTGTGTGAAAACTTGTTCTGCTGGTCCAAGTATGTAGACTTTTACAAATCAATCGGGTTTCTGATTGAAATGCAAGTTATATAAATATTTTTACACATGAAATTATATATCTATTTCCTGCAAAACAATATTCAAATGCGCTTTTAATAATAATTCAGCCAATAGAATCGTGTAAATGCTTGATCGATTTGAAGGAAATTATGAGTCGTTTGAATGCATTAAATTGACTTCTTTTTTAACGCAGTCATACCGTTGAATCTTGGTATTTCTCACACCAGTGCTACCATTACATCTTTTCATAGCCTCTATCTGCTATTCGATCTAGGTCTACGTTTACAAACCCATAGGTGGGAGAAAAATAATCGCAAACGACGAGTGCCGCCGTCAGGGATCGAAACCGGGGTACATAATGGATGTCGGAGAGAGCAGTACAGAATAGTTTTGATCGAGATGAATGTCAACTTCAAAATGTTACTAACTGTAATAAAAATAGGCCAAATTATCGTCTGAACTTTATCTATCATACTCACAAAATGAACGCATTGGATGCTCGTGCTGCCAATGTGAAACACCGTGTCCGTATAGCGTATATGCGAATACTGTGTAGCGAATACCGTATACTATATACAGTACTTCTATGTGAACGCAGCCTTAGAATCATAAGGCTGAGTTCACATAGAAGAAGAATATTCGGGTATACGGTGCACGTTTCTGAGGGCACGCGAATTGATAAAATCAAACACTCATATTCTTATATCTCAGATCAAACACTATGATTTTCTTATACCGGGTCACATAAGAGGGCACTATTCGAAAAGATCGTATAGTAGTGTATATTTGCGTATAGTATAGTATAGTATAGAGACGTCACAGGAACGTCGGGCTATTTTATGAAAATCAGTCATATTTTTATTATATTTTAAATTAAAATCGCTGTATAGGCTAAAACAGCACATTATTGTACATCATTTTAAAGCGTTTGAATAGCTATAGCGGTAATCGTACGTGTTCGATTTTCGTTCAGCGTGCAGCGTGAGGCAACTTGTTTTGCTTGTCTTAATTTAGATTATCAGAAGATATTTGATGTTCGGATTGAAAAGTAAATACTTTTTATGTACCAATCATATATTTATACCCCGCTTTACTAAATTCTAAAAGGGACATTCTGTCCTTGTTTTGTCCTTCCGTCTGTCAGTAAATGCGTTTGTTCTTCCCTGGTCTAAATGTCTGTGCGTAGTGGTAGTTGTATGTCTCCGATAGATCGGGCATGTAGCTTTTCCCCAGTCAGTTAGTCCGTTTGTTTAATTGATTAGTGATCATAGAGTATCAACGTTTCAACGTTTCACATGTGAAATGCTTTTGACAAGGCCGGCCTTTCAGTAGTTTTGAATGATATTAAAGAGAAATAATATAGTATCCTTAATTTCGTTCGTCATAAACGAAATTAGGTATATTGGATAATCTCCATTTAACAAAAGTCAACGAAATGTTCTATAATTGATTTTTAGCTCACCTGAGCACAAAATGCTCAAGGTGAGCAGCACAAAATGCTCAAGGTGAGCTATTGTGATCACTCACCGTCCGTCGTCCGTCCCTCGTCCGTCCGTCCGTCCGTCTATCCGTCCGTCCGTCTGTCCGTCCGTCCGTCCGTCAACAATTTCTTTAAACATCTTCTCCTCCTAAACCACTGGGCCAATCAAGCTGAAACTTGGCAGTTCCTTAGATGTTCCTTGGGTGAAGCTTTTTAAAAATTGTTAGAAGAAATTAATTTCATCAAAAACTCTGGTTGCCATGGTTACATAGAGCCCCAAAATGGCCGAAAATCTTAGAAAAATTCTTTTCCTCTTAAACCACTGGGCCAATCAAGCTGAAACTTGGCAGGGATGTTCCTTTGGTGAAGCTCTTCAAAAGTTGTTTAAATAATTTAATTTCAGTAAAAACTCTAGTTTCCATGGTAACAGAAAGGCTGAAAAATGGCCGAAAATGGCTGAAAATATTAGATAAAATTCATCTCCTCCCAAACCACCAGGCCAATCAAGCTGAAACTTTACATTGTCTTTGGGTGGAGCTCTTCAAAAGTTGTTTAAATAATTTTATTTTATCAGAAACTCTGGTTGCCATGGCATCGGAATGTCTGAAAAATGGCCGAAAATGGCTGAAAATCTTAGAAAAAATTCTTCTCCTTCGTACCAATAGGCCAATCAAGCTGAAACTTTGCAGGGATGATCCTTGGGCGAAGCTCTTCAAAAGTTGTTAAAATGATTTAATTTCATCAAAAACTCTGGTTGCCATGGTAACAGAATGTCTGAAAAATGGCCGAAAATGGCAGAAAATCTTTGAAAAAATTCTTCTCCTCTCAAACCACTAGGCCAATCAAGCTGAAACTTGACAGGGATGATCCTTTGGTGAAGCTCTTCATAAGTTGTTAAAATAATTTCATTTCTTTATAAACTCTGGTTGCCATGGTAAAGGAAAGGATTAAAAATGGCATAAATTACCAAAAATCTTAGAACAATTTGTTTTCCTCCTTTACCATGAGGCCAATCTATTGTAAACTTAGCATGGATGTTCTTAACGTGTAGGTCTACTTTAGTTGTTAAAAGAATTTGTCATGGTAAGAGAAAAGTTGAAAATATACGAAAATTTAAAAAAAAATCAAATTGCAGTAGGACAAAATTTAACCACCCTAAATGTACATCAAACAAATTCTGGTATTCATAACATGGTTGACAAGTTATGAGTGACTTACTCAGGTGAGCGATATAGGACCATCATGGTCCTCTTGTTTCACTGACCAATCAGACTCTAACAATCCGAAGAGAAAGTGAAATCGTGGAATGGTTTGATAAATTTGAATGAAGTCATTGAGCGTTTTGAATGAAGTCTCGCAGCGTTTTTTGCAATAATTTCGAAGGGACTTGAATAGTTTCTTTTTTTAACAATTGAAATTATTTTCATATTTGTCAATTTCACGATGTTACATACTTTGTCCTGGCTGAATTAATTTTCTGCATTTGCTTCACTCGCATTATTGTATGAGCAAGTTTCTCTTCTCCTGATATTGGCTGCCTCCAGTTCGAACCTATGGGGCGGATGTGTGGTATGACATACGCCTGTAATTGAAGAAGACTGTCTCATCCGGGTGATCCATCAGGTTCTGGAAAGTTGTATGGAATTCACCCAACACAGGCTGCCCCGTATAGCGAACAGCAAATACCGAATACCGTATACAAAATAGAGTATATCGTATACCGTATACATCTATGTGAACTCAGCCTTAGAATTATAAGAGTTGATAACGCTAACAACTCGGCTTAGGAGCAAGATATTTTGACAAAGTCAATACCGTGTCTATTTTTCACTATCTGAGAGAGTTCTTTAGATTTAGACTCATAAGTAGCATAGGGATATTAAAAAACACTTTAGGACGTTTGTCCTAAACGCCCATCCGCGGAAAAGATTTTTAAAAACATGAAAAAATGACAGAGATCAACAAACGAATGAATTGCTTAGTGAAATGGCTTTTTATAGACAGTGGCTATCTAACAATAGTATCTTTAACCATACATTTCTTTTGTAGAAGATAAAACAATGATCTCTTGTACCTATGACTCATTCAGACCCTACTTAAGTTCTTAGAACCGACAAACAATTTCTTCCAATGTGAGTTATTATCACTTAAGTTACAGCCTGGGCAGTTACCTTGCACCACCTAAAAAACATTACGTAAACATTTATTTCACATGCGCAAAAAGGTTTCTCGGGGTCCCCAATGTATTTTGTCACAAAAGATATTGGTTTAGACAATGTATGAAACAGTTGTCATGAGGGTCCGTTGTGCATCTCTCGGGCTATTGTAATACTCGTATATAAGTCAGGGAGAGGTCGACGAGTGGTAAATGAAACGTATTCACTGTATCGACGACTAATCGCTGATACCCCGGGAGATACTGAAAATTAGTCTCTGGTATCAAGGGGCAATGGCAAGGTTGGAAAAAAGGTAAAAGTATGTATGTGTCCTGCACAAAAGACCGGACCCTGTTTAATGTCGACCGAACCAATAACCGGTGACTAGTTAACGATGCTAACTTCTACAAAATAAAAAGACTTCGCCGACAAATCGTTAGATTAAAAAGGTGGTCGCCAATCGTAGAAAACGTCACATTGTTAAATCGACTGGTGCTGTAAACAGTTGCCGCGATCTGAAGCGACGTTGGATTCGCGTGCAACAAACTGCGATCTGAAGCGACGTTGGATTCGTGAGCAACAAACTGTTTACTTAAGGTTACAGAGTCGAATTAAACAGAAAAAAATGTCAGTCGATCTTTCTTGTCTTATATACAGGTGGGTGAATGTCATGTTTCGTATTTGTCGTGACGTTCAATTCTATTTCCTATGCAGATATACATGTCATGTATGTATAATGGGCCAGAGGCCTAAATTACTGAATGAATACATGTATTGTTATGTTATAACCATCCTAGTGTTACTTTCACCACCTGAAATTTGCTTTCACAATCCGATTGTTACTCTCACCGCTCGATTATTACTCGCACAAGCCGATTGTTACCCTCACCACCCTATTTTTACTCTCAAAACCCGATTGCTACTCTCAATGGTCGAATGTTTCGCTTACCACCCGACTGTTACTCTTACCGCCTGATTGTAATTCTCACCACCCGATTGTTATTGCCACAACCCTACTGTTACACTCGGCACTTTATTGCTACTCTCAACACCTTGTTGTTGTTTTTCCACCAACCGATTGGTTCTATCACCATCACATTCTTACTCTTACCGCCCGATTGTTACTCCCTTCGACCGATTGGTTCTTTCACCACCTAATTGTTAATCATACCTCCCGATTGATACTCTTACCTCCTGATTATTACTCTTATCACCCACTTTAAACTCTCACCAACCGATTGTTAGTTTCATCGCCCGATTGTTACTCTCGCAGCCTAATTGTTACCCGATGATATTTGCTCAGACTATCCGATTGCTTTTTCTCACTGCACGATTGTAACTCTCACTATCTGATTGTTAGACTACCACGACTCATCGCTCAATTGTTACTCTCGACGCCTGATTTTTAATGTTACCGGTCGGTTTTTTGCTCACCAGCAGATTTTTACTCTCACCGCCTGGGGTACAAGAGTGCGGTCTGGCAAACGTCTGCTTATTTTCCGCGTAGGCGTTTGCTTAACAATTTAGAACCTAAAATGTATGTATATATATTATGCAAAAATGTGTAGGTGTTTGCTTAATATTTAAGAACTTGAAGAAACCCTTCTATACTATGATATGGGCGTGTGGCTGACTTGTTATATTTTCGGCTAGATAGGCGATATAAGTTTTAGATCATTATGTTAAACGCTAGTTTTTAAATTTTAGTTGAAATATATGTATTTATAAAGTAAGATGAAGATGAATAAATTGGCACTTTTATTCACGACGGATAGTATACATATTCCGTTTCGATGATTTGATCCCTCAACCGTAGCTGAAATTGTAGGTTTTTTGTTCAAAATATCTGTAATGAGTAATTTACAAGGATGTTTTAGTGGATAAAAATTCAACAACGTTTTATTGAGGTAGGTTAGGCTTTATGTTATTTTGTACTATTTAGAGCTTGGTATAGTTAGAAATATCATGACAATCATTCCATTCTAAATAATTCTCACTCAACGTCCCATTTACTCATTCCGAACACTCAGTGAAACCATTCAGAAACGTCACGAAGTCTTCTGAAAATGCCCCCGAAAATTACACCAGTTATTTCTATTTCTTATTATCTGTTGTAATTTTTGTTTTAAATAAAACGTAAATATATCGATAATTTCACCGAATTTAGACGAAATTACCAATATCGCAATACCTCCCTTGAAATTAATTCAAAACTCACTCCATACACTCATTCAAAACAATTAAAAAATCATTCTAAAATCATTCATGTATATTTTACTATAATCTAATTATAGGAGCAGCAGGAGACTATGAAATAAAGCAATTTTACTTACAGTGCCAAAAATAGGAAACAATTTTGCTTTAGCTGCGTAATGTCTGAAAAATTTAGTTCAAGCCGTGTTCAGTCCCATACAAACAAACATTTGTACACTTTTTCACCTTTTGGTGATAATAATGGAATGAATTTTGATCGAAAATTAATAGGTAGGATGGGCGTATTTTGAATGAAATTAAAGGTATGTATATTCTGAAAAAAAATCTGTTCTGTTCTGTTCTATATACATTTGCAATATTGCAATTATTTGTATTAGTGGTAGAAGCAATAGGCCCAAACTATTCCATTATCTAAAAATCAAGAAAATTGATTCGTAGAGGATTTTTTACGAAAAAAAAGTGTTACTGCAAAATATTTCTCCATTTTAAAACGAAATTGGTAGGTATGGTTGAGATGGTTGCCTGATTGCCTTCGTCGATTCGCTATAATTGGCGGCTCTGAATAGAAACTGCATGTTTTTGCAGGGAAAAAATATTTTACAATATGTTTAATTCTTAACTGATCAATAAGAGGTGTTGGCATATGGAAGAAAAACGTGATTTTGGTGTTGTTGTAGTCGTCGTCGTTGTTGTTGTTGTTGTTGTTGTTGTTACACTTGGAAGATCGAGTGGGTTTCCGTTTAACGTTTTTATGCAGAATTAAATCGTAACAGATTTTGTCACGTGATGCGATTTAAACCAACCAAAGTTAGGTTTTTATTGTGTGTGTGTTTGTGTGTGATTTTTTTTTTTGGGGGGGGGGGGGGGGGGGGGGTTTCAATTTATTTATTCATTACCATTATTGTAATCTTCACAGTTATCAAAACCGACAGCCAAAGGAACCCCATACTCAAAATTATGTCTATTGGAAAAATCTTATTCGTCCTCCTTTTTAGAACTGTGATATCCTGGAGGAAATGGCCATTCACAGACTGTTACAGCTCGGATGTCTATTCACGGTTGTCAGTGGTAAGTCTTATGCTATGTTTTGCTTACCGGCAATTGTTTCAGATGATTGCCAGTTTATATCAAAGGAGTCTGAAATAACCCTCCTCCACCACCATATAGATTTATAGTATTATTAGTCTATATGGTGTTTGGGGAGTTATTTCGGACCCCTATGACTTATCTATCTTCCATATCTTTATTAACGAAGAAACAGTTTAAAATGCGCTAGGGTTATATTTGATAATCCAAATATTTTACTCTTTATGAGTACAATTAATCTAATAATCATTTAAAATATTAAGTAGGAAAAAGTTCGTGCACCCATAGCGATCCAGTGTTTTAAAACCATAACGTTGGTATTTTGTTTCCCGCCTCTTGATCACAAGGTGACCGGTACTAAACACCAATTTACTAGTTTATGTAGCAACGACCAAGAAAGTAATATAGGACCGGAGCGGATCAGAATTTGAAACTATTTCCTATACTGCGCCTCGATATCATTGAAAGATTATTCAAAACGGCCTTAACGCATTTAAATAAACTTCGTTTAATGATGCGCAATTGTTATAGAGACTATTAACCCCCAATTGAGGTATGAATATGGTTTAGATTACCTGTGTTGCCCAGGGTTATATACCTTACATCGCATCACCTCCATCTATTCAATTATTATATTTTTGAGAAGTTGACTGTCACGCTAAAAGACCCTTTCTGGGAGAAGTGTAATAGGTTGACTCTAGTCGAGGGATGACTGTGTATGCCGAACAGGATCGAAACGTGTCGCACTTGGCAGTGTTCTAAATCGGGTGGGTTCATTCTACATTCCTGTATAACTTTTTTCAAGACCGTTTGCTATAATCTGTTGAATAAGATATCTTTTTCAAATATTTCTTATACAGAGATCCAAGGTTATCGTGTTTGACTCGATGTCAGATGGCTTCGGGTTCGAGTCCAACAGGTGGCAGGTATTGTAGTGGGACAGGTCACTGCAAAGCCATGATAATTGCCCAATCAATACAGCTGAAAAGGGGAAAAGGCGGTGGTAACAATCTGCTGCCTATCTCTAATGTGCAAGATACGATCTGGAATGATTTTGGATCACGATAGACACAAGAGTCCCTCGACCTTTTATCGTATACTAAGTTCCAAAGTGTGCACTACACTTTTTTCATTTAACTTATTTTTTTCTAAAGGTGGAGGAACTCTTGCTTGTAAGATAATTTGCATATTTTAGATATGATCCTTTACAAAGAGGCATACAATCTGATTTTGAAAAAGTTGTGTATTCTGCGGACACATGGTCAGCACAAAATGTGTTGAGATTTGCCCTCCTACAATTGGTTTTCTATATATATGACATTTACGAGTAAGACTATGGACTCCCTAACATTTCCATACAAAAGTTCTAGTTTACATATAGACGTAACATCTGCGCCAATGTTAGAAATCTCTACGTTGATTGGTCAGTAACGTCAGATAAAAGTGCAATGGCGTTCTGCATTATTACTTTTTTTTATACTCAAAGAGGATTCGCAAGCGGGTACATAAGACTTCTGTTGTTACATGAATGCTTCTTTAATTTTGTGGAGAGTTTTCTTGGCACGTTTCGAATTTTAAAAGTGCGCTCTTTCTTTTGGAACTAAGTAAATTTTTATTCTTGAGTAAACAAAACACTTCAAGATGGCATTCTTTTCTGCGTGATTGGTCTCACATATAACTGAAGTATTAATTTACCATCTCTTAGGAGAATTAAAGGGGAGAAAAACACAGATTAAAAATTTGGCTATTTTATACGGTTTAAACTCCCTTTTTAACTTTTTTTTTCAGTTATATCATTTATCAATAAGACAACAAATGGTTTGAAACGGTCAGACATCGTTCATTTTTGCTGAACACCCTATGTGTCGTCGATTCTGTCGATGCAAGCATTTTTTTTTATTTTTTTTTTTTTTTTTTTGGGGGGGGGGCTTTTTTTTTTATCTCTGGTGGAACGACGAGGATGAATAACTCAAAATGCATCTTCTATTAACTATGCCCCTTTTCGACTCATAATGTTTGTCCACTATCATGCGCTTGGCAGTCGAGCATTGGTTTTCGTCTGTGGTATTTTCACCTTTTCTCTCCTTCTGCTAGTACTCATTCGATTCTGTTGCGTATGGATGGCCACTTTGAGAGTCAAATATTGTACTACCACTCAAATCATTCATGTTTGCAGGATTGGTTTGAAGGCCTCCGTCATTTTCCGCCGTTTTGTTTCATTTCTCAATGTTTTGTCATATTTTCATTTTAACAGCAATTGACTTTTCGATAAAGTTTGAAAACGGAGACCCTGTTCCAAGAGAAGTGAATGTAATAGAAAACTATCCATTATTATTGCGGTGTATGGAAAACGACCCGGGAAATGAAGGTGTTCGGATTGTCTGGAGACGATATGGCGACGACACGTCTGTGCTCTATAACACCGACCTCGCCTTTACTAGTATTCAAATAGCTTATGATGGAGTTTACTATTGCCAGAATGACATAAATAAATCATACATCAACGTTACAATACGTGTTCTTTGTAAGTATTTCCTTTTCACTATTTCTATAGAGAAAGTTTGTTTTGTTACTATGCAAAATCTATATTTCTCATCTAGCCACCATTGCTTCCATAGCTAGTGAAAAGAAATATTTATCGATCTTGCTCGATAAATTCCTTTATTTTTATGCCCCGAATTAATACGAACTGGGCATATCATATTGCCGTTGTTTGTCTGTCCGTCTGTATGTACCTTTCATGTAATGAAGCGTACAGAATAAAGAAAAGGAATGCAACATAATACGAATATAATCGAAACGATAGTATCCTATCCGAATAAAAACAATTAGGAATGATTTGTTTTGTGGAAATTGTAATCTCTAGTAAAATGCATCATTTAATTTGCATTTTTAATAACATATAGCTTTATATCAATAATATCATAAATGTGACCCGTTATGCGAAAAGGGACCATCTGGGTAGTAGATTAAGTGTCAATCCTTGTCTGACTGCGCGGTATACGCAGACTGACTGGGTCGAAACTTTTCGCAATGTGCTTATTTTCTGAATCTAGAATGTTCAATCTATCTTCCAGTGAAATAATTTTTGAAATTCGACCTCTGGTTGACCAATGCTGGACCTAATCTCTTTTTTTCAATATTAATTTACATAGTTCCCACATGGTCCCCTTTTGCATGACGGGTCACAAATGAATAAACTGTCGATCAAATAAACAGCCCTACGTTCATGATGGCAAAACAGTGCAAACAGTTTTCCAATTATACCCTGCTTTGCACGCAAGGGCACGTGCAAAGCAGGGTACAATTGGAAAGCTGTTTGTCCCGTTTTGCCATCCTGAACGTAGGGCTGTTTTGACTAAACTTATGACGATATAAAAGCACGAGATCACGAATCACGTATTTCACAGTTCCGCCAAACCGTCCAGCGATAACAGGCCCAAAGGTAGTTGAGAAGGAAACACGTTATAGTTTAAACTGTTCCGCTGGATCGAACCCAGCGCCGACCTATTACTGGACAACAGAGGATAGTAAGACAGCACAAGTGGTCGCCAGAGGCCCAACATACACCGCCAATCTAGAGAGTAATATAGACGTATATTGTTGGGTTGAAAACACCATGTTTCCCACACAAGGAGACTCGGTGACCATTGCTCAATATCAAAAAACAGCGATCACAGCGATATGTAAGTTTTGGTTAATGTTCAATACAGTTTACAATTACTTATTAATTTCGTGCAAAAAGTATAAGAGACGTAAGCAGGACTTATTTTTCTGTTATTGTTCTTCTCCTTTATCTCCCGAATTCGATCCTCGGCGGCGGCACTCGATCTTTCCGTCTATTTGTCTCTCACCAATTGGTTGATCATCGTAGACCTTCGAGACATAGCAGCTGGAGGCTCGGAAATGATGTGATGGTAATGTAGACCAGCGATTTCAACTGAGTGATCAAAGATCAATTTTACATTGAAAATGATAGGAGATAACGGTTTCTCTAACCTCACTTTTTCTTGCAGAACTATACTGGTGAGAGAAATACCAGGAACCCAATGTTAGGTGCTCCATCCGCCGAGATATAACTGAAAAATTGTTGAAAGCGGCGTAAAACTCTATTCAATCAATCAATCAGTCTTCTCCTTTATCATGTTCAAAAGATGTACATTTAATTTTGTTTCTAATAAAGTGAGATAAATTAGGAAAGATAAATGTTTGACCAGAAGAAAATGCGTTCTAGATTCAAGGATTTGTGAAATGAAAAACATATGCAATAAGGGTGTTCTTCGAACGTCTTGAAGGTGATTTTCGTACAAGATACTCATTGTTAGAGCCTGTTTTCTGGTATCTATTCATTCTTGTATCAATTTTTCTTGAAAGCGTTGATATCTTTAATATCTCGTTGGACTTGAAACAAAAATCTTTTCATTGTTTCATAGCGATAGATTATTGATATATTGTTGTTAACTCTTTCCTGTTTTACAAAATTTTGGACCTGTCCAAATTCAAAGGCTCTGCAGACGAAAATTAAAAGTTGATTTAATTTGAAAAATAACCATTCAGTAGGGTAGAAAATAGTGTGGAAAAGGAAGAAATTGCTTGACAGAAGCAATTTCTTCTTTTTTCACAATGTTTTCTCAATCATAAAATCACAGGCACGTAAAATGCAGGGATTAAACAGCAAAGGGTTAAACGCGGTATAAGTGTTACATATAAAGAAAATGTATAGAAAATAGAATAAAGAAATGTGAGTTTGAAGTGCCGATGGTACAGATAGAGCGCTTATTTTGGATTTCAAAGAAAAATATTTCAAAAGCAATAAAACAAACCGTTTGTTGAGGGTAATCAATGGAGTCGTTTCGTCAAGACAATTCCAATGAGTGCCCACAACATACGGCTTTATTGAGAATCAAAGATTCCAGATAATCATTTCTCATATAAGGATTATCCTATGAAGTCATTCTAGACAGTCTTCTGAAAAACGAGAATAGCTTTCGAACTTCGCGGAACACTGTATTCCTGGGCTCAAAATTGGGTTGATGAATTAAAAACAACAACAACAATTTAAGGTAACTGCGGACACATAGAGGGTCATTTTAGGCCAAATTTTAAATTGTCTGCAAATCTTGCCTAATGCGAAAAAAAGA
The DNA here is from genome assembly GCA_948146395.1 of Fragum whitleyi. NCBI lineage: Eukaryota > Metazoa > Mollusca > Bivalvia > Cardiida > Cardiidae > Fragum > Fragum whitleyi. The sequence continues at coordinate 39,628,230 of OX411547.1, read as the reverse complement.
GCTTTGAAATACCCGTTTTCATATGTCGGTCATAAATATGGTTTTCGTAACGTAGAAATGACGTCATGACGTCATCACGTGGCCGACCTCTTTTAAGGGACCAAATTCAGTAATTGTCTATTTTTTTTCGGACATAATTAACCAATTTTTATTCCGAAAACATCATTTGCTTCGTAAAAAGACGCCCGAGGTTGTGTCTTGAATGACATGAAGATATAATTGTAAGAAATACAATAAGGTGTAACGTATTAAATGTAAATCCCTTATGCGTTGCTGTTTTCGTGGACATTTACTGAAAATACTGACTAGTTTCTCGAAAATTTGTCCGGTGACATATGCTGAAATTTAGATATGTTGCTGCCAAACCATTCCATTGAAGATTTTCACAATAAAATTCATGTGTCTTCGGGTTAGATTTTTTGTAAATTTGATTCCGAAAAGATATCGCAAATCAAAGGATTATGAAACGTCGCGTCAAATATTCACAAAAGCTGTTTTATTAAACGGATTAAAATAAGTGATTTTTTGTTTTTCGTAAAATCAAATTCAGATTAAATACTTCTGAAGCCTATATCTTACAATAAACATTAATTTCAAATATTTTAGAATACGTTATTACATGAAGATTGGCGTCAAATAAACATAGTAACGATGATTTTGGTGCGACGTCGAATTCGACGAAAAATGTTGTTACAACTTTATAAAATCGAATTTTATGAAAAAATTATCCCGAAGACATATCATTTTTATTTGATAAATGTGAAGCGTATTTGTTTTGCTACAAAATAACAAAAAAATAGCATGGGTCACCGGACAAAATTTTGAGAAATTTCTATATATTTACAAAAAATAAAATGAAAAATATAACGTCAAATCTTAAAAATCGCGAAGTAGATAGCGTTTCAGACCTGTTTTTCTGTTTGAATGTGCACAGAAATCAAATGACTAGCTCTGGCGTTCTTGGACTTTCTAAAAGAAACTTTTTTCGTAAAAATCGGTTGATTAATTAAGAAAATATTTGCAAATACTGATTTTGGCGGGTCGAAAAGGGGTTGGTCCCTGTAGACGTCACGACGTCAAAAGAACGAGCTTCTTACCCTTTAATTGCGTTTTAGCTAATACTCACACTTCAAAGATAAATCTCAGAAATCATTGTGAGATTTTAAGAAAGTCGAAAATTTGACAATGTTATCTGTCCGCAGTTACCTTAAATATTCTAGGTAAACGTAAATGAAATAGAATAAAAATATCAGCCAAGTGTTTAAAGAGTAGATCCAGCGCAGTCTGACTAGGGTCGACACTCTGCGCATAACCCAGTTGGTCCCTGTTCGCGTGACCGTCCACAAATGTGGATATTTCTATATGCGTTAAATCAAACTGGTGTAAATTTTAAAGACGGTGTGTTACGGGTTGTATGTTATACACATTGACTGAATTCACGTCTAGTTCAATTCATTTGACACGTTTTTTAACTAAATGAAAACCGTCTTAAAATATCAGTAACCTACAAATTTAATAGGTGTTCATTTCTAATTGGGTGACCAAGGGTCAAATTTGTTTATACCTCATGGAATGACAAATTTGACATTTACATGTATTTAATCACTTAAGCTTGTTTATCTATATTATTGTTTACAGTATATACGTGTATTGTATCCTTTAACGTAAAAGTACCTCTATCTTGTAGATAACGGGTGCACTGCCAAATCTGATTCATCAAATGTCCATTCATCCAAATGAGGTCAGTGTCAGGTCAATAGAACTTATATATGCCTTTTGCTTCAAAGACACTTATTTTAAGGTAGTGGACCCGTAATAGTTCCGCAACAATTTGGAAGTAATGAACTTTAACAGTGTTAACAGAGGTTTCCTAATGATTTTCATTAGGAAACCTCGGTCAACATTGTGAAAGATCATGAGTTCCAAAATGATGCGAACCAATTACGGGTCCACTACCTTAAGACACCAGTTCAATTATTAATATTTATCATCGTACAAACATACATTTCAGATGCAGCCTATATTTGGGAGCTGTACAATTCCTATACATTTAATGTCAGCACGAGTGTCATCGTGGACTGTCGAATATCCGGCTTTCCCTACCCACGAGTATACTGGACTAAAGATGGGGACCCGAATTTCAGATTTGATGGCGAGAGACTCTTTATAACAAATGTACAGGTACATCGATTTGTCTATTATCCCTGTGGTACCAGTTCTTTCACAAAGTGTGCGTCACGTAAGTCGCCGTAACGAATAGATGTGCTTCTCCAACAGTTTTGAGACTGGTTCGGCTAATAAAAATTACAGTGCTTGTGAAGTGCATGTGATAAAAAGAACATTTGGTCAATAGACAAAGATGCTTTAAGTGAAAACAAAGCAGTAGATGAATAGCTGAAAAAATTAAAATACATAAGAGATACCACAGGCACAATTACGACGTCGACAACGTAAAATCGGCTATTCTCAAGTTGTATTGCTAACTAATTATATGTTATTTGACTCATATAGAATCTGCTATCTACCCCTGTATTTGACAAAAAAATCTTAATATTTGTCATTGTTACAGAAGTTTTACACTAGTAATATATAAAACTAGCTATAACATTCATCAAATTTCAGATGGATTTCACTGGTTATTACTCCTGTCATGCTGAAAACGATCTTCAACCAAGTGGTTTACCAAAAAGAGTAGGCAGTGATGTGAAGAATACTCTCATAAGAATAATTGGTTGGTGGACTGTATGTTATTTACATGTATTTATGTGACCCATTATTAAAAAAACGAATCATTATTCAACAAAAGATGTCGCATTTTGAACGTTATTGCGTGCAAGAACGTGAAACAATTATCTTAGAAAAAGAAAATATAACAAACCGAAAAGTTAAGGCGTTATTCAGTCTGTACCGACTGATTAATCTTTGTGCAATTTGTCCTTTCTGGGAGGCCCATTTGCATTCGGTTTAGTTTTTTTTTTTTAATTTTTTAGGTGTCTGATATTCTATAACAAACTTGTACTCACGTTGTGCAAATAAAGTTTGCATTGCACACATGATTTACTGCTAAAAGATTCATAGTAAAATTATGCCATTTATTTATTCACAATTAGAGGGCACGAGTACGATGGCATAGATGTGACATTGATTTTTTTTTAATTCTTCGATTTTCGTTTTACATGATTTTTTTTATAGAAAGAAAGTGTGGAAAAAAATCCATTACATTTGTTTTTCAAGTTTTCTTATTTTTAAGGATAAGCAATGGAAAAAATGAAAAAAAAAAAAAAAAACATTTTTCGTAACCCTAATGCTATTATTCATGAAAATATTCTTCGATGAGAGTAGATATGAAAGAGTTATAGTTTATATTTAACATTTAATGCGATATTGATTATTCATTAACGCTCCGTTAACCACAGTCGTGTACCTGGTATGTAAGGTTGTAATTTCTGTGCAGTTATAGAAACAAGCAACATGGTGGACATAAACAACAATAAAATGAGCTTGTGTGTGACATTTCCAACAATTTCACATGTGCCCAAAGCAAAGCTCCGCATAGTCTGACCAGAGTCTTCACTATGTGCTATATAGGTAAAAAAGGTCTTAATTGCTCCTCAGGCGGCCAGCGTTTAATCATATTTTTATGTCCTTGTCTAATCTGATCAAAGTTTGTGCCCCTTGTACGCGTGAAACTGTTGGATATGCCATGCACAGGCTCAAATGTAAATACAAAATTGCAGGGTTTTTTTCACTGATGATGTTAAACAGCAGTCATTCTACAACCTACATAAAAGACAGATTTTTTTTTATTTTTCACATTGTTTTCCCGTGACGTTAACAAGAGGAGATTTAATCAATAAAGTTGGGAAATTGGCAAAAAGTGAAATCGAAGAGGTGATCCCAAGTAGATTCCAGAATTTTTTTATTCAATACCAGACAAATCACCAATGTCCGATGATTTGTCATTAGCCCAAACGGCTCAAAACCATGTTTCAACACAACTCTAAAAATATTTACACTTGTTCAAAATCACTAAAAAAAACATTGTATCTACACTGTAACAATTGTAAAAGGTCTGTTTCTACCTTAGACCGTTTCCAATTTACAAAACCTAAAAAATCCCTTTCCACATAGTTTTTTTTCATGTGTTTTGTTAGGGATTGGGCTAACGATAAGGCATCCGACATATGTGATTTTTCCGGATTAAAACATAAAATCTGGAATTAAAGCTGCTCTTGCACAGTTTTTCATAGAAAAAATACAAAACTTGTTCTAAGTTTTGGAAATGTGTGTATTTTTATACTATGAAGAATGGCCCAAAGCATTGGCACTAGAAACAACATATTTCAATAATTTTGTAACTTATTTTTTCGAAGTTACAAGCTCAGTAAGGTATCCAGTCTATCTATTTCTAGTCTATTTATTACAAAATCGTTATTTTCCGTGAATAACCTTTCATTTTTTGCCTGTATTGATATGAAGTTTCTAGCTGTCAAATACTTTAACCTTAATCTTTGATTGAATAAGACAAACATGCCGAATGTCAAGCAAAAATAGTTGGCTCGAAATTGAAGAATAATTTTTTTAGCGTTAGTAGTCACTTTATTTTTTTGAATGAATTTAACCTAAATTCGGGTATATCGGTCTTTCTTTCGATGCATTACCAGATTGAATCTTGTTATTTTAAAGGCTTCAACATGATGGGGTAGTTTATTCCGCTTGATTTTACGAAAAATGTTAAAATTCACATTTTCCCAATCTGTGCAAGAGCAGCTTTAACTTTAGTCCATCGCTTCGATTCCACTTTTTACCAATTACACAACTTTATCGATTGCATCCTACCTTGCGTTCAGGATCGCAAAACTATACAAACAATTTGCCAATTTTATCCCGCTTTGCATGTGCACTTACGTGCAAAAGGCGAATAATTGGCAAACTGTTCTCACTGTTTTGTCATCCTAAACGCAGGGCAGGTTGTGCTGTTAGCATCACGGAAAAAACAATGCAAACATTTTAATATTATCGAGTACAATACTGAATTCTATTGGATGAGTACCCTGCAGAACCAGCCTTTAATTGACGAAGCGATAAAATGTCGACTAGTTCTGCAGGGTACTTAATGAATTAAGTAATGAATTAAGTATTGTACTCAATCATGTTAAATGACATCTTTATTTCTCACAATAATCTGAAAGTTCGACAATTTCTTCGAGAGACAAAAGGACAAAAGAAATAGATCCAAAATGAACCGGAAAAGGGCTTCAAATACAAGTCACTATGAACTTTGAGAAATTGAAACAAACACTTGATCTAAAAATAGAAACCCACTTGAAGTGTCAAGTCCGTGCTTAATAGTTATAATACATGAATGTAATTGACATGAAACAGATTGAACACCCGTCGTCGCTTGAATTCTACATTTTCATGTGAACAAAAGATATTCTAAAATAAATAAAAAAAAAACAGTTTTGTGACTCTCACTTGCATTCTTCTTAACTTATTAAATAATGTAACAAATGAAGAAACCAAGATTCTTATCAAGATCAAACTTATTTCAATATATCCGAACAGATGGTTTGATATGTAAGAGCCGCGAAATTCGATATTCGGGGCTGCAGCCTCACTTTCATCGTCCAATATAGCTTTACTCGCTTTCATCGTACAATATTCGTTGCCTCGTTTTGGAAAAAAATCCGCATTGCACAGCAGCCTCGTTCTGATTGTACAATACGGATCAAGCTATTTCACCCTCACGTGATGCAAAATATACGATGTCTTTGTTTAGGTGTGAAATAAAAAGTCCTACATTTTATGTTCGTTACAATGTCTGTTGTTGGTTTATACTAATTTATTTTAGTTCGATTGCGACGAAAGCTTAGTCCTATAGAAACGCTCTCGAACAATCAATCCTGATGTTTTCACGTCCCTGAAAGAGAGGCAGTGGTTTAAATGTCTGTTGTTAAACACCATTCGTAAAAATAGCCTGTACTTTTCCAACCAAAAATGTACAATTTATTTTTGTTTACGTATTTTGCTGGTTTTTTTAATACACCATCCTGCTTATTTCTACGCTAAAGACACATTTCCTATACTGCACCATTTGTGCGACAGTGTTAACGGAACACAAGGTTACTCGTGTAAATCTTCAGTTATGGACCGTAACAAAACAGTGTGGTTTCAAAAAATATTATGGATTGTATGTTCTAATTTGTAACCTTTCCGTGGACACTTTTTTTCATCATCCACGAGGTTTTATTTTTATTATTATTTAAAAAAAAGACATATACCGCAGGATATTTATTTTTGATATTTTTTGCAACATGACGCTCAGCGGGCAACAAACATGACGCATTTAAGGATGCCTTAAGGATGAAATTGTTCGTGAAAAAGGGAAATTAAAATTCAAAGGAAATTGTGGAATATCGTTGGCTGAAAAGTCAGGACGATCGGTAAATTAGTATTGCAACATTGAATAACCCACAAACAATTGCAATATTTGAAGCATATTCTCAATTCTAGTTTTTTGGAGGACACGATTGTTAGAAAGCACATCTGAACTGTGATACTTTTTAATAGATTTTTGTGGGGTTTTTTTTACTTCTTTAAATTGAGATATTAAACATAATACCTATAAATTAAGTCGTATAGCGTCGGAATATCAACATAAATTAAGGGAATTAAGAAATGTTTATACTACATGACATTTTAGCTTTCCGGAGCACAACGTGCTCAAGGTGAGCTTTTGTGATCACCATTTGTCCGTCGTGCGTCGGGCGTCGTGCTTCGGAAGTCGTCAATAATTCTTTAGACATCTTCTCCTCCGTCACCATTGGGCCGATTTTAACAAAACCTGGCAGAATTGTTCTTTATGTGACGCTTCTCAAAATTTGTCCGTGAAATTTTAATTGACCCCCAAATATGGGCGTGGTAGGGCGGGCAGTTTTTGATACTGAAATCTTTAAACATCAGTACCCATTGAGCTGATTTCAACCAAACTTGGCAGAAATGTTCCTTGGGTGACCTTCTCAAAACTAGTTCGTAAAATTTCGAATAACTCCAAAATATGGGCGTTGCAGGGCGGGGCAGTTTTTTATCATGAAATCTTTAAACAGATTCTCCTTAGTAGCCATTGGGCCGATTTCAACCAAACGTGGCATAAATGTTCCTTGGGTGACCCTTCTCAAAACTTGTATGTGAAATTTTGATTGACCCCAAAATATGGGCTTGGTAGGGTGGGGCTTATTTTGAGCCCGAAATTTTTTACTAACATCTCCTCCTGAACCACTAGGCTGTTTTTCAATGAAACTTTATCAAAATATTCCTTGGGTGACCCTTTTTAAAAATTGATCGCAAAATTTTGTTTGATTGCAAAATATTGCCGTGGCAGAGAGACGTATTATGAGCCCGAAATGTTTGACTGACATCTCCTCGCGAACCCTCGGGCTGATTTCAATGGAATTTTACATGAATGTTCCTTGTGTGACCCTCTTCAAAATTGTTTGTGAGATTATTATTGGCCCATAAATATTGGCATGGCGGGGGGGGGGGGGGGGCTTATTTATTTATTTCATTAGCCCGACTGCTTGTTTACTAAGTTTTTTAGATTTAGAAATCTTGTACCATCTTCTTTGCAGTAATCAATGGGTCGGAGGGGTCTAATTTCTCTTTGAATTCTTTAAATAACATCTCCTCTTCAACAACTTAGCAAATGTGAATGAACCTTTACCAGAAGGTTTCTTGGGTGATATCCACTGGACCAATAAAATTCAGGTGAGCGGTTTACGGCCATTCTGGCCTTCTTGTTTATCTACATGGTACATGTTTTATATGTTTTTGCGATTTGTAGATCCCGGCATTGACGACCTTTGTGAAGCTACGTGTCAAGATCGTGTTATTGAAGCATTAGGTTTGTATACATGTAAAAGTGAAGGTACTACCTGCCCTGAGCTCAAGGTCCAAATGTTTGCAAATCTAATGTTAAATTATACATCGCTTTGCACGTGAAAGCCATGGTGTCTTTATAAAACTCTGCAAAGTAACGTATTTGAATCCTGAACGCATGGCTGTCGTGCATGAAACAAAGCAACACTCCTGTCAACTACCGGACCTTTATACATCAAGGATAAAAAGGACCTTGTGGAAAAGGGTCATTTTGTACAGAACAAGCAACTGCAAGACTGTTGGATAAAATTGGCCCATATTTGAACAAGGTACAGACTGAAGTACTACCAAGGCACTACTACAAACGTTTGTATAAAATTCGAACCCAAAACGTAGTTATGCAAGTAATTTATTTTGACTTATTTCATAAACACATATGTCATATATGTCATTCTTATTTTGTAAACATGTAGATTTTTGTAAGGTATGGTGTTATCACATCATAAATGGACATTAATAGTTTATATACCTGTAAGGTTGTTTAGCAATATATCAATTTCTATTTCACTGAATGATAAATATATAGTAATCTATTGTAGATCATTGAATTCAAAAACTATAATTTGAAATAAATCGCGGAAAATATTTCACAATATTATATTAGTGTGTTGTTGCACCATGCCTAACATCAATTTTGAAAACAGACCAAACCGGTTTGACAAGTATGTTGACACAATAAATGGAAATCGATTGTTTCAAAAGAGCCTTTTGAGACCGAGTTTGATATCTAAGGTTGTAGTAGTACCTGGATAGTACTTAAGACTGTACTGTGTAGAAATATGAGCCAATTTTATCTAACTGTCATGCAGTTGCTTGTTCTGTAAAATGACACTTTTCCACAATGTTTTGGCTTTACTGCTATAGCTATGGCGGTCTTATGTTGCTCAACTTCTTGTGCTCAAAAATAGCTTCATTTTGATATACAATATACCTGGACATACTTTTTTTTCTTGGCTAATAAATCAAAATTGGGCCTCAAACACTTTACATGAACCTTAAGGGGTTATTTATAGGACTATTTCTGGGCGTAAGCGAGTGCTTCGTTTGCACATCTTACTGTCTGAGTATTTTAACTCTCACTATTATTAAAATGTTTACTTAAATATTGATAGAAAAAGCCATGAAGCTATTTAGTTCTATTTTTGAGAAGAAATCATTCATCGGTTGTACATAGATGTAATTCGATCTGAAAGGATATGTTTTCACAGGAGATAAGTCGACTATATGTACATTTTATGAATGTACCTCCAAAACAGAATTTCTTCGTATGGTGACACATTTTTAAACAGAAAACACATTTTTGCCTTTTATATGCCTGTTGTTTTAGAGTTGTTCAGAATAATTTAATGGATTCTCCTCTACTTTAAAGAAAGCTGCCCTAAACCAACTTCGTCCGATCCATGCACCGATGGTTGTGAAAAAGGACTGATTGCGGCGCTCGTCGTTGGTTGGATTATAGCATCTGTCCTGCTCATTACTTTCATGTTTTGTTGTATCAAAAACTGCGACAAGAAACGTAAATGTATGTACATTGAATGATGAACTTGATTTTTTTCGATTAATTGTAGATCGACTGTTTCTGAAGACCACCATTTTGGCATCTTCGACATTGTTTTCGTCGTTGGGTTTAGAAACGTTCACATTTATCATAACTCTGTTTCTACCAAAGACCTGAAACTTGGCATTATGTGTTTACCATCATAAGTGCATACTACCGAGGTTTGGATAACTCTGGGATCATTTTTAAAAGTATTATGTCCCTTTTCGACTTTTTATTTTTCTTCTTGCAACACCTGTAGTTGTTCGTTACATGTAAACGAACTATCAGCTTGTCTAATGATCTTTTTTTTAATCATTTTCGATTTGAATAATGCAATAACGAAAACTCTATCTGAGCCACCTACTTGACAAATTCAAGTACTGTTTCTCAATCAGAACTTTAATTTTCTAAGCTGTTTTCGAGCAGTTTCCCAATTCAATCGATTGATAGAAACGGTAAAACGTCGATTTATAGAATGAGAACACGGAAGAAGACTACTAGAATGGCATTAATCTCTCTTTTAAATATTCATGTTCATGCTAAATATCCTACAAGAATCCCAAGATAGCTATCATGCAAAAGCTTAAAGACAGATTCAATCATGATTAATTTGATATTTTTTTCTGATATTTTGGCAGTATTTTATCTCAATTCATCTATGATTATTTTTTCTGATTAATTATTTCAAATTGGATTTAAAGAAAAAAAAAGTAGAGGTAGGATATCAATTAGCACACACATTTTGTATTGCTACTCCTTTTTTTCAGCAAATGAAGCAAAAGCTGCCGAACAAGAAAACGAATTGTAAGTTTGCTTTCTCAATCAAATTCAATAAACATAATATTACACTATTTTCATTACATTTTTGTATTACTTGATAATGCGTTTTTCGTCTTGACTCAGTGATAATGTACGAGGTATTTAGACACACTTGCAATGTACATGTATTGAAAAATGCATAACTTTGGGCTAAATCTAGAATTTAAAGAAAAATGTATTTCAGCACCCGACCAAAAATAACGACGGAGGAGAGATTAGCATCACGTCCGGTATTACCCGTCCGCCCAGATGTGTCAAGAAGACAAGACGAGGGAACGTACGCATACATCTCAGGTACTGAAAGACACGTGACTTTTGATTTTCAAATTGGTTTGCTCTGAAATTTTAAAAAATCTAAAAGACATAAAAAAGTTATAGAAGTGATTTCAAAAAACATTTTTAAATAATTACAAAAATTGGACAGATAAAACGTATTTAAAAAGTTAATAAAAATTTTTTGCAATATTAAGCTCTCTTGATTAAATTCGCCTTTCAACTCCGTCTGAGTCTTGAATTCTACGTGATCAAAGGCATTATATGCATTGTTCCTCGCAAAGAATATATATTTCATAACGGTAACGAGTTTTCTTTAACTTTTGTTTTCAGCCGATGGAGAAAGGTTGTAAGTAAAAAGTAATTTTATCATTTTCAATTTTACGAGAAATAAAGGAAACTATGACGTATTATTCCTTATAACTAAGAGGAATTCTGCTATATACATTCCATTGTGCAATCCAAAATCAAATTTCGTATTATGGAATACAATGAAAAAAAGAAAAACAATAATAGATTGAATAACGTCTGTAATTGATATGTATTGTAAATCTTACGATTATATTTGAGTTAAGTACCAGTAATGCATGGTGAATTTTCTCAAAAGAATCACTTTGAAATTATGGCCTTTACCTAGGAAGTATTTCTCTACTTTTTGTATTCAAATATTACAGGCGCCCTTTACCAGTATCTAAAATGAGCGGGAAATACGACTACATAGAGCCGAATCCAGTTGAGAAGCATGATTATCTGATCCTCAATCGTATGTAAAAACAAAAAAAGGAAATATGAGTATATTCTTTTATCAATTGACAAGTTATATTTCATGAATATCCTACTGCTTAGACGAAGTCATAAAAAATGTTAACTTTGAGGCTGTAACACACATTTTCAAAATACGTAGAAATTGATAGTAAATGACAATGCCCTGAACAAAAAATCTTGTTGAAGCAACAATGTAAACCAAATTATTAATTGATTTAAAAATACATATAAATTTTATCAATTATTTTTGGTTTGCACAGCGAACTTTCGATATAACTTTTGATCATCAATGACGGCTGTCCGTTGTGAGTAATGTTGCGTCAGTAATAGAAGTGCTTACACTAAAAAAGCCTCATTCTGACCAAATCTCCTTGACCAGGACAGAATGTTCGCAGGTAACATACATTTACTAACATGAAAATACAAATGCGTCATTGGAAAACACTTGAATAGGAAGCTAAAAGACATTTTTTTCCAAACAGTTCTCTTCTTTTATAAGTATATCTTTTTTATGGAATAACATACTGTATTTCAGCACCGAGCCCTGCAAGGACATCAAGGTAAGCTTTTAGATACTTATTCGAAAAGATAAATGTGCTATATTTAAAAAAAAGCTATGAGTCAAACCATTACCTTACTTGATTTAAATCATTAGTTTTAACTCAAACCATAAGAACGCGGTTGCATGAGCATAACCTGGGGTCAAGAAGACCATGTATTCGTATTCCGCTGTTCCGAGGTCATTGTTGGCGTCGGTTAGCATGGGCATTGGATCACGTTTGCTGGCGCATAAGACGCTGGCGCCCCGTGCTATTCACGGATGAGTCCAGGTATTGCCTGGACTACACTGATAGGCGGGCTAGGTTGTGGAGAAGGCCGGGGTAAAGGTTTCATGCAGCAAACATTGCTGAGCACGATCTTTATGGGGATGGGTCCATCATGGTTTGGGGTGGCATCAGCATGGATGGGCGGACTGATCTTGTTATTTTAGAAAGATATACTCTGACAGCTGGTAGGTACATTTATGAAATCCTCAATACCCACGTAAGATTTTACGCTGGTGCTATTTGGGATGGATTCATTTTAATGGATGATAATGCCCGTTCACACACGGCCCGTATATTCCAAGAATATCGCTAAAAAGAGGACATTGCACGTCTGGACTGGTCAAATTGTGGTTTATCATGAAATATAGAATTCAGTTGTATTTAATCTGAATGTGATACTAAGAAAAAAAATCACAAAACGAGAAAATAGTAGCTGGCCCTTCATTCAGAAAGACATAACGGTGGAAAATGTTTGCGAATTACACCCGTTTTGCACGCAATTAACTATTTTCCATCTTTTGTAGGAACAAACCAATGGAAGACGATGCAACGAATGATATCCAAAATAGCTTTAGCAATCCGACTAGCTCTTCGTTCATTCATTCACCAACCGACAGCACAGCGTCGCATAATGAAAGTGATGAAACTGACGGTCAAATCCCACAAATTGAGAGCCCTCTTGACAATTATTTAGAGCCAGTGAAAACAGAAACACAAATAAGTCAATGATAATGCTGAGTCTATTAAAAATTAATGCAATTAGAGATATGAGAAATTCAATATACATGCATATATTATTTGTTATTTGATAAATATAACTAAACGTCATAGCCTTTTATTCTTTTTAGAATTGTGGTAAAAATACATTTTATTATAATTGCGCCCACCAAGACTAGTGCATTCTGATTGTCTAAAAAATCTGTTTCATTTCCAAGGAAACAATAATATGTACGCATCTACTTTGTAAGCTTGCGCTTTAAGTAGTCCCGAAAGAAATATGTCTCATTATGGATTAAAATTTTTACATTTTAGCTGCATGATATTGAAATATAAGATATGAAGATTCTTTTTTTATTTCGTGGAATAACGAAACATAAATCCTAATCACACTTACGTATGATTCTGCTTTGCTTATTCTTACGGTATGATTATTTATTTAATTTAATGCTTCAGTGCTCCATGTCTTATAGGAATTGAAATTTCGATTTATTTTTTTTTCTTTTACATTTCTTTCTACTTTACATGAAAACAAACAACAAACAAACGAAACTGTTTCAGGTCTGGTCACTTTGTCATAGCGGGATCAAATATCCGCGTTATTTGTATAAGAATAAGACTTTAAACAATATTTAATAAAAAAATATTCAAAATTGTTTTTTTTTTTTTTTTTAAATTTAGATTAGAAATTAGAAATTGTTAATTCTGATTATCCCTCGAACCTACTACCAACCTGTAAAGTAGATTTTTTAAATTAATCTATGACATATTTCAGACCTAATTTCACAAGACTTTGACTCCCAAAAGAAGAATTTGGATCATTTATTAGATAAATTATTAAGATACATGAAAAATTGTGTAAATTGTATGTCTAAAGGCTTTAATCAAGACCCTTTTCAGAGACATTTTTTCTGCCACCTCTGTTATTGTGACCTCGTTACAATTACTACTTTTCTTCTTGATAAATGTTTGTAGAAAACATGTTCAACTAGAGGTGCTTGAGCGCTTAATTTGCTCCACAGGCCTGAATCCACTTTTATGATTAGAAGATAATTTAGGTGACTTTTCTCTTTATGTATTTTTTGTGTATGAATGACATCTGGTATGCTAAAGTATTTCTATACAGAATATTTCTGTTCGGTATACAGTTATTTCCCTTTTACTGGAGGTGTTGTATGTGTTTTTAACCAATTTGTATTTTCGGTCCAGTAGTATTATATTTGCATTATTCAAATACTACATAAGCCACAATTTGTTTAATGATTGTTTTCAAATCATATAAACATCATTTACTATTTGACAGAAATATAATTGTAAGAAATTTCGGATGAAAAAATATCGAGCGTTTTTCTACTTTGAATACGACATACAGGAAAATAATTTCCGCTTTTAATATATTATTCTCAGTCGGAAAAAGGGTCAGCGTGGCGGAAATATACAGTTTCAATGAGAATTTCTCGCAGCCGACACACTACGCTTCAAAAGTCGGTTCCGAAGCTGTTCGAATTTCAGGCTGAAATGAAACGAAATGCAATCTCGCTTCAATTAGGTTCAAATCTTTCAGCAATTACTAGGAGGCTTGCATAGATACATCCTCAAATACATGACATTAAAGTACATATCGTCCAAACGTCAGCAACTATTTCAATGATATCCCACATACCCCAAGCGGTATTCGTTACAAAGCATACCATGATTAAAAGAAAGCAACTTAAATATACATTGCATTATTGTTGTAAGAGGCATACCCTGTCCATTCTGATTTTTAGCTATTTTGAAATATGTTACCCCACCAACAATTCTGAGCTCTACAAGCTATGTACTCGATTTTTCAGTCTGTATCAATGAAACAAGGAAGAAACTGATCTTGATTCTCAAATGGCCCATTCTGGCATTATTGTTTGACTTATGGAACAAAACCATTTTTGTCCCTCGTACTACCTTTGGCATGCCGTTATTTCACTTTTTCCTTTTTTGACCCTGGTCAATTCGAAAATTTTTAGACTGGAACCGTATACTGCGGCCGAAGGGGAGTCATTCCCGTGATTTTATTTAAAATTCACTTATTACTTACTGGTTTTTTTTAATTTTTCAGTGCTTAACATATAGAAAAAAGTCTTCCGCCCATTCAGCCGCCGTCATAGCACCATCAGTAGCGCGTCGGACTGTCCAACTAGAGGTCACGGGTTCGATCCCCGACGGCGCTACATATTCTTTCCGACCATTTGCCTCTCACTAATAGGTCGATAATCGTAGACCTATGTGAGATAGCAGCTAGAGGCTAGGAAAGGATGTAATGGTGGTACTGGTGTGAGAAATACCAGGAATCCATTGTTAGGTGCTCCAGCCGCCGCGATATAACTGAAATAATGTTGAAAGCGTAAAACCCCATTCAATCAACCAATCAATCTTTTGCCCATTTACAGTAAAATTTTTGATTGAATGAATAATATATTTTCGCAGTCTGATATGGGTCATACAAAGATTACACCTGTTGAACGTGGTTAAAATTCATCATTACTTCCTGGAACACAAAGATTAATGGCCTCTGCTCGTACAAAACGTGTTTTTATCTAATCACATTTTTTTGTCGTCTCATATGGGTTCATCCAAAATTCGTTCCCGTATAGTCCGTTTGACTTCTATATGGAACAGTCTTTTCATCAATTACATAAAATTGCGTTTGAATGAAGGGTTTCTATGTGGTAAAATATAAATTTCAGCTTAATACCATTCCAAAACTATTTTTGGGGAACATAATGATTTTAAAATAATGATTTTGTCCATCAAATTAATGCTAATATTTTCGCATTTTCTGCTCTTAAACACGAGGGATGGTGAAGGCTGTTTAGTTGTAAGAATATGTAAACAAATAGTTAAAACACGTTGTTTTATACTCAACATTTTACAAAAGCAATGCCCATTATTCCACATTTGCACAATCTAATTAGCATATCGACGGTAAGGACATCTTAAACTTAAATACCACGTGATTTGTGCCGTTATTACTCGCCTGCTTATCTAGTTGTTCTCGTGAAAATCCCAACGACTTTGTAAAATGATCATTTTTGATTGGTTTAAACAAGGGAATATGGGCCTCGTCACAGAATAGATAAAAACTATTATCGGTTATCTGGTCAAGCCGTCTTTGAACAAATACAAAATATACTAAGATTTGATAGCATAAGGTAGTAAAAACATTCGACAAAATTAATTTACAAAAATACTCGATTTTATGCCAAAACGACTTGCTAAAACCATATACTTTTGTCTCGGCCCCTATGCAAATCAGAGCTATTTTTGATAGACAATTCGCTGTTCCGTTTATTACAGACACGAGTAGGTATGAAAGGCAAAAAGTTAACACGTAGTCGGACGGACAAAATCATTATTTCAACTGCAAAAATTCTGAAAAACAATATTCTTCATGGTATTAGATAGAAAAAACGATATCACAAGAAAAGAATAGGTTCATTAATTCGATTCTGAGATTTTCTGCAAAATGTTGGTCCATATAGAAGTCAAACGGACTATAAAATTTGGTTGAAATCAATGTCTTAATTGCAAAGAAAATCATTTTTTTAACTTTTTTGAATTTCATCTCTGAGGAGACGCTCGGACGCAGATGCGCACTGATAAACATACGACGCATACAGTGCCACGGTTATAGCCCTAGTGGCCTTCGGCCATTAGAGCTTTCGATATATCGATAGGCCTAGTTTTGATATACAAGTGTTATGGACCAGCAGAAGTCAAATAAGCACGGTTTACAATTTGACAAATTTATTAACAAAATCATATAACAAAAACTTAAAGACAAACTATAAGCTACTTTTTTTCTGTTAATTATCCATAGTTGTGTCCGACTGTGAATATCCTTTCCTAAAATGTTTATGGTAGGATTTTACAGAAAAGTTTGTCCGAAATTCTTGGCAGATATTATAGGCACAGATAGGGTTGTTTCATATTTTTCAAATAAACTTACAAGTTGTCAGAAAAACTATTCTACAATAGAAAAAAAGTGTCTTGCATTATTATTCGCATTTAATCTTTTTGATGTGTATCTAAATGTTACTGTCCAGCCAATTTTTGTATATACAGACCATAATCCTCTAACATTTTTGCACAAAATGTCGAACAAAAACCAAAGATTGACAAGAAAGGGGTTATTATAACAGGAATATGACATAATTATTGAGCATATTAAAGGAAAAGACAATGTAATTGCTTTTCCATAGTGTAATTGCCGTTGTAATTGAGTATAAGTTTTATGTAAAAATGTTGTGTTCTTTATTGTAATTTAGCATTTTTAACTTAAAATTTAATAGCAATTTCACGTGAGCACTTGCACTTTTAAATAGGGGATGAGGCACACTTAGTCTCAAATTTTGATAAAATTTCAACATGGGGCTAGGGCTGCCCAAAAAGTAAAAATAAGATATAAAAAAAAATCTTAAAAAATTACTTCTGGATGCCATGGAAACAGACGTTAAAGATTCAAAAAGTCCCTTTTTGTGAGTTTTAAAAGTCTAATATATCAGTTATGCAGCACAAACTAAAACAAAAACACACAAGATATAAGTACCCCATCATGGTTCTCTCAAATGGATTGATAAAAATTAATTTTGGGCATACGTTGTTTACTTATGTTTCCATAGCAACAACACACTTACCCTACTAAAATATTGATTTTTGGCATTTTTTTCAAATATAATGACAAAATACAGACATTGTTTTCCGTTTTACTAGGAAATACCACATTAACATTCACATAATCATAACTTTTGTGTTCGTTGCTATGGCAACATGAATTCATATCCCTTAGAATAAGGCAATTTCGGAACATCTGAAGAGTCCTCAATTGACTAGATAATTGAACTACAATTTAGTGTTATGATTATTTATAAAAATGCTCAAATAGACCTTTTAGGACATCAAAGATTGTTTTTCAAAAACTTGCAGGAAATATCCAAGTGTGAAACCAAGCTACTGCAACTGTCCGACCATCTTGCCAGAAACCTCATATAAACATATTTTCGCGATTTTTTCCAAGCTATATCTATTTTGAATGACGATGTTGTTATTTATTTTTTCACAATTATGTAAAAATGCACAAAAGCCCATTCATAGTCCTTGGATACGGGTATCCGACGCAAAGGAACCGGAGGATTTCTTAATCTTTAATAAAGTTCAAACTTTCCTCAAGCTTATATATCAAAATAGTAGTGTAAACCGGTTTTATTTTTCTAAAAAAAGACTGCAAAACACCCCATAAATGCTTAATTTTGGGTTGTATTGGCAAATTACCATGGCAACTATAACAATTTTTGTTCTTTTTTCTTGTATTTTGATAGAAGCTTATTGGATCTCTTTTCTTATCACATGTAAACTTCAGGGACTTAAAATAACAGATTTTAAGAAAATATTAAAAATGGATTCCATAGTAACAAAATCTCCAATGATTTTTTTTGAGGGGGGGGGGGGGGGGGTTGAACGAGCACTTTTTGTAAGATATGTCTCAATATTCATTATCGGTTCATCATGCTGCAAAAAATTAAAAAATAACTCATAGGTAACAAAAGCAGCAATATTTTGAGCCATGGTAACCGTCGTCAAGGTAACCATTGTACACAACAAGAAATTAATTTGAACCTAAGTTGCTCCTTATATATAATGAATTCAATTTTCTTATCAAATGTCACTCATAAGCGAAGAATAACATAAAATTATAAACAGCATTTCGAGATCAATTTATCAAAATAAGCCACAATTGTTGTCAACGTAACCAACCTTTTTGACACTAACTGACACAACAAAAGATCTAGTTTAAAATGTAAGGTCCTAGTCTATCCAATTCATACTAAATCAACCATAATCTTCATATAAAGACCAAATTATATAGCTTATAAAAAAGCTAAATTCTGTGTTTTGAATGTCGTTGCCATAGTAACCAGATGATCTGAAAAACGTTTTTTTTTGCTAATTTCTTCTCTTATCATTAGTCCCTTCCTGTGTGTGAAATTTCATCAAAATAGGTGACTATGTGTGCCTAAATTGTTGTCGTTACAGACAATGGGTATAAGAGTGCAAAAATTACCTATTCATAATCTTTATTTACTTTCATAGTTTTAAATAATTATTTTAGATTTTCTTAAAACAAATATTCAATTGTTGTTGATGTTGTTATTATCGACTAAAAGTTTAGTTATCTGGAAACATTCTTAAAATAAAAGACAAAATATACTTATTTGTAAAGAAAACGTTCACTTTTTCAGCTCTTGATAACTGATTCAAATTACTAATTCTATAATTACACACATTTATTTTGAAGATGAATATAAAGCATTATATGCAAATGTATACGTGAACACAATAAAGAAAATAAGCAACGAATTAAATAATATTGAATTTTATTCTCCTTTTCTCTTTGGCTGATGGCTGATGACCAAAATGCCATTAGAGCTATAGATAAGAGATGATAAAGCCAGTCTTAACCATAGTTGCAGACAGAACGGGTATTTTGGATTTTAGATCAAAATATTCTAATGAAACTACTTCAAACCCTATGTTGTTGTACGCATTGGAATCATATCGTTGAGATGATTCCAAGGAGTACCAGCAACATAGTGTTTACTGAGAAATAAAGACTTTATACTGGTTTTAACCCCTCTTATCTGTACATTTACTAATTTCTGTTTAAAAAATGTCGTGTGGATATTTAGCTGTCTCGTTTTGACGCGATGATTCAAATGAGTACCAACAACATAGGGTTTGTGCTATTTTTTTTTTAATTCTTTGATTTTAAATTCAATATAATCCCATCTTTCTGTAACTCTGCTGCCTTTCTTAACCTGATAAAACCTTTACAGCCGAATTAAGAGCTATTTCCTCTACCCAAGCGGTGGTGTATAAATTATACATGGCTAATTAGAATAAGATAGAATAAATAAAACAGTAAATATTATGAAATTATTACAGACGATTTAGAAGAGTGATAATATTAGTCGTAGTAAGACGATTGTGATGAGTTCTCGTGTAACAGGATTCGGTCAAAAATCGTGTTATAGTAGTATATTCAATCAGACCTTTCATTGACATTTCTCAGTCGTCACACAAACAGAGTAGTGATCTATCGATCTCTTATCAAACAAAAGCTAAACTCTCCACTCTTGCTTTTTCAGTGAACAACCCCTATTTCGCTAATGTGCGTTCCGAAAGCGTCATTTGTGTCAAAATAAAAAGAAAATTTTATAAACAATCTATATTGCTCATGCAATTCTATAAACGGGGCATTTCATTAGTAGAAAAGTCTTAAGGGTCCGTTAACCGTAAGCAAAAGCTTAAAAAAGTTGACATGCCTCAACGCAATAGTGTTAAATATGAATTTTATTTTGTGGAACAAATTAAATTATCTCATTGAGATGAGATTGATTAATTGAAACATCCTAGGACTGATTAAGATTCTGGGACAATCTTTATTTATGCTTACAAATTTATCTAGTTTTAAAATCTTTTACAATTATATTAAGGAATCATTCCCTTAAGAAAGTATTTTGGTCGTCCCCCGAGTGGTCGCTTTACTCAAGTTTTTCTGTAGTTCGCAAAAATGGGTAAAAATTAATTACTCATATTTTTATTTTGACGCTCTGAAAACTTGTCAATACCATGGTTAGGTGCATCAGCGATCATTATACAAATGCATCTCTGCTCTAAACTGGTTTTAGAGAAAACAAATTCATTCCACCTTAATAAAACAACCGTTTATTTTACCTCATGTGGGTTCATCATCCTAAAAGTAGGCTTCATAAATGAAGTGCGTATTTCCTGTCATTGTTTGTCACATAAAGGTAGTTGACGCGTAATAGTTCCGCAACGTTTCGGAAGTAACGACCTTTAACATTGTTGACAGAGGTTTCCTGGTGATTTTATTAGGAAACCTCGGTCAATATTGTGAAAGGTCTTGATTTATGAAATGTTGCGGTACTATTACAGATCCCCTACCTTAAAGCTTTTCGGAAGCCAACGTCTTTCACAACGTGAAATATTCTAATTATTCGATGCACACACTCAAATCAATGCCATCGCTTCGAAATCATTCAAAGACATCCCATCTCCATTCAAACTGCTCTGAATATTCAATAACAACAATGGCCGGCGTTAATTGGTCATGTATGATTAGTCGGAATAGAATCACAAATAGATTTGTTAAAAATGTAATATAATATGAATAATTATATCTTATGAAATATTAAAATAATGTTTAATCTCAACCCTATACTATACAATGATTCTTACAAACATATTTCCTACATCGAAAGGAGACTATGTCTCACCAAAGAGTATGTACACAGCGTGCAAATACAGAGAACTGGTTAAAGGAACGTAACGAAATATCAACTTTTTAGTTCAATTCTTACGATATAAGCGATATATCTTTACGTCCCTTAGTTTGATAAAGAAAAAAATCCCTCATCCAAAACATTCAACTTCATTGCGATTCGTTCCAAACTCATTCATCTTATTAATTTAACGATACCATTAACTATTATATATCATCACTTATTCATAAAAGGATGTCGGGCTACTGGTGCATAATGGAGTATTTAAGCTATGTATTCATTTATTATGAGTAATTGGATTTACGATTTCATTTAAAGTGAAACAAATATGGCCGGAGGTTTATTCTTCTCTTTTGTTTTAGGATGTACCTTTCTTTATCGAGGTAAGTACGTTGTTTTTCATTAAGTTTTTTCCGTGGGCTGTATTGATGAGCCCACTTTAAACGAGCGTGACTAGAATTCGGAACATCACTCGGCCATTTCCGTAAACTACAACAGACTTTGAATCTCTCGGGAACCCTCGGCGATTCAATGGAATATTACTCGGGAATAATAAGGGCGCAGCTATGAAAGCGCGTCATATCGCACATGGGTTTATATAACGTCATACACATAACTGGGGATGACGTTGCGAAATATAAAATCAACGTAAGGTTAAAATTGGGCATATTTTAATTTGAAAAAAAAAACGCTTTCAAATTATAACATACCAAAATGATCTCCACAGACGTTCGGAAAACATTTAAGAAAAATATTCTATACTTTTCTTCTAGCGTATTAACCAAAGTACCAGCCGAATTACCGAAATAATGACCAAAAATTACTTCACTTACGTCCGAGGATACTAGTTTACGGAAAAGTCCGAGCGATGTTCCGAATGACCTCGGATGCATATAAGGCGTAAGTGTAATTTAAAGGTGGTGGACAAAGGACAAAGGGGTCTATTTAAAAAAACGCAGAAATGAAAGAAAGTGTATCGGTGGATGTTTTAAGTGTCGACCCTTGAAGTTTTCGTGCTTAATTAAAGTTGTCCCAATATCATGAGTGACCGACGTTTTCTTTTTTCGTGACAGTGATAAGAAATACATGTGACCGAGAAAGAAAATCCACTTAAAATGAACAATGGGTAGCTCAACATGAGCATGTGACCAAAACCGGAAGTGATGGATACAACAAAATGGGCTCGCTTCAATCGCGCAAAATCTGTGTGGTCTTTAGTAAGACAGACTAAAACGCGCCAATAAATTGCCCTACAGTCATTGTAAGTCATTTAAAACTGACCAAGAAGTATGTGAAGTTTCTTTTTTGCTAGGTATATTTTGCAAAAAAGCAAACGCGAGGAAGAGGGAGAGAGAGAGAAGGAGAGAGAGAGAGAGTACATTTATGATAATGAAATGAATTTTACTTTGTACGTCTACATAAATTTTTATATGTTCTGTTCTGTTCCTATTCAAGAGATGGGTGAATATTCATCGTGCTTTGTGCGACGGTCTAGGCTGCACACTGTCGATCCATCAGGCACACATATTCTTATCACGTGTCGTACAAAGATGCTTGTATTATCTTAACGGCTGTCTTTTCCTACCATTTGAAATATCAGCCATACGCAGCAATAGCGATTAGACAGCGTCCTCAACTATGTATTTTTTTTTTCTCATCGTTATTTATATTTTTGCGACTGATCTAGTTTGCATTATTTTTTTCATCTTTTTTAAATGCAATTACAAAAATTAATTGATTAATTAAAGACCGGTACATACATATCATGTTGATGAAGGCTGTACAGGTTTTGACTAAGTTATACCTAAAGCACTTTACCCAAGAACAATAGGCAATATTTCTCTATCAAGATACAAATGTATGCTATTCACCAAAGGCGAGTTTTGTCAAAATCCTTTCTCTTCAATTAATTTGTCATAAAAATCTTATCACTAATCCTATCTTTTATTAATCTCGAAATTGAAATTCAGTTTCAGCAATAATGATAAAGTTAGATAACGGCCAGGATGCTCCAAGTACCATCAATGTCATTGAGAACTCTCGTATCGCTCTGAGTTGTGACAACGCCGTCTCGAACCAAGAGATAGTATGGAGGAAAGCTGGGGACGCAATATTTAAAATATACGGCAAAAATCTCATTCTTGCTAACATCTTGACAAACAATGCTGGAAATTTCACCTGCACGGACGAGACTAATGCAGCTTCAGCTACAATAGCTATCAATGTTATGTGTAAGTCATTCTTTTAATAAAATCTATCATAAAAACAAGACATTTTAGTTTAATATTAAGTCACCTACAGCTATACTGAACCACCAAAGAAACGACGTACGAGAAAAGCTAAATACAGATTCTTTTAGTGAAAATATTGATGTGTTTGTTCATACAGGGTTTAAGAAAGTGACCCCTGGTCTAATGGCGAAACCATTATTTTTTATAGATAATGGGGGGGGGGGTGTTACATGTATAACTGATTCGCTTATGGCGCTTTGAGATGAAATTTCACAAATTCTTCCAAGCAGTTTCAGCTGATTTGTCGGGCTGGCGCTTACAGAAAGACAATTTTCTTGTAGAGACATTTTTAGAACTCTTTTTTTTATTCATCCTATAACATGTAAAAGTATACTATCTGAAATACAATATAAACAATTATGGCTAAATATTCAGCTTCATATCAGTTCATAAAAGCATCAATAGATATTCTTATGATTGGGCAGATGATAAGGATAAACAAAAATAATATATTATGTGAGAAAAAAGACTGAAAAAAACTTAGAATTGACTGAAAGCAAGATTTCCCTTAGTTTCCCTTAGAAATATCTTTTGAACTCTAGGAATAATAAGTCAATTTTGGGGTTAATTTTGCAGCACAAAATGATGTGCATATATTGTAGGTGAAAGTTAGTGTGTACTTCTCTCAGAATATTATTTACAAAATCAATTATTGGCTTGATTTTTTTCACAATCATGGAAGAAATGTTTTAAAGTTTCCTCATTATGATGACAAAAAGTGCATAAGGAGTTTTCAACAATATTCATTTTATGTAAAAGGTGTTTTGTTTGGAATATTCTGTGTAATATTGTCTTTTCGATCCATTGAATATACATGTCATTTGTTAATTTGAAAGTGTTTATATTCACGTTCTTCCAATCTCTATCAAAATTGTTAATACCGAAAGATATGTCTCATTTTTAGAACTTTTTGGTCATATCTATAAGCCTGTCCATGGTATGTCAAATAAGCTCAACGCTGAAATCTCAAATAAGGCTGTAATTTACACAGTTTAATCAAGCAAACATACTCAATGGAGAGATACGGAACTATGGCCTCTATCTAGACTCACAACCGAAGAATATTCATAATACGGTGTGTTCCATCACAAGCTTTTCAATGTCTGTCCGTAATGTAACAGAATTGTTGGAAATTTCGTGTGCATGCCCCTCTCCTTATTCTATATCTGTTTGTGTAAAGTCGATATCCTCGAAAACAGTTTTGGATAGTCTAAGAGATAAAGTTCTCCCAGTAAAGTTTGTGTCTGCTGTGAAATGAAATATCGAATTCTTCTTTATAAAAATGTGCTAGGATGATGAATAATCATTACCATATTCTCTTTATTGTGAAGAGGTTCTAATACAGGAAAATATTAGACATTTGGGTGTTAAAACAGCAAAGTGAACAGTCGATTAAACGGACAATTTTGCCTTTATCAAAAATGCTGATGTAAAGATAGTCTTATTTGTTTTGGAATATTTTGAAATACTTTATGTACGTATGCATTTGGTTGACCT
Source organism: Fragum whitleyi (assembly GCA_948146395.1). Taxonomy (NCBI): domain Eukaryota; kingdom Metazoa; phylum Mollusca; class Bivalvia; order Cardiida; family Cardiidae; genus Fragum; species Fragum whitleyi. The sequence goes on along the minus strand of OX411547.1, from coordinate 39,603,224 downwards.
AGAATAAATTCCAAAAGAATCCCTTTTTTAAGTCCAAATCATTGTGTACAAGTAGTACTTAAGTTAACGTTATGTTGTTAAAATGTTGAAGTTATTCTATGATTCAAATCTATTTCAGCATCTTTAATGAAATGATATCCTAATATCGTCTGAAATAGTTTTATTAGAAAAATTCAAGAGTATTCAACTTGATTTGACTTGGTTATTTACTGAGTTATTTACGGAGAAAATATGGTTAGTCTAAATTAGTTATTTTTTTTAAAACAGAAGACACAGCTTAAATGCTATGTATATCTAACTTACATATGTACAGATAAGAACGCTCAAAGCCATTTAAAAATCTTTATTTCTCTTTGAAACCCTAATTTGTGGGTACTCATTTTAATCGTTTCGACGAGACAATTTCAAAGAGTACCGCCAACATAGGGCTTGTGATATTATTATTGAAATACTTTGGTATTAAACCCAGAAAACCCTCTCTATCAGTAGCTATATTTATCCATATGGTTCCAAATTGGACGTAAAATTCACGCATTCTTGCATGATACTTGTCACGTCTTGTGTCCAAAATATAAGATTGTGATTTTCTTTAAAACATTTAGATCCACCCACTATTCCTGTCATAACAGGACCAAATGTCGTTTTAAAAGGGGAGACATACAATTTGACATGCTACGCTGACGCCAACCCTGAACCCACGTTTCATTGGACTACCGACGAGGTTACTAACGCTACGATTGTTGCTCGTGGAAGAACATTCGTTCACAAAATGGAGGATGCATACACTTTGACTGTATATTGCTGGGCAAATAATATCATGTTTCCAACTCTTGAAGAATCACATTCAGTGGCCACTGAGTTCAGGAAGGCTGTTATTGTTGCTGCAGGTAATATGATGCGATTGCATTATGTTTGAAATTACCCGATTGCATTATCATAGTTACATACATGTGTGTATGACTGTCTATTACCACCTCTAGACATTGAGGTGATGCCAGTTAAAATTAAAAGTTAGACCACGCTGAAAGCAAATCGGCCAATCAGAGAGCAGTATTTCAAAAATATAAATCACATATACAACTCCTATCATTGTGTTTACAGATATACAATGAAAGTGTGTCGTGCACGTTTATCTTGACAGATTTTGTGTGCCGTGTCATTTTAAGAAAGTGCCGAGCATATTATATGGTCGATTTTTCCAAAAGACTTTCTATAGTTGCACACATGCAAAAGAGCTGCAATAAGTAACGATAATAGATTCTTAAATATAGTTTCGTCATAATTACGCATAATAACAGCGAGTTTTACTCGTTTTCGGTGTCCAGATGTTCGGGTTCAAATTACAGACAATGATAGAAAAGCGTGGTCTAAGTCAGATAGACAAACTCGTGCCACGGTATATGGAAAATAGACACTCGCTGATGCTCGTGTCTATTTCCCATATACCACGGCACTCGTTGTCTATCCTATACATATCTATACAATATATAATATCTATACAATATACAGACATGACAAAATTGTTGCCCTTTTTTCTGGTTTTCGAAAAATAAAAGACAATAATGTTCAAAATCACTTGATCCCAAGCTCGAATATCCCCACTCTTGGTAAATTTTTGATTTCTTTCTTGTATAAGATTTTAAGAATTATATACTTTTTTTTCTTTTACTTTTTTTATTTTTTATAAAGTTAAGAAAATCGTGAATTTGAACTTCATTCCGTTCTAGGCGGCTCACTTAGCGATGGATTCATTCTTCATTCAATCATTCCCAGCACTCACTAAGGCCATTCAAGACGCTCAAGAATCACCTAATAGATAATTTCAACAACAACAATCAAAATGATAATGGCTAGAAAAATTCATGATTTCCCTGACGTAATTGAATTTTACTAATAAAGAAGAGTAATAGATATCGCTAATCTTGATCATCCTGAACAAGGTTGGCGAATATGGATTAACTCTCTTAATTTCATTCAAAGCTCGCTCCTCTCGTTCACTCAATCTCATTCAAAAATCAATCCAAAAGCATTCAGCTTGTCTAATGCACGGTGTTCTTAACCGTACTTAATATATTCTTGTTAAAACCAATTAATGATTCTGTATACGGGTAGGGGTATTCCGTATACATATGGGTTATCTATGTGTATTTTGTATATTGTGATTGAGCATGTATTTTAGTGTATATGTACTTGTATGTGTATGTATTTGCGCAGGATATATTTGCGATATATTTATTTATGCACCTTTTCCATATTTGTCTAACACCACTTAGTATTATTAACATTACTTTCATGGACTTTAAGGTCTCATAGCCACGGACTAAAACCGCGTTTATGAGATCTTTTAGCCCAATTTAAGCATTTCCTTAGCACTCTCTCTCCTTGCATTTCGGAATACAGTAGCACCCACAGACCAACCTTCCTTTACCACAACCGATCTTCAGCACACATTAATAATAGTCAATGGTAGGTCATTGTTCTGCAAACTTAGTATCTATTTTGTGAAACAGGTCTTTGCGTTGTCGAGGAATGCATGTAATTTTAACGATCTTCAAAGGGGAACAGTTTCCATGTATCATTTGTAAATCGGTTTTCAATGTCCTTGCAATGTTGGCATGTTAGTGACCTAAGTTTTTTAAATAGAACTTCAAACGAGGTAATATTTTTTATTGGTAACCAAATTATAGAAATTAACCTATAGACATAACCAAATGTCTTTAATTACAGATCCAGGTGTATCAGAAGATTGTCGAGGGACTTGTAAGAAGCTCGTTAATGATGCGATCGGTATGTAATAGACACGTATTTCTAACTATAGATAAACATCGATCTATTCTATTATTCCAAAGGAATGTCAGACAATGCGAATGTGTCATGTTTATGGCCCCTATAAGGAGTTAAACGCCCTTACAAATAGCCAGTTAACCTTTTAATTACAACAACTTTTAATGTAGTAGTCGAAGTGTTAATAAATCCAGTTTATTTGACAAATCTTTAGTCATGTCGTGGAGAATGGAGCACTAAACAAGAATTCTTGGTAATTCTCGCACGAAAATTCCTCAAGCTGATATCCCACTTCATTTTCTGATTATCCACACGTTGGTTGGACACAATTGTCGAAAAGAATATGTCCCGCTATAGGAGATTGATTGCATAAGACACCCTGATAAAAAGATTTGCAGCCTGATTAATGAACATCGTCTCAGTTTGAATATTACTTTTACAACTATATAATTGGATTTGGCCAATGTTAAGCAATGTCTTTCGGATACACAATTCAATGATTATTTAGTTCATCAACCTAAAAAAATTATAACATTTTAGCGGTAGGGGGTGGCTTAATCAAGGAATTTACGTTATTTCAGACAGCTGTTCTAACACCAATGAGATGTGTAATGCCGATTGTAAGAACAGCTTGATAGCAGCTGCTGTGACTGGCTGGATCATGACCTGTATTCTCATGGTGCTCCTTCTGATCTGTTCTATCAAATATAGACATAAACTGTCCAAAAGAAATGGACCTGGTACGTTATATTATATGTAAAGGTATCAATTGAATTTAACACACTTTTATCTCGGTTGTTTTCGGAGTAGGACGAGGAACACAAGTTAGTGGACCCGTAATAGTTCCGCAACGTTTCGGAATACATGAGCTTTAACAGTGTTAACTGAGCTTTTATACAGATCCACTCCCTTAAATCAAAGTAGAAAAAATAAACAAATTTTCAGTGAATTCATTAAACAGAATTGATAAAAAAAATACTTGATTTTTAGCATATAACTTTCTTTTCAAACACGGAAAGTATTGGTTACTAATTTTTTATCATTCATTTATATCGTCATTGTATAATTATGGTTTCTTAAATCTTCATATTTGAGATGAATCACTTTTATTCATCTATGCTAAAAAACTAAAATTTACTTGTTACATTTTATCTTTGAGAAATTTGAATAGTAGTTTGGCAACGAAAGTAAAATAAATAGTTTTATCGATGTAATCGAGGGTTGTGCAACTCTTCACTCGTGTTTCTGTATAATTCTTTGACCAGCAATTACTTTAAACTCAGCTCAGATTCAAGAGGACAAGTTTTGCCAATTAATCATTTTGCCATTGTTTTTATCTAAAATATCAATTCTTGTCTTACTTTCTTCAGACTCTCCCGTCCATGACCGTATATCTACATCCAACGTGGCCTTCGTAAATGATAATCGGTATGTTTCTTAGTATTATTTTAATCACTAAAAAAACAGAAAAACGCACAATTTTCAGTCAAATTTGTCCGAGAGATTTTTTGTTTTAGATTTTCATTATTTTGGTCTCTTTTCAATCTTATACATTTATATTTGTAGAATTTGTCTTTGAAAACATTCTGGACCTTCAGAAATTTTCTGAATACGAGCTTGAAACACAGGGGTAAATCTTAACCGTGAATTACGTGATTACACTAAGTCATACATTAAGGTGACTATTTTTCAATGAAGAAAAATAGCTAGAACAACTTTCTCTTGATTTATTTTCAGTAAACTATTTCTTTTATAGATACAACACTGAACAACTGTCATACTAACTATCTGTATATTCGATATTGTTATTCAAAACAGTATTGTCGATGCAGATTTGTAAGATTTTTTGCAGTCAAAAAATAGTAAACAAAACATTATGTTAAGATCACATTGTTTACAAGAATTCATAATTTCTGTTGTTATTACACTTTTCAAGACTTTTAGAATGTTAGATGGGATAATTGGTGATTTTGAAAGAGGGTATTGATAAAAAATACAATAATTCTTACAAAAAATGTCCGGTAACGTAGGTCACCGCTTTTGCAATAATACATGTATTTAAATGAATTTTAACTGACTTTTTTCGATTCAAATGAATTACTGTAATGATTATTCTATTCTTCACATGAAATTTAAGCTTCAAATCTCTTTTCAAACCCTTTTTGCTAACACAATTGAAGTAAATGTATTCCCTTTAACTGAGAATATGAAATAATTCCTTGAAAAATTACTTAAACTCAGTTTTCATATGAAACTATTTTTCTCATAAATTGGGATTTCAGCCTTAAATCCAATTTTTTCCCTGACTGCTAGATAATCAGTAAAATTTAACCTTGTTTTTTGTTTTCTTACACGGCAACTTTGCAAAAGCAAAGTGGAAAAGTGGAAGGAAACGCCAAGTTGAAAACAAAATTTACATGCTTAATAATGTCTTTGACCCACTAAATTTTGTCATACACCAAGAAAAAAGTTTCAGTTCATGTAAAAAATATTATTTGAATAATTTTACAACAGCATAAAATTAAAAAAAAAAGTAAATGTATGTATATATAAATTCTTTATTGAATCCCGGTAGTGTAACAAAATATATATTTATTCCACATACCTATTTTATTATCCTCGCTTAGATGAAATTCATTTGTATTTCGGGCCTTTGTAAGGTTTAATAGTTTCTGTATGTAGTCTTTCAATATTTAGGTTACTTAATTTCTTACCACTAACAAGATCAGAAACACTTACTACCATATTAAATGAATTTCCTGTTTTTGAACTACGTTACCAGCCGTGTGTTCTACGTTACCAAATAACACTATGCTTCGTGGATGTTAAATCAAAAGAATCACCATAACGGTCTAATTTATGTGTATAAGAGTTATCCAAGCTAGCATGAAAGGCATACAACAACATATGTTCATACCAATATTCGAGCTTTATTCGACCTGATATTAAATGTGGCATCTTTGATAAATTCTAAGTACTCACCTTATAATCTCATTGTAATTTGTGTTTAGTTGAACACCCAGTATGTTACACTGATCGCTAAAACAGTTTCAAGAGGAGTTTTTATGCGATATACGATGCAAAGTGAATTTTACTGTTTACGAAAGTAACGAAGTTCACAATCACGTAGTTCACTAAAACTGATTTATTGTAGTCTAATTATGTGTGTTTTAGATACTTTACAAATTTTACAAACTAATATTGAAAGGTACAATTCAAGCCTTAACTGGCAAAAGTTAGAATGAAATTCATTTACTTCTTAAAGCAGATCTGTATGGTAACGTAGTTCACTTCTATTTCTTGAAAAATGAAAGTCTCATTTAGAGAGTGGAAGACGATTTCTTTAAGAGATTCGGGCAACCATAAAGATTGTCAAACTAAATCTATATCATATGTGAAGCTTTTTAACACATTATTACTTCCCTACGGTTGATCGAAACCATTTCTATGTTAACCTCAAAGCGGTAACGTAATTCACTGTACTTTTTGTGACATTAATTAAAAAGCTGTCAAAAAATAACTAAGATACATAGGCATCTTGATTGGGTTTCAGCTTAAAATATAACATTTTAAGGCAAATTTGATTAATTTGTCAAAACGAAAACAATAAAAGAAACCCCATCGAGGACCAGCTAAAACTTACTACCCTAAAACTGGACACGCGATTTTACACATTTTACACCATTATAAAATCCACTTATTTCATGATTAAGCGGAATAAATACTTATAATTATTTTTATCAGACAGACATTGACCTCTCCTTGGCATAGGAACAAAATTTGGTGCCAAACCTTTTAAAACATTCAATAAAATAGCTTTGGACATCGATTTTCCGTAATTATGCGTTTTTCTGGTTTTTTAGTGTAATGTTTCGCTCTCTATCACAAATACATGTATACGCTCCTCATATGTCATACGAGTTTGCCTGTAGTCGCATTAATATATAGTGATTTAAAACCATTTTGATTGTATTACTTAGCAAAACCATTTACAAAAATAGCAGCAAAGAAGCCACAGAAAAAAATACACAAAATAAACTACCTCTTCATTTTAAATTAGCATGTGGAAATTTAGTTCTTTTTAGATTCTTAAAAAAGGGGAAAGAGTAGTAGCTTATGTACTTTTCTTTTATTTCGGAGAGAAGGGATGAGCATAAGATTTTTTTCTAAAGTTGGCCATTTTGTGCCCCTTATAAATGATTGAACTGATAATTTCAAAGAGGCGACTCACTAATAGTTGCATAAACAAAAAGAAATCCAACGAATAAAATTTGTTACAGTGGTAGAATTGTTGAGTGGTTAAGTCGAACTTCTGAGTAGTGTATACGTTAAGTCTTTGAAAATTAGAGCGGTTACTTCTTTACCTAATGGTTTGATTTGCGAGATATTGTAGAAGGTTTCTATACATGTTAAAGATAGTAAGTGCAATCTTGCATTTGTCTGTATATGTTTAAGTAAATTTTGTCATTGTCTTGACTTCAAATCGACATTTTTTAGCCTTTTACCAAGTGAGAAGAGAAAATATTAATACAAATGAATGAAATTTAAATCATTAAGCTAAAAAATCACAATTTGAGCTTTGAAAACAGAATTGTGATTAAATTTCTTGACAATGAAAAAATACCTCTATAAATTGTTCTATATTTTATCCATCCGACAACTAGTGAGGCCAAATTAACTTGTAATTCATGTTAGTTAGCGGTTCTTCCGTATATACATAACATTGTCTGGAAAGAAAACTTGGTTTTCATTCACTCACTGAAAACATCATTATGATATTGAAAAAAAAATCTTCAAATTGGTCAATCTGTCCATTTTCCATCTCATCTTTTTTCGTCGAAACGAATATACCGTGTGATTAGAATGGGTCTGTGAACAACCGTCAGTAATAGATCGAAATATCTGTACGTAAACATACCTTTTACATGCTTTCAATACTTTTCCAATATCCATTTAGGTCACTATCTGGTTTGAGTAGTGCAAAACAACCTACTGCCACAAGACCTGTGCTCCCAGTCAGACCGGATGTAGCTAAACGGATGGACGAGGACCCCTACTCTTACGTCACAGGTAGAGTTGGATCTATTTTAGGTATTAAAAGGCGTTGTCTTTCAGTTTGATTATCGTGACATGTCTTAGATTTACCTATACATACATGACAGGCAACCTAAGAATACAATAATGCGAATAAAGTATGATTATTTAATTATTAGGATACAGGACGAAACTTCTTATTCCCAACTGTAACGTTTAGGCGTAAAGCTTTGATTTTTTTCGTTTTTTTTTTCTTTATTTTGCTCACCAGGGCACAGAGTGCTCAAGGTGAGCTATTATGATCACTTACTGCCCGTCGTCAGTCCATCGTCCGTCCGTCTGTCCGTCCTTCCGTCAAACTTGGCTGACATGTTCCTTGGTGAAGCTCTTTAAAAATTGTTCAAATATTTTGATTTATCAAAACCTCTGGTTTCCATGTTAACGTAGAGGCTAAAACTGGCTGAAAAATGCCGAAAATCTTTAAAAAAAATCATCTCCTCCTAAACTACTCGGCCAATTTAGCTGAAACTTGGTAGGAACGATCCTTTGGTGAAGCTTCACCAAAGTTGTTATAAGAATTCTATTTCATAAAAAATCCTATTTTCCCTGGTAACAAAAAGCCGGAAAATTGCCGAAAATCCTAGAAAAAGTTATTCTTTTCCTAAACTAATGGGCCATTCAAGCTGAAACTTTGCAGGAGTGTTCCGGAGGTAAAACTTTTCTAAAGTTTTTTTTAAGAATTTAAATCTATCAAAAACTCATGTTTCCATGGTAAGGAAAGACAAAAGAAATGCTAGACATATTATAACAAATTCATCTTCTTCTAAGCCATCGGTCCAATCAATTTTTTACTTGACATGGATATTCTCAAGGGGTAGGTCTGCTAAAGGTGTTTAGGGGATTCAATTACATCTATAGCTTTTGTTGCTGTGGTAAGAGAAGGGTTATAAATTTATGAAAATTTATAAAAACAATCAAATTGCAGTAGGGCGAAATTAGTCTGTTTCTTTCAAAACAAAATGTACATCAATCTCTGGTTATTATGGTTGACAGGTTATGAGTTGACTTACTCAGGTGCTCATATTTGAAATCAAAGCGCTAAAAGCGCTGAAGTCCTTGTTTATATAGAGGCAAAGTGACATTTGAAAGCACGCACTCAATTTTTTTTTTTAATCTTTTGAGCAAGGCTTTTTAAGGCGAGGGAAACCAAGGGTTCCAAATACCTATAGGGATCGTAAGCCACATTCCCAACTCACTTCAAAGGAAACATGTCGAACGGTATGCTCACTATATAGCGTTGAATCCACCAAAAACAACTAATTCGAACGGTAAAGATTACTACGCCCGATACCGCTTTGTAGACAGGCTCAACTAGCGTTTTGTAATTTAAGTTTAGTGGATTGGTTTGCTCTGTCAATTTATCCATTCGATCATTCCGTCTAACGATCGCCGTAATGCTGTTTTTCAAGAGGCACAAGCTTGTCGGCTCTTTCTTTTACATTGCTTTGAATTCCATAAAGAAGGTGTTTTTCAATGTGGGAACACAAGAAATTGATAGGGTTAATTTCTCCCTTTCCCACAATAGGGTCCACCCTATACTCATACCCCATATTTTTTTTATTTCTACCCTAGATATATATCAAATTACACCCATGTTGATTATTGTCTGCAACCTGGTCCAAGTTGGCCCAGTCTAAAATTTTGTCGTCTTTTTAAGGGTTTAAGGATGGGACAAGACTTTTATTTTTTTCTAATTAAGATTAATACATTACAAGACAACAAGTGTTTAGACTTGTCCAAATTGTAAAGGGTTGCAGATTACATACAATATGTGGGCAAATTAGTAAGATTTGTAGCAGAAAAGGTATATAATATTAAGGAGAGGGTGTTAGTTAGCAGCATTTTATTATTTTCCCTATTAGCAATATCATCCGCCTAGATCAAATATAAAAGCTATTTATCTTTAACTCAGCAGTGATTTTGGCAGTGATAAGTAAGAAAATATCTGGTATACATAATAAGGACAAGGTGAATAATCAAGGTTATATTCCAGACAAATGACCCCGTGTGTTGTTTCTTCTATTCAGTTCCCTCGCCTTCAGCACTATCGGTACTTTGATTGTAGCACAGTGTAGTGATATGCAAGCACTGCGTTGAACAAACAAAGCACTTCGTGTCGCTCAAAAGTTGATGACGTATACTTGACTTTTTTGCGCGCGCATGAGCACTAAAAAGCTACGTAGTACACACGATTTTCGGTTTTTGACTCGATTACGTTTTTCCTGGGCTATTTCCATGACACAGGGTTGTTTCCTATGGCCTGCTAAACCAGGCCAAAAAATCAAATAATATTCACGAAAGAGCGATTTCTTAACTACCCATGTATAATTTCTATTCATAATTTGAAGTGAACTGAATGACCAGATAGTATTTCGGATTCATTATGCAGAGGAATTATAATGTCTCTGTAAATTAGATAACCGTGTACAAATGAACTTGGAACGAGCATGAAGCTGGTCTTCGTACATTGAATAATCATTTAGCTATAAGGCTATGTTATTATGTTATTTTGAATTGGGTGTAAACTACATCAAAACGTTAATTTTATGTTACGTTTATGTTACCCAACACCGTGCACTTTTGTTTCAACTTAGAGCCTAAGGACTTATGGTGTCTTAAGAAATAGAATAAGTCCGTTTAAATGGGTTCAAACAATTTATAGGAATGACCAATGACAAGATGAAACTGAATCGATCAAAAAAATATGATGATAGCAATTATGTATAACAAAAAATGTTGAGTTGTTTTACGTTGCCGTGCAGGTTTTTAGCTCTCTAAAACGTGTTGATGTCACGGATATTACATAAATACATAAAAAAAATCATCGAGTCTAGACAGACTGTGCAGGTTGACGAATCTCTTTTTTATAAAATGATTTGACGGATGGCCCCATTTTAGCGTGACAGGTCAAGTATATTTCTTTTATAAGCTCGCATTATTGTAGTATGAACCTTAAACATAGGCTTAATAAAAAGGGTGAAATTCCTTATAAGTTTCATTACTATTGAAACTCGACGAACTTTTATTTTACGTTCATCATATATTCACATTTTAAGTTTCTTTTTGGTTTCGTTATCTAAACCACAATTCTACCAGAAACGTCCACCTTCAGTACTTTCAGTGCTTTGATTTAGTTGTGATGTGATTTATCAGTGTCATTGACCAAAATTAGCCACCATATATACATGTTTTTATTAATTGTAATCTATTTTATTATTGCATCCCATAAAAAGTCCAATATATTTTTATTATTTGATAAAAGTATCGTCTCTCTTATTGAGGAATAATTAGAAAATTTTACAAAACACTAGAAAGTTCTAGCTGTTGCATAAAACAATTGCAGTAAATCAACTTTAAAAGAAAAACAATTCATTCAATAAAATGAATGTAATATAACCTTCATCTTCAAAAAATGCTCATGCAGTATCCCTAGTTAATATTTCATTACGTTTTTCAGATGTAAATACATGTATGACAGGGTAAGTACAAAAATAAATTGTTTAATGCTTATCAGTTATTCACCAAGAAATAACGGTAGATTATCAATTGATTATCTCGCCGCAAATAAGTGGAATTAAACATATTTTTTTGCGTAAAATGAAAGTGTTCTGGGCGTTATAGGCATACGTTAACGGGCGAAGTCCGGGCATTATCGGCATACTATAGTAGTTTTATTTAGAAGAGTTTTCACATTGGTAAAATAAAAGCATTAAAAAAGAGCTCAACAATCAAAACGTTGTTCTTATTCCCGCGTTAAATTTTGCGACGTCTCTAGTTTACCAAGAAATAACGGCGTAAACAAAAGTGACTGTATCGTGCACGATTTTGCCAAAATAATTATTTGAATATGCTTAGTTTTTTAGCGTTTCTAAAATTTGGCCTTTAGATTTCCACCTTTACTTTTTCAATAAATATTGTAGTCTTCCGTTTTATTCAACAATAACATTATTTCGCATTTTTTCGTGCGTTATCATTAGTAGAGACCCTCAAAATGCTTTGGCGTTGAACCATTTTCGGGTCCCTGCAAAAGTTAAAGCCGTCAAATACGTAAATTAATCCTATATTACACTACTTACGTTCATATTGCTCTAATTGTCGCTTTCTGGGCGAAGCCCAACAACAAAATCTTCATGACTTCGTGATGAGATCGTCTTGTAATATCGTGCAAAAAGGCGCGCTTTAAGTAAACTTACTACCAAAACTTAAATGAAATTAATTAATCCGTTGATTTTCGTGTAAGATCAATAAATCTTATATTCAGTGAACAACGAACGAAATGTTTTCACTCGAATCTCTGTCACTCGTGAAATGAAGCGTTTGTTGTTCACTCAATGAAAAATTGATCTAACACTGAAACAAACGATCATCCTTTAATTATTTTACTTATCATCAATTGAAACTGTGTGTCGCATTTCCAACAATTTAAAATGTACTCAAGGTTAATACTCTGATCAGACTGCGCGACCGCCCAGTCTGATCAGAGTCTTTACGAGAACCACAATAAATTTCTACGGACCTCTACACTTCGTTTACAACTGAATAGTATCATTAATGCCCTGTGTGGTTGTCCAGCCGCATAAAGTCTCACACTCAAACATGAAATTGTTGGAAATGTCACAGGATCAAATAATATAGTCATCAGATGAGCTCAGTTGCGATCTATAATTTTTCAACCTTCGTCTCTTTAAATTTTGTAAACAAGTATAACAATTATTGAATGTGAAATGTTATTATTTTCGAAATTCGATTTTGATTTACTGCATGAAGCCATTGAAAATGCGAGAAAGTGTAAAATGTGGGTTTTGTCGTCATTTTGGTAAGAAATACAAAAACACGTTTTCTCTTCCTTTTTATTATTATTACAGAAAGCCAACAGTGTGTTCCAAGACCGCAGACGGCTATTTAGAACCTGTGCAAGGAGCTGGTGATTATTTACAACTCGAGTGTAAGTAGAATTGGCACATGTGATGGCAACCTGATACCTTGCATAGATCTCTACACCCATAAGTTTAAGTGAGTGATCAAAGGTTAATTTTGTCTAAACCTGTTTAGACAAAATTAACCTATGATCACTCACTCTAAATTGCAGAACTATACGCGATTACAAATCATAATGGCATATAATACATATGTCATTATAGAATAAGTCAAAATAAATTGCTTGCATACTTACGTTTTGGGTCAGGGTTTCATACCAACGGTTGAAGAAGTACCTCGGTACATGTAGTACTTCAGACAGTACTTTTTTAAAATATGAGCCAATTTCAACAACCGTCATGGAATTGCTTGTTCTGTACAAAATGACCCTTTTTCCACAATGTTTTGGCTATACTGCTGTAATCAGGGCTGTCTTATGCCGCTTTACTACTTGTGCTCATAAATGGCTTCATTTTAATGTATATAATATACCTGGACATACTGAGTTTTCTATAGGGATGAGTGTCTTTTTCACTGCGTTTATTGGGAAATAAAGTTCAATTGCCTTAGCACATTGCAAATAACGCCCGTAGGGCGTTTTGATTAAGCCATGTGCTAAGGCAATTGCACTTTATATCCCAATAAACGCAGTGAAAAAGACACTCGTCCCTTATAATTGCAATCATCTAGATCGAAGAAAAAGTATAATTCTCAACCAAACATTAAAGCTTTAAGTCTACTTTCTCCGCGTATAGGCCTAAATTACACAATCTATTTTTAGATCGTGTATTGTTTGTCTCGCTATCGAAGTGAAATGTCCTATAGTAAAACAAATGATACACAAATAAAAGACAACATTTAAATTCGTAGAGATACTTATGACAAAAAGCTTGTTTCTGCCAAGTTAGTCTGTATTTTCAAACGAAAACGGCATGGTCGGTCTTAGTTGAGAGGGTTGCTTGAAGGTCTTCGTCGACTCGCTGTTTTCTAAGTTTAGGTCGGCTCAGAGTCAGAACTGCATGCTTGTAATCGTAAATTCTTTCGAAAACATATTAATTTATAATAGATTGAATAGCAATGTTTCTTTGATGATCGGGAACTAGGTTAATTCGAGTTCCTACAACACAGGACTTGCGGATCGAATTTCGGGGGTTTCCCGAAAGACCTATTGCATTTTATACAGAAATAAAGTGCAATGGATTTCCCCACGTGATGCGATTTAAACCAATCAGAATTCTTTATTTTATTGGATTGCAATTATTTTGCAATTGAAGTGCCTTTAAAATTGAGCCTCAAACACTTGACATGAACCTTAAAATTAATAATAGACTGTCCCTATCATTTAATGGTGACCACATTGACTCCCAACCCAGTGATTGTGAGGTCGCCAAGAGATCTCGTAAGGAAATTTGATAGTCACTGCCTCACCAATACATCCTGCACGGTAATATTTGTAAGAGAAATCGAATTTGAAAGAAAGGTAGAATGAACTCTCTAGATTCGGAAATGTACTAAATCGAAAATTGTGGAACCAGGTCGGGCTGCGCAGCCTTACTATTTTGTATATTCCAGTGATTCTTTATGCACTCGAGATGAAATAGTACAATTATGAAATGTATATAGAAAAACCTTTGTCCGTGTGTGAATGTGTGGTTTCAAAGGTCCCATTACTTGTCCGAATAATTTCTTCTACATTCTGTAATGAATTCCAAATAGCTGCGAAAAGTTTTATCCTGAGTTTTCTATTTAAATTATACGACATGAAGCGAATATTTATTGATTTCATGAAGGTATGAAACTGAAAATCCTTTTCACAGTTTAATAGAATCTCCGTTTGGTACATGTATATTCATTTAGTGTGATTAGGTTTTGATTTCATACCTCTATGAAATCTACAATACTCTCTGCATCTCTCAAAAAATCTTTAAATTTTCTTTTTCTATTTCAGCCAAAGGATCCGTCAGGTAAGATATCAATTAGAGGCGAATTAAAACAATAATAAAGTCTAGTATATTTGAATTTGGAGGACCTTGATGGCTTGATTTTTTTACGTGATAATTGACACATTCTATCAATACACAAAAAATATTTTACTTTACTTTATTTAAAGGTAGAGACAGGTGCTCCAAAGATCGAAACTGTTCAAAGCCATAAACAATTCCATTTAAAGTCGATTAAATCTTTCAACTTTTTTTTCTTTTCCATTTTGGATTTTAAATCGTCTAATTGGTCCGTGAAGACATATAATAAAAAAAAAGTAGGATATTTTTTACAGGAGTAAGGGGGGGGGGGTAACAAAATATCGATCGAATATAGAATTTAATCGGATGAAATTACCGATTTCATATTATTTATTCATAAATTTATGTTATTCCAAACTCATCCATCCTACTAAATCAATTCCATGCCGATCTTTTTTCCAAAATTATTCGCCTTGTCTTTACGATGTAAATAGCCGTACATCCCTGTTTTATCAATTTGAGCCTTCCTTTTTATTCGTACATGTCAAATCTTTTAAGTTATGACGATTTCTGTAAAACCTATTTGTGTAAAGTTTACTTTACTTGAATAATGAGGAAAAACTAGAACGATGTTTTCTATTCCAGATAAGCAGCTAATTAATGAATTTAGCAAAAATGCCTACTTTCCTAAAATGGCCGACTAGCTTCGTCATATCATCATGCAATGAAGCCTCTATTGACCTGATATCACCTGTCTGATAACATAACATGACATCAGGCAGTCTATTTGTTTTTTTAAACAAATTGCATACACTTTCGTCTGAATTTCTTTGATTTTTAAGGATTTATCATACTTAAGCACTGACGAATGATTGCATGATAAATAGAATAACATGTCAGTGTCTTAAAATATCAGTGTTACCATGTCTCGGCTGTGAGAAAATTATCATGACTCGGCAAAGCCTCGTCATGATAAATTCTCCCAACCTCGACCATTTTTAGACACTAACACATTATTCTCTATTTATCTGTGAAAAGAATGTTTGTGTCTGCATCCTTTGCAAATTTGAGTGATGAAAATCATCATGTAGGCTAACTTTATGTTAAACATAGTGAAGAGAGAAACGAATGGGACAAATTTTCTGTCATATCAAAAAAAACTCAATCGTATGCACGAGAATCCAATACTCTATATAGAATTAGACTGGCTTTCCAAATATTTCAAAAAAAATATTCACTGTGTATGTTTATTTGGATCATTGTAATGGCATATCGATGGCTCAGCATGAAACAGTTGTAACTGCCTATGTGTTTATAGGCAGTTACAACTGTTTCGTGCTGAGCCACCGGTATTTAATTAATCATTTCTTTTTATTATCTGTCTTTACCAGATTGTGGCATGGTAGTGCATTTTTGAGTAAAGTCGTGAAAGGAATTTTGTGACTATGATTAATGTTTGTATAATTTACATTGTATAACAAAACTCTGCAATAGAAAAATAAAGAAATATTTTAATCTTTGCACACGTGGGTGTTATCATTTAGATGCACGAATGTAGGAGAAATGAGCATGCGTATTCTGCATTATTATTCAACTTGCGAGGCGTAGCCTACCCGTAACGTAATTTGATGGATTATTTTGGGTTCTTTCAAAAGATAGTTGAAAATTATCTATTATTTATTTGTGTAAATAACGGTATCCTTAAACCAAAAGAATTAACATTTTTAACAAAATTGAACACGTTTTATCATTGATGTTGGTTTTGCCGTTTTATACATGTCCTTGTTGTTGTTTTCCCCTAGCCCCACAGATGAAGCTAGACAAGAAATGACTAAACACTATTCCATACCTGCAGATGACGTGATGCATAAGAATCAGACTGGCAGTGACATCAGTAAGGAAAATGACGGATACCTTACGTTTATAAAACAAAGCAACAAATCATGATGTACCTTTTTGAAATATAAAAAGGAGAAATGTTACAAATTCCATTCTTTTTAGAGGAACTATTTTCACATTGTTAATTTCAGTTTATATCATTTTGAGAATCAACAGTTTTGATGCGAAAGCGCGAGGCAGTTGCGATAAAAAAAAAATCAGGAGAACAATTTCGAGTTATTATTTTTGTTGACAAAATAATGTGTTTATCTAAGTATTTATGGGAATTGAAGATGTAACTTACATAATAAATAATTTGTCTCAACTTTCGTAAATTATTATTCAAGTTTTTAACGAAACTAGCATCGACGGATGAAAAATTGATTATTATAAGTGCATGCCAAATAACCAGTTTACGAGTATTGTGAAACATTGTTGACCTGTCACTTATTATTTTTCGTAAACTTTCGTTAATATCCGCGATATCATTGAAAGATTTCTCTTGGCATCAAATATGGTAGTGTAATTGTTATAGTTGGTTCCGCAGCGCAGTGGTCTAAACCGTTTGACAACTAGAGTTATAGTGAACTGACAGACCTGGTTCGAAAACCCACGCAGTCGGATACAGTCTTTTTTTTTTTTCCTTTTCCCCCCTCAAATTGTTTAACTTTAATTCTATGATTAAATAAAGGGACAGTTTTATTGTCTCTGGAATTTCTTGTTTGTAATATTCACAGTTTTTTTTCTAAATCAAATGTCTGATTACTTTCATTTTCATGTAATTTATAAACTGTTGTCACTTATTCAAGCTGAGGTCGAGAGGTTTTTGATCGTCAACTTAGCCTTTTTTGTTTCTCTAAAGCAGCACCTAACTGACTCAGTTGAATTATCTTGTTTCGTTTATGAAATTTAATGCCAATAATATTATTACTTTTTTTCTTATCGTACGATACATTTCATTGCTTGTCGTTACTTCTGTTCATTCCTTTTTATGAAATTCTTTATCAGTTTCTCATTTATTTTGAGGCGTGTGATAAATTTTTCCCGTTTTTTCTAAAAACAAACAAAACATTTTCTGTTGTGCGTAGGCTACTTATCAATAAGAAACCACTTGATGTTGAATATCAAAAGGAAAACCCACACAGAACGATGAACAAAATAAAGCAAACTGTGTCGTGTTTTTTTTTATATACACTATATTTACATATATTTGAATTACAGCCATTAAAAGTAACATCGTATTAACAAAAAAAAAAAAAAAAAATAAGGCGAGAAAGAGATTCGATCTTCGGACCTCTGCATCGCAAGTTCCTACCCTTACACATACAGCTGTGTCAGCTCATTTATCAGAACTGGGCAAATTGTGTTATTTGAATGTACTGTTCGCGTATTTTGAATCTATATAAGGAAGTGGGTTCCGCAAATCAATGAAGGTCAACAGGAATATCAAATGAGTGACAGGTCAACAATGTTTCACAAAACAGGTAAATTGGATAAACTGCTTCGACTATAATCTGAAAGATTTCGTGTAATTTTGTGATACAAAAGGGCTATTTTTAACGAAACCGAAGTAACCATGACTTTACTCCTTTTTCTCGCCTAATTGTGACAAAAACATGTAAGAGATACCAGTATACATAAGTATTCAGTTTTGCGTTCAGGATGAAGACGTTAGCGAAGCGCTTTCGAAATGATACCCAGCTTTGCACGTATGTTCGACGACAAGGAGTCATTGACACGCAAAGACAGTGTCTGTTTTCGAAATAAGGCCAGACGTCTGCTTCTTTTTTCTTCTTTTAATATTTCAGGAAAGGCCTTTTTGGGTTGTTTTTGTTTGTTTTTTTTTTTTTGGTGCTGTATTTTTTCTGTAATAAAATTTTTGATATCATCGATTTATTTACTCTGGTTTGAGAGTGACATTATAAAAATTGAAATCATGTATTAGCCTACGCGTGTTCTGTTATTGTTACAATGTATAATGACAATTTTGATGTAACAAAACATTTTAGGCTTGTTCCTCAATTTCAAGAAAATGAAGTTGATTTAGTCAAATTCACCTAAACCAAAGTCTACTGGTGAAACCAATGTTCAAAACCCCTTATCTCGAGTACACTGTACTTTTTGTAAAAAACCAGGTCACCTTATTTCGGAATGTTTTAGATTAAAAAGGAAGAAGGAACTGAGTGCAGCCAAACCTACAGGGCTCACCAGCCTTCAGCCTAAATCACAGCCTTCTTTTGAGTTAAATTCAATTGTTAAGGCAGAACCAAATTCTGATTCCTGTATGGAGATTTTTGAACCGTTCATGTTGGATGGTTTTGTATCACTTTCAGGTGATATGTGCCCATCTACCCCTATTAAAATTTTAAGAGACACAGGAGCTTCTCAATCTCTTATTTTAGCAGATGTTCTGCCTTTTTCTGAGAAGACTTCGTCTGGTACTAGTGTCCTTATTCAGGGTGTAGAGTGTGGTGTTATTCATGTTCCTCTTCATAAGGTTAATTTGTCCTCAGATTTGGTTACTGGTTCTGTGGTTGTTGGTGTTAAACATTCTTTACCATTTAAAGGTGTACATTTATTGCTAGGCAATGACTTAGCTGGAGATAAGGTTGTTGTTAATCCTCTTGTAACTGACACACCTAATGAAGGTCAAACAGATGATCCCATTTTGCAGGAATACCTGATTTGTACCCTTCATGTGCAGTAACTCGGGGTATGGCTAAAATAGCTTCATTGAAAAATTCAAATGATATTGACTTAACTGATACTTTTGTTGGTCAATATTTCAATGACGAGATTAAAAAAGTCTTTTAATCTTAGTCTGCCTGATACTCAGGCAGACTCGTCAAAATTTTGTCAGTCATCTCCAAGGTCAAATGACCAAGGTCATGAAACGCATTCAAAGTCAAAGTTAATCCAGGAACAGAAAAATGATCCTGAGATTTCAAAGTTAATTGATAGGGCATTACCCGAAAAAGAAATGTCTCAGAATCCTGTTTGTTACTATAAAAAGAATGGTATTCTGATGAGAAAATGGCGACCATTTGATGTCCCAGCTGATGATGATTGGGCTGTTCATCACCAAATTGTTGTTCCAAAGCCATATCGCCATGTAATACTTAGTATAGCCCATGAAAGTCCAATGTCAGGTCATTTAGGTGTAAACAAGACTTAACACAAGATTATGACTCACTTCTTTTGGCCTGGACTTAAATCGGACGTTTTCGAATATTGTAAAAGTTGCCACACTTGTCAAATGGTAGGGAAACCTAGTTATTCCAAAAGCAAGGTTACAACCCATTCCAGCTTTTGATGAACCTTTCAGTCGGATAATAATAGACTGCGTTGGTCCTTTACCGAAAACTAAGTCAGGTTCTGAATATTTGTTGACAATTATGTGTGCTTCTACTCGCTTCCCAGAAGCAATTCCTTTAAGAAACATTAAGGCAAAGTCAATTATTAAGGCTCTTGTCAAATTCTTTACTTTTGTTGGCCTTCCAAAATCAGTTCAGTCTGATCAAGGATCAAACTTCATGTCAGGCATATTCCAACAGGTTATGCATGAATTAGGTATCAAGCAATATCGGTCATCTGCTTATCATCCTGAAAGTCAAGGTGCTTTAGAGAGATTTCATCAGACCCTAAAGAATATGATAAGGTCATATTGTTTTGATACTGAGAAAAATTGGGATGAAGGTATTCATTTGCTTTTATTTGCAGTCAGAGAATCTGTTCAAGAATCTCTTGGCTTTAGCCCCTTTGAGTTAGTTTTTGGTCATTCTGTTCGTGGGCCGTTAACACTCTTAAAAGAGAAATTTCCTGCTGATGATGAAACACCCTTGAACTTGTTACAGCATGTTTCTGACTTTAGAAATAAACTGTCTAGGGCATGTGAGGTTGCTAGGTCAAATCTTAAATTATCTCAGAGCAAAATGAAGGCAAGATATGACAAGCATAGTGTTGATAGGAAATTTGAACCAGGTGATAAAGTCCTTGCTCTTTTGCCAATACCTGGCCGACCCTTAAAGGCAAGATATTATGGCCCGTATACTATTGATAAGAAAACAAGTGATTAGAATTATATTATCAAGACTCCTAGAAGGCGTAAAAATAAACAAATGTGTCATGTGAATATGTTACAAAAGTATTTTGACAGAGATAGCTCTATTTCAAAACCAATTACAGTTGTAAACACTGTCCCAAAAGAATCAAATGTGATTGAATCAGAAGTTAATTCAGACTTTAGTGAAAAATCTGTTCCTGGTCCACCTAAACTTGAAAACTCTGAAATACTAAAGAATCTTGACGACAAACTTTCACATTTGGAGCCATCTCAACGAGAAGGGCTGAAACAGTTGATTAATGAATATGAACATTTGTTTCCTGACATCCCAACAAGAACTGATAAAATATATCATGATGTCATTGTGGAAGATTCTCAACCAATAAAACAACATCCTTATAGAATGAATCCAATGAAACAAAGAGCCCTTCAAGATAAAGTGAATTACATATTGGAGAATGATTTTATTGAACTCAGCCAAAGTAATTACAGTTCACCATGTATATTAGTTCCAAAGCCAAATGGAACATACAGAATGTGTACTGACTTTCGAAAAGTGAACTCAGTGACAAAAACTGACTCTTTTCCAATACCAAGAATTGATGACTGTATCGACAAAGTCGGCAATTCTAAATATGTCACCAAATTTGACCTTCTCAAAGGATTCTGGCAAGTTCCGCTCACTGATAGGGCTAAAGAAGTATCAGCATTTGCTACTCCAACTGGTCTGTACCAGTACAAAGTTATGCCATTTGGGATGAAAAATTCTCCTGCGACGTTTCAGCGGCTTGTAAATATGGTTATAGCTGGCTTAGATGGCTGTGACGCATACATCGACGACGTCATCATCTACACAGACACATGGAGTGACCATATTCAAAGAATCAAACAATTCTTCGACCGTCTCAGTGATGCAAAATTGACTGTTAATCTGGGAAAAACAGAATTTTGTCATGCTACTGTTACTTTTTTAGGACATCTTGTGGGACAGGGTCAAGTTAAACCTTTAGAATCTAAGGTCAATGCTATCTCTGAGTTTCCTGTGCCTGCTACTAAAAAGCAACTGATGCTATTTCTTGGTATGGCTGGCTACTATAGAAAGTTTTGTAAGAATTTTTCTATAATAGCTGAACCTTTAACAAAATTATTAAAGAAAAACGTTAAGTTCAAATGGAATGATAACTGTCAAGTTGCCTTTGATCGCTTGAAAGCCATACTAAAGAGCACACCAGTTCTTTTAGCACCTGTTTTTGACAAATGTTTCAGATTAGCTGTTGATGCAAGTGATGTTGGTATTGGTGCTGTTCTTTTGCAAGAAGACGATGATGGTATTGATCATCCAGTTTGTTATTTTTCTAAAAATATAAACAAACATCAGAAAAACTACTCCACCATTGAAAAAGAATGTCTGGCTTTGATTTTAGCAATCCAAAATTTTGAAGTTTATTTAACATCTGCAACTTCTCCTATAGTTGTATTCAGTGATCACAATCCCTTAAGTTTTCTCCAAAAACTTAAGAGTAAGAATCAAAGATTATTGAGGTGGAGTTTGTTGTCTTATCTTTAATATAAACATTGAATTTCACAGTTACATTTTACTATATTTTTTGTATATATGTATGTATGTTTGCACATATAACTCTTTTTCAATTCTTTTTTGAAAATTGTTTGTATTTTCATGCTAGATGTGCTGAAATGTTGCAACGAATCATGATATTATCAATTATGTGATGTATATTATCATTGTATATGCTAATGATAATGCAAAAAGAAAGATTTATTTCATAAACCTTTCTTTTTTCTTTCAAGGGGAAAGTGTTATATATAAACTATAAATAAACCTAATGGTATTTACCGTGTCTATTTTTAGACTGGAAATTTTCTTATCTCTTGATTCTGTTAGGTAAATGTATTTAGAATATTGTAGATCTTTCTAGAAAGGCCTTTTGGAAGGTGATTCAGACTCTAGAGTATTTTTATGTTCTATTCTATTCTAGATTGTTCTATAGTATTATATAAAGGGGTTCCTACAGCATTCTTGGTTCACTTGATTTAGACTAATGGTTTCATTTAGTAGTACTGTGTTAAACTAAAAGGGGATTTCTTGTTATCTTAAAAGTGTGTTTGAAAGCGTGTTTAATTTTAAATTCAGATATTATTGGACTTATTATTTGTGGACCAGGAACTTAATTAAATTGGATTTAAAATTAAAAACTTTAGGATTAAACATTCAAGGTATTGTAATTTGTCTTTGTATTAATTTCATATTGTCAATAATTCTGTTATTATTGTCAATAAATATTGCTAATTGTAAAGTTTGTTGCTGGCTTCTTTATTCTTGTTACATTGGCACGTAACAGAGACAAAAGTATAAAACGCACAAAACAAATTTTGATGATATTGCAACCTTCGATGATGAGCTTGTGTAATCGGCAGTAATTGAGTATTTTTATGAAATTGTATTTAGTACAATTATTTTGTATGAATCATAAAATCAAATTCTGAACATAAATGTACACAATGTAAAACAGTGGAAAAAACTGTTGAAAGCGGCGTAAAACGCCATTCAATCAATCATTTGATCAAAATCATTCTAAATCGCTCGCGTAACGCTACATTTATTCATTCCTAACACCTACTCAAACCATTCAAAAACACCACTAAATCGTTCAAAAACACGTCGAAATCCTTCAAAACAATCGTCCATTTATTCAATTCACTATATTCTTTTAACAGTTTTTCATTGGCTGGATTGGGCTTTTTATTAGGTAGTGTAACCCTTATAATTCCGCAACATTTTGGAACTTATGATCTTCCACAATGTTGACCGAGATTTCCTAATGAAAATCATTAGGAAACCTCGGTTAACATTGTTAAAGTGCATTACTCCGGAAACGTTACGGAACTATTACGGGCCTACTACCTTAAGCGGTTGATTGGTTCACGAAGACTCCCAAAAATAAATTAACGAAATCTTTATAAAGGGGGTAGGGGTAAAAAGATATCTCATCGGACAAAATAATCGATATTGGATCGACTCCCTTTAATTTAATTCAAAACTCGCTCCTCCCACTCGATTTTTTTTTTTTTTTTTTTTTTTTTTTTTTTTTTGAAATTGAAAAAATCCATTCACCTTGTCACAATGCTGTTAACTGTAAATGCGTCCTCTTTTAAGCAGCATGCGATATCATGGAACGTTAACTATACCATTACTACAAAATTAACCATATTTATTTTGGAATACCAATAACATGTGCGTGACTAAAAGGCAAGACTTGGTCCTAAACTTTTATTGCCGTTTGTTTTAAGACAAGTTCGGAAGCAGTTTCCTGAGAACAATACATATTATTAGTATTTTTAACAAATCACTCACTTGAAATGCATATTTATAATGAAAGATTACCTCATATTCTCGAATTATAAGAGCAAAAAATGTTGATGGCTATTTTGGAGCTTATTTGCAATATACCTTAAACCGAAACCACAACGTTACATATATTTTCAAAATGATTTCATTTTGTCGACATTCTAACTTAAATTCCACCGTTTCTTTCAACTTCTGGTCAATATAGTGCAGGACCCCGTTTCTGTTGACTTAGAACGCCACATCTTTTGGTCATCTAAATCACGATTGTTTGTGTATCTAAATTCATGTCGTTTAAGGTAGGAGAACCGTAAAACGTTCGCAACATTCCGGAACTCATAAGCTGTAACAGTGCGAACCGAGGTTTTCAAAGGATTTCATTTGGAAATCTCGGTTGAAACAGTTAAAGTTCATTACTTCCGAAACGTTACAGAACTATTACTGGTCTTCTACCTTAAGTACAAAAAACTGTCAATATTGCTCCAATATTCACACTTTTTGCATGGATGTAGGTTTTGAAAATGTTGGTTGGAGAAAATATGCTTTACACTAAAATAAAAGTATAAATTATGGTTAAATCAGATGACTCGTGGTCTCGTGAAATTGGCGATAGCAGGCCTATGTTTTCTCTGCCAACAACGTGGCAAATTGTAACGTCGCAAAATGACCCCGATAGAATAATGACCCCCCCTATCATTATTCTATGTAGAATAATGATCCTTCTCTATAAAATACTGACCACCTTTTAAAATAAGGACCTCTCCTGGTTTATCTATAAAATATTGACCCCATGTTAACTTTTTGCTAGTTTGACATACTCCACATGAATGTCGACTTAAATCAGGAAACTCATTCAATATCATAGAAAGCAAAACTTGATTATGAAATATTTGCCTGTGGTTCCTGTAGATTCATTATAAGGCTTTAGAAGCCGACCGACATTTTAGTTTTATATACGTATTCAAAAAAAAAATGCTCAAAGAGCGCTCAAAGAACAATCTGTCTATGAAACAGACGATATTTGAAATGTAACAAACACGTAAAATCACACTTATTTGAAAATCCCATAAGATTTCTTCGGATCGTTCATTGAGCGCGCTGAGTAATGGTCCAATGTGGGCAATGTTTTAGATGAAGAGCCCATGTGGGGCCAAAGAAACATTTTCATTATACCCATATGAATCTCACATGCATGAAAAAAGTTACACGGGCCACACGTCGGTCCTTTATTGGTATTATTTTCAAACAAGGGACCCAGATGGGCCCCAGATCAACATCTCGCCCAGATTCTGCCCTTATGGGCCCCGAAATTTTATGATCCCGTCAAGCGAAATAAAAGTATTATCGATCACTGCTTATTGAAGCGTCCATTTCGGTTGAAGTGTTCCCTAAAACCTTAGAAACAAAACTGCAACCACCGCACGCTATATTTTTAGGCGACTTTTAGGTAGACCATATCTTTTTTAACCATTTTGACTCGTTTAGCGCATTGTGTAAGCAGCAGGAATCGTTCTGTTGAAAACAAATTTATCGGGGTCATGTTCAACTTACACCAAATCTGAATGTCATTTAAGAAAATATATATAACTATCTTGCTAAATTGACTCAATGTCAACAGAACCGTTCTAACATATAACCGCCAAGTTGGACAATGTGTATGCTAGACACCCATACACAATCCTAGAAGGCCTCGAGGTCACAATGGTGAGTGTCAAAAATGATTCTTGGTCGGAATTTTTAACCATGTGTTCTTTCCACACAAATAGGCATCGGTAATAGTTCGTAGCTGGACAGACATATCAGAACCCATAAAGATGCGGTGGATTGGCCTAAGCAACCAGGTTGAATCGGCACCCGCCCAATAATGAATGGAGAGTTTCAGTGTACGTTGGAGCGAACGCGTGAACGGACGTGTGCAATAAAGCCTGCGTTGCCTATCGATGAATATAATCATGTTCTATGTGTACCTTAGTTGGGTTAGTTTTAGTTATTGAGGGTCAACATTCTACGTAACTCTTTTTGAAACAGTGAAGTTATTTTTCTTTCCAGAAATTTCTACGAAAAAACACACTTTATGTACTAGGGAAACAAGTAGGCGTTATCACGAAAACATTGAAAAAAAAAACAATTGACGAGTGATAATTGCTCATATTTGCGCATTGGTATTTTGTAATTATCCCCATTTACACGAAGGTTGTTAATCATTGTGTCATATATAAATTATCGGTGATAATTTGGTACATGTACCTGTATGACTGTGAACCTTTGAAAATGTACAAGACAACCTTTGAAATCAAAGTACTGAAAGTACTGAAAGCTAACAAAGCATAGAAATATGATTAAACTACCTTTTTAAAAAAAATATTATGACACAAAACTAGGGTTGAAATAAAGCCAGGAGTAAAAAGATTACTTTCGAATGAGGTCTTATTTGACTATAGTTCATCTAAGTGACCGTACAATGTAGTGTGTATAGTGAAAATTCTGGTTAAGCTAAGTCATTTCTTTGCACACAATAAAACATTCTCGGAAATCCACATTCCAGTACACTGCACAACCGTGAGTGTGAATAATTTCTCATAAATCTCAATTTTTCTTTCCCTTTTTCTGTTCAAATGTTCTTATTTTCTGATTGAGTCTCCTTTCTGACATAAAAAAGTATTCTGGTCATTGTTCATCACAGGTGAGCCAAATTTTCATGTCCTTACGTTTGGATTTTCAGATGAAATTTGCTTTTCAGAAGGTTTTATCATTTTGATACTGAACAAGTTTCATCATAAAATCGCTAAATGTGTGGCCCTTAGAATGAAAACAAAGAAAATGTCAACGGGTATTTTTAACGCGTGTTTTCATAAGGAATATTTCAAATTTTAATTCATACGGTTCATCTTAATGACCTGAAAAAAATTACTATCCAATATTCATGAATTGTCGCCGCTAGCTTGTTTTCCTGAAAATATCGCCCGATCTCAGAATTGAATTACAGTCTGCTATTGAATGAGTGGGATGGGCCAATTTCAATGAACTAAAAGGGAGGTAATCCAATATCGCTTATTTCGTCCAATTGGACGAAATATCCACATTTTATTATTTTCCTTTACTCAAGAAATTATATTATCTCTTCTGTTTATATGTCTTTAAGGATTTACCAGGCACTTTGAAATTCGCACCAGCTACAAACGTCGTTGAATGATCTGATCGATTTGAATGAAATAACTTATTGTTTTAAAAGATTTCGAAGCGTCTTGAACAATTGCGCTCTGTTCTGAGGTGATTGGAATGGGTGATAAGAATGCAATGGAGTAATGAGTAAGCGATTTAGAATGGTTTCGATCGAGATGAATGTCAATTTCGAAATATAACTATCTGTGACTTTGACGCATTTCATACCTCATTTGCTCATTTTCACTTCAGTCTTACCTCCCTACTGGTTAAACGATACGTACAGTTGTGATCTTTATGCCAACACTATCAGACATGTATTCGGGCTAAGTTAAAGTTTGTATATTCTTTCATGTGTATTGTTATTCATTACATCGAAAGGGGTGTGGTTTTTTTGTTGGTTTTTTTTTATTATTATTTTTGGAGAAAAGAAACTAAATCTTATCATACATAAATATTGTAAATATTTTTCCGTATTTGTGTCATTTTAAGTGGGACCTCCTTTATACGAGGGCATAACAAAAATTGTGGGGGTATGCATAGAATTTAAGGCCAATCAAAGAGCTTTTCTTAGAAAGAAACTATTTTTTTTAAAATATTAATAATTCTGTTATAACGCTGAAACAAAATAGATTTGTAAAATGACGCCACACTTAAGCTACGTCAAGGTATGTCAAAACAATGTATAATGAAAGCATTGCATACAGTTGCTTGATTGTTTTATTCTCATTTCTTTTTGCTCGCAGATGGCCCTACCAGCTTGTGTCTGAGATGCTAGGAATCCGTCAAGGGGTATCAAACAGATATACAGTTTCTATGGCATAATAAAGCATGGTTTAAATCCTAAACAGGCAGACAATTAAAATGATCCAAAATCAACTTCTGTCGGTAACTAAGTGTTTATTTATTCTCTACACAAAGTATATATGCAGCAATGCCGAAATCTACCTACTCGTTCTTAATTCGAAATGAGAGGAACCGACAATCTCATGCGAGTTACATTACTTTTTGCAAACCATATTGAGTGTTTTTACTAGATTAGCCTGACAGCTCTCTTTTGGTTGACAGTGAAAAAATAATGGAACCAATAACATGTTGTTTTAAGTTTTGTTGACCTATAAAAGGAAAGGACGTGTAGCATGAAGCTTCTAAATCCAGAGATTACGTGAGTGGCCTTGGCCAGAAGAACTAACATCCTACACACAAAATGGTTCTGGACGCAGAAAGACTTTCAGGACGTATAGTAATCTTGTGGTTTTTTGTTCTAAACTCGGTATGTCTCAGTATTTTTGACATATTGTCCATGGTCGTGTTACAGAAGTGTATACGGATATCTAAACAGTTACGTTTGCTTACTCAAAATGTGCTATTCTGCGACGGTGTTTTTCATCTGATATTAGCTATTGGTGCCATTCTTGTAAGTGGGACAGGTGACGAGGACAAGAGAATGATTTTTATAAACTATAATCTCGTTATCCTCGCACATTTTGCTATGATATACGGTTGTATGATGGTTATAATGTCAGTAGAAAGACTTGTGTGTATCAGATTCCCAAATAGATACTATGAACTTTTACATGTTTCCAATGTAAGGCGTTTAATCATGAGTGTATACATAGCAGTGCTTGGAATGTTTTGTGTGAGCTTGATTTTTGTTTCAAAAATGTGTAAACATGATAACAAAAATTGTCAGGGAAATAGCTTTTTTACGTACCAGGGCTATGTGGTCATAACAATCTACTCAATAACAATAGTCACGTTAATTTCAGTTGGAATTTACGTCATCAAAGTTTCAAAAGAGCACATACTTCGACTACATCAGCAATACCCGTCGATAACGATTGACACAAAAGCACCTGCTAGGAGAACCATAGCTCATATAGCTGTTTTCATTGCAACGTTCCTATTTGTTGTGGTTTCCCTGAATGTGTTGGGAGATTCAAGGCTAAATATTCATATCGGGTTGGCATTATTTCTAGGATTTATGTCCTATATAAGTATATGCTTAAACACAATTGTATCACAGTATTATCATGTATTTGTACTAAAAGAATGTCAACTGATTGTAAGACGAATGTTTTGTACCTGGAACGAACAGCAAAGGGTCTCATACGAGCAACGAAGAATTGAGGTTTACAATATACCAGTTCGAGAAACGTCACATTTGTGAACTTGATGAAGCTGCCTTATCATCAAAAGCTACACTGTTTACAACCTGACGTAGAAAAGGGGCGAAGGATGAAGAGAATGGTGCAAGAAGAACTAAAACATCAATGAAAAATATCAAATCATATATATCGAATAAACTAGCTTAGCGAATCTATCTCGATAGCATTACGAAATAATTCCAAAATAATTCAACTTGTCAATTAAGCTATTTTATTAACTGTACATTAAGACTAGAATACTATCCAATCCAAAAACTCCGCGGTGTTCAAAGTGTCCGATACACTTTATAAATATGTTAATTCCGAATGTTGAACAATTTCTGTAACTTGAGAAATAGAGGTTTCTGTTGTCCTGAACGTTAAGAATCAAAAACTTCAAGACATGTAACTTATGAATAATTGTATTTTATTCTCTTATACGATATCTCATTAACTCCCTTTCAGTAAGTCTACCCACTTTTCAGTTTATGTGTCTTCTAAATATTTTAAGTCTTCACGTATAGTATAGATCTAACTTCTAACTTGTTAGTATATACATGTTTGATACTTGTTTTTAATTTGACTCAATATTTGCGACCAGTAAACCGATTCTAATATTTGTTTATGCATTTTTCTGCGTTACAAATAACGCCGTTCATAAAAAATAAACTATGAAATCATTTCAATGGTAAAAGAAAACGTTGTCATGGATCTGCGCTTATTGGCCAAGTTTCTTCTCAAGTTTTTTAAAACCCACTTGTGTAATATTTTAAATGCCCAAGGGGTTTATGATGGTTATATAACGGAAGAAAGATAAATCCGTATAGTAAGTAAGAACTGTGTCGATTTTCGCAAAATTAGGTTAAAAAATGAACACATAAATGACCATTGTCGGTGCAACGAAATCTTCGATATTGTCCGAACATTTTGTGTTTCATATTTGATGTTTTAGTTAAGCATTTTCTTTCGCTAAAGCCATGTATCTGGTAAAAAGGAAAGTTTCTTTAGTTCGCGCCCAAAAAGGCATCCATTTAAAAGGGCACATCATCGATTTGTATATGGCATTGCTGTTCCTCGTATCTTTGTAGAAAGCGAATTTGGTATGCATAATATGAAAAATGGATACAGAAACAAATTAATTGAATTACTTGCGGGTTTTATGTAGGTAATGGTTACGTTTACATGATATTAAACGAATAAATGTATATGTATGCATTTACAGAGTGATAATTCACCTGCAATAATTTCGAAACGCGATTGGTTATGCATACAAGTAATCATGTATATTGTGTTATAAGTTAACGTATTGAATATATGTTTGAATTAATAAATACAAGTCATGATGTTGTAAAACTATTTTAATGTATACATGGGGTTTGATAAGCAATAATTGGGGACCTTATTTACTGAAATAAACATGCATGTATATATCATCAAAGAACGCTTACTGTATTGTTCACAGACTGTTATTTTAGCAAGAAATTCAAAACATACGCCCGTATCACATCCATCTTTTGAATATACAGCGCCATATCTTTTTATGATCCTTCGGTGTTACAATAAGATGCATATCATCTACAGATATAAGCAGGTTACTTAAGTCTATTCACTATGACGTGTATACAATTGATACATTTGTAGCTTTGCATTTTTCAAGTAATGCTTCCGTATTCATCCCATCGTTTTAAAAGGAAAATGGCTTGCCAAAAAGATCTGAACAACTTATCAATCAACTGTTTTGATAGCACTTTTCCTTGAACAAGATGCTAGTGGTTCTTTATCGCTCCACTGGCTTTCAAATATCTATAAAAGAGATAACAGTCAGGTAGGCAAGTTTACAAGGAAATTTGTGAAAAGGCAAAAAGATTGAAAGAAAATCCGATTTTAGTGTAAGCAAAACCTTATATGGAAAGCCGTTTTCAAAAAACTTATGATAGTATTGGTTCTAGATAGAAAAAGATAGATAGATATGTCTTGATGGATCTTTAACAGTGAAAAAGTACAGTGAAAGCAGGGGAAATTAACTATCTTTTTTGTAAACACAAGCCCCGCCATCCATATTTGGGCGAATAAAAATTCTGACAGGTGGAAATTTTCCCAATGAAAATTATCCTGCAACGTTTATTTGAATTTGGCCCAATTGTTTGAAAGGATAATATTTCATAGTGAAAATAGGCCCCACCCTGCCACGCTAATTCTTGGGGGTCAAACCAATTTTCTTGAATAACTTTTAAAATCCTAGGGTCATTCAAATCAAGTTTCATTGAAAACGGGCCAATGGTTTGACTGAAGAAGATTTTATAGATTTTATAGAGAAAATAAGCCTTCACTTGCAAAATCCATATTTGGGGGTCAATCTAATTTTTTTAACCAACTTTAGAAGACTGTTACCCAAGCATCATTCATGCCACATTTAATTTAAAGGCAAATGGTCTTCGAGAAGAAGATTTAAATATTTATACCACGCAAGGGGGGGGGGTCAATCCAATTTCATGAACAACTTTAGTTGAGGGTCATCCAAGGAACATTTCTGAGAAGTACGTCAAAATCCACCCATTGGTTTAGGAGGAGAAGATGTTTAAAGAAACAGTTTACGCACGCACGCACGCCGGACACTCCGATATGACAATATCTCGCATGGCTTCGGTAAGTGCAGCTAGAAACAAGAGTCAACTGATGCCATCATATTGTTGCTTGACGCCAAAAATTTTTCTATAGTAATCAAATTAAACTTCGGTGTGTTCACCGCAGCAAGATCAAAGCTTTTGTAACCAAAATAAGGCTATCTAGGAGCAATTTCCTTAAAATTTGTGGCCGCGGCAATAGCGTAGTTGGTAGCGCGCCGGACTTCTAATCCAGGGGTTTATATTCGCACGGGTTCGATCCCCGGCCGCGGCACTTATCCTTTCCGACATTTGTCTTCCACCAATGGATAGATAATCGTAAACCTATGTGGAATAGCAACTGGAGGCTAGGAAAGGGATGTGGTGGTAGTATTGGTGTGAGAAATACCAGGAATCCATCGTTAGGTGCTCCAGTCGTCGCGATATAACTGAAAGATTGTTGAAAGCGACGTAAAACCCCAATTCAAATAAAAAATCTTAAAATTGGTGGAAAATTACTTTTATTTAAATTTTGTTGTTTTACGACCTGTGTCTTCAACTTTAGTTACCCCTTTTCTATAGAAGTTTTTATACAATCCAAGTTTGCAGACAAGAATTTCCCCCAATAAACCACTTACAAAACTATAAATATTTCTTTCTTTTTTCACACCTAAACACATGAGAGTGAATTACCTAGATCCATATTGTACAACTAGAACTAGGCTGTTAAGCAATACGGATTTTGTTAAAAAAAACGAGGCAACCTAAATTGTACGATGAATCCGAGGCAAGCTACATTGTACGATAAAAGTTAGGCTGCAGTCTAGAATATCGATAACACAAATTTTTGCGACTCTTACAATGTATCAAACCATCTATATTGAGGTATTGAAATAAGTTTGATCTTGATAAGATACTTTATTTCTACATTTGTTACATTGTTTAGTAAGTAAAAGAAGAATGTAATTGACAAATAGAGTAAAAAAGACTGTTGTTGTTTCTTGATTTTAGAATATCGTTTGTTCTCGAGATAGTGTAGATATCAAGCGACGGCTGGTAGTCAAACTGTTTTATGTCAATCACATACATGTATTATAATCATTAAGCACAAACCGACTTGACACTTGAAATAAACATTTTACGTGGATTCCTCTTTTAGAACAATCGTTTGTTTCAGTTTCATTATACTCATAGTTACTTGCATTTGACACCCTTTTCCGGATCATTTTGGAAATATTCCTTTTGTCTCTCTCAAGTGTTGTAAATCGTTAATTGTGGAACTTTCAGTGTATGGTACGAATAAAGAAATGATGTCATTTAACATGATCGAGCACAATACTGATTTCATTGGATTCGTACCCTGCAGAACCCTGTCACCTCGTCAAATATATATATATATATATTGGTTCTGTAGGATACGCATCCAATAGAATTCAATTTTGTACACGATAACGTTAAATAACCGCTTAATATTATACAGGACATATTAAAAAGTTGTACAGGCACTTCCCCGGCATTATTTATAACCAAAAAGCACAATATCCATTAGGAGGAGGGGGATCACTCAGTTGGTGGTAGGAACATTTCATCCATCGGTCTATGGCGTCGTCTCAAAGCTTCGATAAAAATCTCTGAAATGACAAATAAGGAGACACACAATCTCATATGTGAGCAAAGTGTTGAACCCTAGTGCGACTTAGGTTGAATCTTTTGTATAAGGCATATTTTCTGAATCCAGAAAGTTGCATCTACCTTCCCGTTAAAGAATTTCTGAAACGCGACCTCCGGTTGACCTGTAATGTAACCAATCTCATATTCCAATTTTTATTTGACGTAGTTCAAAGATGGTCCTTCTTTGCGTGACAGGTGACCTGTCCCTTGCAATGGGGGCCATCGCTGGACTGACCCAATCGAAAACCTTTACACTCTTTTATTTTTTTCAATGTAGAATGATCATTCTACGCCGCTGGTCATAAATCTTAATTATTTTCAACGTGAAGATAAGCCATCCCATACTATAAGAAAGTGTGGCGGACACCAAAACTTTCAAGATTTGTGACATTTTAACTCTATAATATCTGTTTTTTAATTTCAAAGATTGGAAAAAAAAACCTTTATATGACAGAAAAATAAAGGCCAAGAGCATCGTTTCGAATCACTTTCTAACCGACTTTGACAGCAGTTTAGATTACTATTTCAGTCGTTTAATCCCTTTGTGACTGAAATAACTAAAATTCTCTTTATATTGAAGAGGTGTGCGTAAACTATCTCGTAGACGACAAAACATGTGATCGAGGTGCAAGATTTCTTTTGGAAAAAATGAAAATCAACGCATAATTATTAATTTGTCACAGTAGAAAGTTACGGTTAGCCAACGGGGTCCGAGGTTGTAAAACTTTTATTCGCTCTCAACAGAGAAATTTCTGAAATTAGAATTTCAATAATTGTGAAAATAAAAGATAATATGTCTTTTATATTCATTCATATGTTTTAGTATAAGAACAGAATTACGGCTTCAATTTTGAACTGATATTTGAGAAACTTTTTAGGTGAAAATGGGGAAAAGTTTTATAATTTTTGGACCATATCGTTATCGGTAAGTGACAACACTATTTAACGTATTTTGTTTAGAACTTTTAACTTAACAGTTAATGTATACATGCCAAAGTGTATTATTTTCTTTCTCCATAACTCGACACAGTAACAAAAACATTTATGTCTATCGAGAAAGAAATAAAAATGACTCTAGATACTCAAACACATACTGTATCTCAAGTACAGTTCTTTCATTGAATCATTCTAAAGACTCTTTTAAGTTATGTCAAAGGCCCCGAAATCATTAAAAATTGTTTCAAAGTTCATTTAAATCGCTCTAAAACCCTAAACATGATTATTGGTTGGAGTAATTTTGGTAAATTCTAATAGACACGTCAAGATACACAGATCTATCAGAAGTGTTAACTTGTACATTTTATAAAAGGGGGTAATTAAATTTCACTAATTTTGATGATATTGCCCTAATTTAACGACATTTAATCCCCCCCTTTTAATATCATACAGAACTCATCCCAACCGTTCAGCTGTACCTCTTAAGCTAGGATAAACCAATCGTTTAGCTACTTGGAGTCGCATGTCCATTTTATCCATTTCCTCCTCTCTCGTTTCGGGAAAAACGTCGTTCTTGGGTCCATCGAGCGACTCTATCGATGTTAGGATCGGCCGCCATGCGTATGCGTTCAAGTTCATGCTTGGTCCCGGTTTCCATCTGCTGTAATCATCCCGTATACTTGACGAATGGTACCATTCTTTACTTCCTGTCTCAGGAGGATTCGTTATTCCGAAGAAACGTTTTCCGAATCGAGGGAAATCGTTTTCTCTACTGTTTGTGTAAAATAGTGATGAGCAATTGTTGAATAAGGTTATCAGGAATGTAAGAAATAGGACTGTCTTTTGATTGGTCATCATAATCTGAAAATATATAATTTCAATTAATGACAGTTAGTATTAACAAGATTGGTGATTTTGGAGTAAAAAAAAAACAAAAGAATGTACTGTATATCTAATTGAATATCGATAAATGCGTGTATTTCCGTTTATTTATCGTCGCTGCCGTAGCACATGCCCATATGAGCGACGCCTCCAGAAGATGGTTAGTTATTACGGGGGATATTGCAAGGATAGATGACGAAACTAATGCTGAGATCCGTCATGGTGTCAAGCACTGTCTCACGGGACCTCCGTATTTAAGTTTTATCCGAAAAACAATTAGTTTGTCAGTGTGCCAGCCCGGGAATTGAACCCACGCGGTCGAACTTCAATGGTTTTGAAACCCGGTGCTCTATCGACTGGGCTAATCAGGCTGACAATGATTGATGATCAATAATGTTTCGTGATTGCGACGCTATAACGAATTTAAAGATTTTCATTACACCCTTTTATAAATCATACTTATTTCTATTCTATAATGTGGGTCTTCAAGGATTAAACGCGTCCTGGTTTGTTGTTTGCTTGTTTGAATGAAGTTTCATACCATTTTTAACAATATTTCAGTCATATTCCAGTGGCTGGGGAATCTCACAATGGATCCCTTGCATATCTTACACCAGTGTTTCCAATAAAACTTTTCCTAGCCCACAGCTACTATCTCATTTAGGTCTTTGGTTAGCAATCCATTAAAGGTACGACGTCGGAAATAATACATATGCCGCTGGGGGTCTAATACCAATCGGAAACCTTCGGCGATTCTACGTATGGACCTTGGGAATGATAAGGGCGCAGCCATAAAAGCGCGTCGTTTGGCACGTGGTTTCAATGAAAAGTTAAACCTGGGCATATTATAATTTGATAAAAAAAAACGCAGTGTTTTACTGCGTTTTGTTTTCAAATTATAACATGCCAATAAGATCTCCACAGACGCTCGGAAAGCGTTAAAGAAATTTGTAATTCTTCAAACCGTATTGACCGAAGCACCGCTAGCAGCCGAATTACTTATAAAATGACCCAAAAATACTACACCTACGCAGTATGTACTTTCCAGTTGACGGAAAATTCCGAGCAATGTTCCGAATGGGTCGAAACCATGACATACCATCATTGAATATTGAGGGTCAGATGCGCTATCAACTGCGCTGAGACAGCGGCTGCTTCCATATCTATGCCCGAAATTGAAATTATGGAATATGTTGAAGCGTTTAGAACGTTTAAAGTGAGAGTATGTAATAAATGCCATGAAAGGAACGTTCAAGCAAACGACGAAACATTTTTCTTGTCTTTTCGCGATAGATAGATTTTTATTTTTCAAATGAGTCAATGAGAATTCATATTGTCAAGAAAAAACATTGTGAGGGAGAATATGAAATATATCTATATGGTTTCCGATTTTCAGAAAAGTATTTCAATAAAAGCCACTTTAAGACGTACACGTGCCACCAATGCTTACCTGTTCAACCTCTTTTGATAAATACCCGTTTACTAGATATAAGCTATTAAAAATCTAATTATTATTCCTCTTTGGGTCAAAAACGGTTTATGAAACATTCACCAATTGTATCGAAGTTTGCAGTTTCATCATATTACAGATAAGAGTCAAATCTTTATTTCCCAACCAAAGCCTGTGTTTTTATGTCCCCTCATCGAAAGATCGGGTGCATATTGTTTTTGACCTATCTGTTGTCCGTTTGTCCAATATAAATCATTAACATTGACTGAAACTTTTGATAGTCAACGGAAAGATGCTTCATTTTTCAAATGGGTATTGCTTGTGACAAGGCATTTCTGCATTTCTACTAAGATCAAGGCCATCTGTCAAGGTCAATGTCATTTTTAAGGTCAAATATGTTGAAAGTTTCCGAAAATGGTAGTGAAAGGGGCGTTGAAAAATAACTACAGTCAAACCTGCCTTAAGCAAGCACCAAAGGGACATTCAAAAATCGCTTGCTTAAGACAGGTGCTTGCTTAATACAGGTTAATTTCAGTGCAAATGGTACATTTGGGAACTCGGTAGCCGCTTGCTTAAGGCAGGTTGCTTGCTGAATACAGGTGGCCACTAAGACAGGTTTGACTGTAGTGTTTAATAAAGACATTTTGTGACTCATTGGAATCGTCTCGACGAGATCATTCTAATGGAAGCGTATGTTTTATGGAAGTAAAGTCTTTTTCATAAATCTTTTAATCTCAAATACCCTCTCTAACTATACATATTTGAAATAAGAAAAGGCATTTTACGGTGGATGTTCACGACTATTATGCGTTTTGCCATTTAACAAAACCATTAGTGGATAAAACAATAAAAACCATGAAACCACGCAAACAATTTCTGCGGAGAAAGCGAATAATGTCCTCTAAATCATTTAACGACATTTCTAATTATGACACCGGTGGACCAATAGATTGGCCTGCTTATCCTCGCACTATGATCAGAGCCTTCACCGCGTGCTTTATTTAAAACATTAAGTTATTCGTTCTGAATCATTGTGACATTTTTTTCATTTTTTTTTTCATATTTTTTTCATAAAATAATCCTTCATACCTGAAATAATTCTGTTTTCAAATAAATCAGCATTAAAAGACTTTACTTCCATAAAACATACGCTCCCATTAGAATAATCTTGTCGAGACCATTCCAATGAGTAACAAAATGTCTTTATTAAACGGATCTAGCATGATTATTTCACTATGTAATTTAACAATTTTTCAAAAGGTTTGTATTACTCTTAAAACGTAGGTCATGGTATAAATTGGTGTATCAAATAAGTTCATGTTCTGTTGCTAATGCAACCTACGCATTGAGAGCACAAATTCGCTATAAAGGAACATCAATGATCTCCGATCAATAATATTAGGTTAAAAAAAAGATCAATACTCAACATCTTTGGAGAGGTTAAACTGTCAGGAATGCGCTTGGTGTGAAGATCTTTTAAAAATCTGCTGATAAAATAGTTATTGACGATCAAGTAAAAAGTTTGTTGGTTGTCGATAACTATTTTTACCACTAGAGTTTCGAAAGATCTACCATATCCACCACACTCCTTGTATTTTTCCGCCTTCTCTTCTTCAAACCCTTTTTTTTACAGAAGTTTTCAAGTCTTTACAGAATTATTGAAAAATATCGAAACAAGGGTACCTTTGACACAAGATACGCCGCCAAAAGGATTATCATTAAAATGAAAGCAATGAAAGTTTCATCCAAATCGGTCCATAAATGAGGGAGGAGTAACGTTCACAGGACTTTTTACATGAAGGCTCCTTTTTCCATGACGTGACTGACTGAATTACACAAAACCGTGACTTCATGCACAAGGTCAGGTGACAATGAACATTTTGTGAAAGTTTCATCGAAATCGGTCCATAAATGACGGAGGATTTGCCTTCACAATATTGTAAGTACGGATATACGTACATACGTACGTACTGGCATCGGGACGGACAGACAGATTGACAGACGGGCGGACGGAGAGAGAAGATGATACCAATATGAGTCAACCGTATAAAAATTGTTTAATGTGATTCCCCACCATGAACATTATTAGTTAAAATTATTTTGTATTTGAATTATATGAGTATCATTGAAATTAAGTTAACTAAAATTGTCCATTGCCGATATTGTATTTAAAAAGATCGACTAATCGAATAAATCTTAACTCATTGGACTCAAAAGTAGGTAAAAATGCGTCCTAATATTGACTAAATTACATTTTTATGAACTTGGTAACGTATATATACATAATTTTTAGGGAAAAAAAGAAAGCATAACAAAGCACCGCCCACGGGTGATAGCGATCGGCTGCAGGTGCTGGATTTTGCAAAAATTCTAAATCGAAAAAGGGACACAACTCTTACGAAATATGTTTCGGAGTTATCCCGTTGGACAGTCAAGATAGCTTTTGTGATACATGGGTTCACGAAGATATCGTCAATAAAATAAAGATAAGACTAATGTTAAAGTTTGTTTTGCCAACGCCTTCGCTTACGCCAACGTACCAATACCTCTTTTTTTAATTATACGAGGGTGAATCAAAAATTACGTAGACTAGCGTTGCAGAAATTTTGATTTCACAGACTTTGAAGAGAAAACTACATTGTTATTAAATTGAGGCATTTTTCTTTTTGTCGTCCAAATTTAAATGAAATCAAAATAGTTGGTCACCTGTAGCAACCATTCTAAAAAATGTAGTCATTTGGTACCGGCGCACGGTAAGGACGTCAATATGACGCTGCGGTATTGATAAGTTCCGACTCGAAAGTCAGCACTTTTCAAAATACTCAACTCAACAATAAACACGATTTCTGCATCGCTTGTCCATTGGATAAGTACTATTTTCATATCCATGTGATCCAAAACGATTTACTTAAATGTGTAATGTATCTAAACGATTCTGCACTGATGCTGTTCTGTGACAATTACAGATTAAAAGCAGAGGAGACGTTTTCCATTCTCCGAGTGTCATCCTTCAAAAACACTCTCCATTCTTAAACAAACCTTTTAAACCATTTAAAAAGAAGGTATCTGCTCATATTTGAAGACCTTTTAGCATATTTAATCATTTAAACCTCTCGACTAGGTTTTCCATAGGTCCAGTAGAACTTTATTATTGTCTGGTTGTCTCTGGCTGCGCCGGTGCCGTCGTTTCGAAGTTCAAAAGTCGACGCGTGCCCTTAGTTTACTGACTTTTAATTCGAAACAAGCAAATGGATTTATGCTCAAATTTTTAAAGATCCTAACTCATAACGTCAACACGTAATTAGGCGAAGTTTGGAAGTGTTTGGTCCAAATTGAGGGGACAATTACGGGTAGTAACACTAGGAAGTAACGTTAAAGAATGGGTTGCGCCGGTAGCACCTACCCAGGTATATCAAATGTTGAATTTTTTACGTCAGAGTCATAGCAGACTCTTGTAAATTTGATATTTTGTCAACATTAAATGATTTGAGACGTGTACAAAATTTCATTGATTTCCGTTGGGAAATACCAAAGTTATAGTAAAAGTCCACGTATTTTTTTATCCACCCTCGTACGTGCTATAAGTACTCTGCGTTATTAATGAACTGACAGCGCGTGGCTTAGCCGTGACGTACTTTGGCGAGTTTACTTTTCAATATTTTGTGTTACTTCAAAACCGAGTCCGCAATTATCGTTAATGCGTGCAAATAACTGTATCAATATACACAAGACAAAATTTTGATGCAATGCATCAAAGTAGGCCGCAAATTATTTGGGGATCATCTATGAATAATGTATTTTTTTTATAAAAAGATTTTTTTTGCAAACAATACCTATCTAGATTTTAAAGATTTTAACAGTAATAATGGTCCTACTTTAGCATGCACACCCGGCTTAAATACACTAAGGAGTACTTTATTTCAACATAGGCACAATGAATTACACATGATGGTAAAGTGATTGCCTTTTTTAGCTTGTCTGTTTTCTAAGAAAACTTGAGGTATGGAGATCATTTTAGCGGCGTTAGCATTGTTGTTGTTGACCTGTTGTTATTGAAGATATCTTCATAAAATTTAGCATGTATGTTCACTATCACAAGAGCTATCCAGACAATCAAGGGGGACAACTCTGAAAAGGGGTTTTTGTAAGAGTCCCTTTTTCCACTCAGCTTTTTGTATTATCCAGCACCTGCAGCCAAGCACAGCCAAGGGTTGCACCCATAGGCGGTGCTCTTGTTAGAATAATATATTAACTCAACCTTCGTGCTGATGTATGCGGAGTTATCCGAAGAAATGAGCATAAAGAAAGAAAATACAGACTCAAAATAATAGTACAAACAATTCTGAAATCAGAACACGAGGCAAAATATTCAAGTTATCATTCAATAGCTGTCATTCAAACTAGTACTAAGACTGCACCTATTTGAAGTAAAAGGACCTACTTCGGTTGTCCAAAAATAGTTTGGTGAGAAAAAGTGATATGCACCTTTTGTAGCATTGTTTTAATGTTTGAATAACAGTTACCGGCTTGAAATTATGTTATGCTAAGTGCCAGACAACTGCTACATATCACACACAGGATAAGATTAATTAAGGTTGAAACATTTATTCTCTAGACCAGAGTTTTGATATAAGTCATCACACAATTTTGTACCATAAGGATTTCGAGTGTAATTGTGCACAATGAAGTATTGTTGGTTTTTTTTAAACCGCAAAAATGCAATTTTTACTATATGTTTAACAAGACCAAAACAGACAGGAGTGTAACCATAGATGTATCTCCTGTGAGAATCACTTTGATGTAAAAAAAATTGCAGAAAACAGGGGGAAAGAGAGTAAAAACTAGGTCAAACATGTCTGAGTGATCAGTCATTTTAATGAAATGTGCAATATTTGTTTAAAAAATCAAGTTCATAACCAAAACCCCTGATTTTATTGCTCGATAATGTTCATTACAAAACAGTTTTTGAAAAACTGTTGTTTGATCCAGGCTGCATTATACGGTTTTCTATGTTTTGAATAAAAACATTGGACAGATTTTATAATAACGTATCCCTAATCCCCCATGGTCATATTCAAAACGCATTCATACTGGAAGGCCGCTTCTGCGGCCAACCAATAAAGGATCCACTTGCTTGGAGTAAAAAGTAAACACGTTTCATCGTTGGATAACCAAAGCCTAGTAACTTCAGCAGAAAAACCTAAGTTATGAGGTTTTGGTAACTTATCTATGATTAAAGTTCTCAAGTTATTCTGCGGTTTTTTTTTCAATTTGCAATGCGTGGCTTAGCCGTGACGTAATTTGGCGAGTTGACCTTCCAAAACTTTGGGTTCTTTCAAATTTTAGTCGGTCATTATCGTTAACGCGTGCAAATAACTGTATCCTAAAACCATAAGGATTCGCGTGCTAAGAGAGAGTGAACACATTTCATCGTTTGGCTACCTTGAAGCCTCGTAACTTCAGTTTACTTAAGCTGAAGTTACGAGGATTTGGTTACCAATCAACGATTTAAGGTCTCAAGTTATTTATGTCGACTCTCTGTAGAAGTAAGTTATTTTAGATGAAAGCTGATTTACCTTAACCTCAAGTGCAATGACCCGTTATTTAGGCTCCACACTGTCAGGGCAAATATCAATAATTATAAGTATAAATTGCACGCGATAATGTTAACATTTAGACGGTTGTATCGATATTTTCTATAGGTAGTGCAGGTTACTTATCGAATATGTTAACTTCCTGTACAGAACCTGAAATAATATGATTAAAATACCGTGACGTATGTAAATGACTGCGATGGCTCAGTGGATACGCATGCTAGACTACATGTATCGACTGATTGTTACCAAAACGCTCCCGGTTCGTATCCTGTCATCGGCACATTTTGTTATTGTTGGTTTTATTCGAGAAAATTAAGTTTTTTACATCATCAAATACACGCAGATAAATTTCTTTTCTATGTATTTCTTTATAATTTAGATATGTATTATAGGATTAAACATACAGGATTATACCGTTCGGAGAAACCTTTATCGATTCTATGCGATAAAATATTTCGAATCGTGAAACAATCGCCTTTGATCTACGGTTCGATCCCCGACGGCGGCACTCATTTTTTCCGACTATTTGTCTCTCA
Organism: Fragum whitleyi; assembly: GCA_948146395.1. Classification (NCBI taxonomy): domain Eukaryota; kingdom Metazoa; phylum Mollusca; class Bivalvia; order Cardiida; family Cardiidae; genus Fragum; species Fragum whitleyi. Next base: position 39,560,179 of record OX411547.1, on the reverse strand, counting down.
CCAATGGGTCGATAATCGTAGACCTATGTGAGATAGCAGCTGGAGGCTAGGAAAGGATGTAATGGTAGTACTGGCGTGAGAAATACCAGGAATCCATTGTTAGGTGCTCCAGCCGCCGCGATATAACTGGAATAATGTTGAAAGCGGAGTAAAATTCCATTCAATCAATCAATCAGCCTTTGATCTACAATTGTTTTTGCTATTGCATTCGGTTTATCAGCGTGAAATCTTTTTAATTTGGAATCTTCGAATAGTCAAATTGCAGTTTCAAGCTCTATCTAAAGTGGCCTTTATATCCATCCCCACGGTGAAGTAAATATAGTATATATCTATTCAATGCAAAGAATACAAAAAGCCTTTGAAGAATTTTCAAAATTAGCACAACATTTAACAATATTTTTTTTAGAAAAAAAAATATGCCATTAAATGTATGAATTGAAAAAGTTAATTTTTATGTCGCAATGCAGAATTGAACTCGGTCCGCTTGGTCAAAATTCTGTCGTCCTTATCCACTCGACTACGCCACTCCGATAAACTTCTGCATGATTTTTCATTATAATAAACACAGCCAATCGACATGAACACTGTTTTAAATAACATGGATTGATCCAGTGTTTATATACAATATCGCGCTTATCGCGTGAGCATAATATCGACAAACTTTGTTTTTATTGCACTTAAAATATTGAAAAGTAAACTCGTCAAATCGCGTCGCGGTTAAGCCACGTCCTGCCAGATGAATAATAACGTAGAATATGTGCACACATTTAAAAGTTATTAAATTTCAGTTTATTTCTTTTAATCTTTTTATTTTATTGTTTGTGTGATTCTTTTTAAATAAAATTATCAATTAATGGACCAGTAATTCAATACTTAATTAGATTCTACCAAAAAATACAATTGTTATTAACAAAAACGGAATAATACATGACTTTTTTTTTAATTTTACTGATTTGATATTCCAGAATTATCGTAAAAAAATCAAATTCCGAATAAAACCTCCATCCTTTGAATTAATTAATAAATGAAATTCAGTGCGGAGGTGTCTTTTTATATCTTTACACCATGAGATTAACCTTTGGCTAAACAAAAACATTATTTAACGATTAGAAACCCTAAAAATAAGTTTAAAAACCGAAATAAAATCGAAGAATGCGTGCAACACATTAGAGATGGAAATAAAAAAAAGATATGAACAGGGTCATCAGGCGAAAGGATTATGGGGAAAAAAGGCTGTAAATTGCAGAGGCTGAATTTAAGACGAAAACGTTTGCAAAATTCTTTTGAGGAATGCTTTGCACGTGCATAGCAAAGGGGATATTAGTTTGAATCTGACCTTTTTGCAGAATACGTAATTAATCTCATGAATACGTTTCCGATGATACTTTCGCTCCATTCTAAAATGATTAAAAAGGTTTAAAAAGATACACGTTTCATTAAATGAGCCTGTGCGTGACATTTCCAACAATTTCACATGTGCGCAAAGCAAACGTTCTGGCCAGCCTGTGCAGCCGCAAAGTCTGACCAGAGTCTTCACTATTCACTTTACTGAAAGGCTAGGTCTTAATTGCTCGGAAGGCGGTCAGATTAAATTCTTTTTGCATTGTATCGTTGTCTACGCTACTTTGAAATTGTACCTCACGAACGTTTATTAGCGGATAGTCGGTTTGTCCACGAAGACACGACAGAGAAGTACATTGATTTTATTTTAAGAAAAGCAATAAAATTGGACGAAATTATCTTTATTATACCCCCCCCCCCGTTTAATTTCATTAACAACTCGCTTAATCCACTAAGTAAATTTCATTCCGAATTCATTCTAAAATCATTAATAGTGTAAATCACGATGTTCTTAAGTGTTTGTTTGTTTGTTTGTTTGTTTGTTTGTTTGTTTGTTTGTTTGTTTGTTTGTTTGTTTGTTTGTTTGTTTGTTTGTTTGTTTGTTTGTTTGTTTGTTTGTTTGTCTGAATGGGGTTTAACGCAGCTTTCAAAAATCTTTAGATAAATTGTGGGGGCTGGAGCACCTAACAATAGATTCCTGACATTTCTCATACCAATACTTAACTTTCATAGTCTCCAGCTGCCATTCCACATAGGTTCACTATTATCAACCTATTGGTGGAAGAAATATTGCCGGAAAGAATGGGTGCCGCCGTCGGAAATCGAATCTTGGATCTTTGGGTTCTTAACTGTACACCAACATGGTCGAAAGTTTGAGAAATGGCAAATATACGAAGTTATAATTACTACAAGAGAGCTAATTACTCTTGTAGTGTCCTATTGGGTTCGCTGTCTAAACTTTGGTTCAGGTTTACTTCGACAACCGTGATCTATTTTCCATTAAATCACCATCAACGCTAGTAAAATCAAATCTATGTGGCATGAAGGTCTTCGATTTCCAGAGTAAAGCTTTATGAATTATGAATTAAAATTGTACAGGACCGGTCTTTTTCTGGCCCATTCCTCCTCGTCGGAAGTATCATTGCCTCCTTTTTGCACTATTCTCTAAACAGAGATTTAGCCCGAGAATACCGGGCGTAATTTTGTAAGCTTGCACACAAAGCATTCCCTAAAGAATATGCCCAGCATTCAGGATGACAGAACGGTGCAAAATGTTTTCCAATTATACCCCACTTTGCACGCAAGTGCACGTGCAAAGCGGGGTATAAATGGAAGACTATTTGCACCGTTTTGTGATCCTGAAGACAGGACTGGTCTTGTCATAGGAAAACCTTTACCCTATTGCTTCATGATATAAAATTAAAGATATTAAGACACTGCTTCGCGAATTCATGCAGTGTGATAAGATTTTAAGCTTCATACCTCCATGAAATAAAAAATATCTTCATCTCTTTAGTCCAATCCGGGACCCTTCACAGAGCTAAGTTTCGAAACAGGCTTACTAATTTGACCGTAAGCTAATTTATCTGAGGAATATATTTCTTACGAAATATCAAAGATATAACTAAATGGTCTGAGTATAGATTTTTTTAAAAAAAAAATATATCGTTTATATCCTTGTAAGATCCGTGAGCCCACTTTGAGATCCCATAAGGCTTATTACTAAGTAAGCGAAATGCACTTCAAGATTTCAGTATAGAGTCTAAGGCTAGTGAGGCATGCCATGTTCCATAGGTATTAACTCTAGGGTATGGCTTTTAGAAGAATTTTACTATTTTGCGGTTTATTTCTTTGTAAATTCTGCAATCCCATAACATACTTGCTAATTGTCAATAGCAAAAATTTGAAGTATTTTGATAGGTAAATGCGGTTTATTCACTCCGTTGCATGGAAACAACATGTTTTGACTGGTGTGGGTTTTTAAAAATTCTGATTGGTTCGTGAAGACACACAAATTCGAAAGACTGGGAGGTTTTTTCAAAGGGAGGTAATAAATATTGCTTATTTCGTCCAAGTTGGACGAAATTAGCGATATTTGATTACCTTCCTTAAATTTCACTCAAAACTCGCTCCAAAAGCTCATTTAATATCATTCCAAAATCATTCTTGAAACTTGTCAATTTCATGATGCTTCTAACTGTAGGCAGATGCGCCAACCATGACTTTACATTATTTCTTTGACTAGTATAACAACAACATATTCATCCCGCTTAGCTGTACTTCTCTTCATTCGCCAATTAGAGAAGCAAATGAAACTTGTCGAAAATGGAACATACGACTCTATGATTAAGAACCAGACGTGGTACAGACTAAGTCTGGCACAATTTAAACGGGCTAATATCTATCAGTTTCAAAACGGAGTCATGGCCAATAAGTCCATGCAAAGTTTCGCTGAATTCAGATAATGACTTTTTGAGAGTTGGGAAAGGGGTAATTCCACAAGACGACATCGTGTATTTGCAGATTGTTTGTTGTTTGAATGGGGTTTACCAATCTTAATTTACAGTTAACAACATCGTAAAATTGACAAGATGAATGATTTTGATATTATTTTGGAATGATATTGAATGAGTTTGTGGTGCGAGTTTTAAGTGAATTTAATGGGTGGCAATCCAATATCGCAAATGTTCAGGATGAACAAAATTAGCGATTTTAATTACCTCCCTTTAAAAGTGCATATTTGATCTATAAATATCTTCTTTTTTCCTTCAAGATCTAGTCAGGCGCTTACAATTTCAATTAATTCAGTGAAATCTCGATCTTTTCTCAAGCAATTTTTATTTTGAACGAGGTTGTTGTTATTTGTTTTTCATTGAGTCTGTGGCGTTAATGAATGATTCGAGTGAGTGTTTGGAATGAATAAATGGAGCGCTGAGTGAGTGATTTAGAATGGTTTTGATTGAGGTGAATGTCAATTTCACGATGTTATTAACTGTAACAATCTCCCCAGCCAATCGCGAAGGTTGGGGCACCTAACGATGAATTACCGATATTTCTCACACCAGTACTACCATTTTATCTTTTGCTAGCTTCAAGATGCTACAGTAAATCACATCGTGAAATTGACATTCATGTCGATTAAAACATTCAAAATCACTCGACCAGTATTCCGACCATTCGTTACAAACACTCAATCAAACCACTCCATAACGCTCTGAAATATATTTTAAAAAACGCTTCGAAATTGTTTAGAATTATCATCATTTCATTTAAATCAATAAAATCATTGCACTATTAAATTTACAGACGTGAATTTCAAAGCGTCTGATCATTCCGAAAATAAACACAAACAGGAAAATATGTTAATTTTTTTAAGCGAGGTAATCTATTATCGAAAATACCGTTCGATTAGATGAAATCATCGATATAGCAATACCTTAACATCGTTTCCTTCAAAACTCGCTCAGCACACTCATTCAATATCATTCCCGAATCATTCCAAAATCATTCATCGCGTCAATTTCACGATGTTTTAAATGTCTACGACTAATAAGCTGTTTGTAGGAAACAAATAAGCCTGTGCGTGACAATTTCATGTGTTCGTGATGGGGAGACATTTGGCTTCCTGGAGAGCCACATAGCGCAATGAAAATCAATTAGGCAATTGTAAAGAGTGAGAATGGGTCCCTAGCTACTGATTCAGTGCGCAGTGAAAACTCTGATCAGACTGTGCAGACGTTCGATAAAGATTTAAATGTCCAAAGTTCATCGTAAACAAATCGAACATGCTGACAAATTGGAGTACGATTTTTGACGAGTTCAAAGGAAATAAGAGTGTTAATCTGGGCTAACGTAATTAATTAGAATTAAGTTTAACATTTTAGAGACAAAAAAATGACATGATGATAAATCATTTCGAATTGTGTTTAGGGAGATCGCGAGCGTACAAACTTTTAATAATAAGGATCAAAGTTACTTATGAACTTACTTTCGTTTAAGCGGAGATGTTATTCCCCAGCTGTACTATCTCGGCTAAGATTACAAGTTACGACTTCGAGGAACAAGCTCTATATTTGCGTGTATGAGGTAGATCAACCAAGTATTTTGAAATTTGCTATGTCGTGAATCTTTGAACGACGTCGCAAAATTTCGATTTCAATAGCCTGTACATTTTTACATCTTCGCCGTTAGCAGTGCTTGAAATGTCGTAAGCTCCTATACACATGGGGCTCGTTTTACTAAACTTCTTACGAAAAAAATAATCGTAAGTCAAAATCACAAATCGGACCTGGTGCTTCATTTATTGTCAGATTCTGCAAAGCAATACATCTGCAATATAGTTAATTATTTCAGAATTTCATTTATTGTTTCTACTGTAGAAGCAACTTAAATTTTTGACTTGACAAATAATGATCTTAAGATATTTAGTAAAACAGGCCCTATGTATATATTGGCCTGTACTTTGGGTTCGTAATGACGAAGAATTTTATACGCCAAAACAAGTAAGACATCAAAAAATCTGAATATCGAGTCGGATAAAACTTTCAGGCTGTAATACTCATGTATCTTGAGAACATGCATTTGGCGTCAATACATGTGGAAAGAGAGTGAGACATTAAGAGATCCGTATGCGCACTAGCCACCACAATGTAACTGCAATACTACAGAAAGAAACACTAAACCCCATGCATACGAATTAATTATTATTTTGATGAATAAAAGATACGAAGCCACGATTTAGGCCTCCATGAATATTAAAGATCCAAGGGGTGATCCAGAAATTCGTAAAAAGATGCTTATTACTATAGTATTTCTCGCTTGTTTAGTATGATTTTTGGTGATAGTGTATTTTCGATGTGCATAAAAGTTAGGGGTGTGAAACTAATTGATATCGGTTATACATGTATTAATTTTCAGTAGCGATTTACTCGATGCAAATAAATATGATTTCAATAATAATGCTTTAAACATAGTTGGAATAGCTTTTATTACCATATAACTTTTTCATTAGGTAGAATATCCGAGGGGAAAAATGACACAACGTCAACAAAAAAATACGAATGCTGTAAGGTTATCAAATACTGTCACTATCTTGTTGATACACCAACATTGACTTTCAGATGTTTGGGAAATGGGAATAAAAATTGAATGATAACTTTTTAGGTAATCCCGTATATTACAAGATGTCGAGCATCGCAAATCAAAATCATTTTTACCTTCTTTTTTCTGTAATAGACAGAAAATATCTATAAATCAATTGTTAAAAGTGGTGCAAAGTTGTTTGAGAATAACTACAGAGAAGATTAAATGGCGAATATGCAGAGAAGAGTTGATAATGACGTCACATTTGACGCTCTTGCTCCCCCACCTAGGGGTGTGGTCTATGTTTTACATTTTTTTGCAGCACAACCGATGTTGTATGTACACATTCTAATTTTACTGTGTTTGTTGCGCAAACATCACATCAAATGCCCCTATAACATCTGTATTGATTGCCAACGATCCATAAGATTAAACTTTCCATTGTACATGTACATGTACTTATTCTGGATCAACGTTCGTATTTTGCAATATATTGAGCGGTATTGGTATTGGTACAGCGATTATCGGCCTTAATTAAAAGTCACAAAGATGTGATCTATGATTTATTCACGTATTTGATACACATAATTCCCACAGGATTTAAGAAGTGTAATGACTTCGTTCGTGATAATCACTAACCTTTGGGCATTGATAAAAATTAGTTCTATTACTTACAAATATGACAAACATGTTGGCGTGAAGCAGTGCGATGAATTGTATCCTTAATTATTTATCATAATTGCAATTAAGAGGTCAGAGTTTTAACATGTTTGTTCAGATGTAGAGGTACTTTATAAGATTTTTTTTCACGTGGGACTTTTACTACAATTGTCTCAGAACTGAGGTAGGCCAGACGCACTTTCCAAGGGCTTTATCAGGTCAAATATGGACGAAAGAATACATGCTACTTTGGATCACTTCCACAAAATTTGATGTAAGATGCAAAAATATTCCAGTAAGAAGACCAAGGGCCCATTTTACTAAAGTTCCCACGAAAAAAAATACAGAAAGTCATAGCCACAAATCGTATCTGGTTATTTCATTCATTGTTTGATTCTGCCTTGCAATATCGCATTGGAATCGTCTTTAGAAGACGATTCAAATAAGATGATGCGTGGCAGAATTAAATATTTTGTTACCAATATAGAAGCAACTTTAATTTTTGACTTAAACAAGTAATGATCGTACGATGTTTAGTAAAACAGGCCCCCGGGGTTACATGTAGGACTCACCAAAATATATGTTCACCCGACAAGGTAAAATCCCCAAGTTTTAGAAGCACTTCCTAGTCTATCTACTCGAGCGGAAACTAGCTCTTTCCCACCAACCACTATCATAAAGACTGCATTATCAGTAGTCCCGACATTAAAGCAAAGTTTTGACAAACAGTTCACGTTTTGGGGGGCGTTAATATTTTGCGGAGCCCTGAAAAATGTTGAATGATTTTGGAACGATCTAGGAATGATATTGACGAAGTTTTCGTTTAACCCCCTCCCCTCTCCTCCTCTTAAAAAACCTTCTTTATCCAGGCACCATCACATTTATCTATTCTCTGCACTGCTAGAGGGCCACTTCTGCTAGTTATTTTACTGTTTTCTTTCTACGAACGGCAACCTGCGACTATGCCCATAACGAGATCAGACCGTCAAAATTGTCAAATCGCCACAATTACAGACGGATGGCCAATTACTACTCAAACCAACTCGCCTTTCATTCAAGCGTAGCATCGTTTGGGTATTTCCGTAAACTGGAAATACATCGGACGTAATTATAGTTATTTTAGGGTCCTTTGTTCTAGGTACTTCGGACGGTGGTACTTTGGTCAATACGCCTAAAGAAAAAACAAATTTCATTCAATTGCTTTCCGTTCGCCGTTAGAAATCTTTGTGGAATATTATACCTTAATAACAAAAGGGGTAAACCGCTGTGTTTTGTTATAAAATTATTGAATGCCTTAGTTTAATATTCCGTTCATTTTGCGGAAACGTTGATGTTCATGACGTCATAAAAACCTAATGCGAAATGACGAGCTCCTACGTCTACGCCCGTGAAATATTCCGTAGAACCGCGAAGGCTTCCCGATTGCCTCTCAGTTCGCGTTTAAGCGAGAAAAAAATATTATTGCAGAACTAGTCAATTATCACATAAATAAGGTGGAGTCAAATTTCTAAATTTTATTTTGACTATGAATCGATAACCTTTTAGTGACTCTAGCATATCGTCGTTCGGGAATTTACAATCATAACTTTAACTTTATATAGCTTTTAATTGCATGGTTTTGAAGACTTCAATGACTCCGTAAAATAAATATTTGAAAACGATATTGGAAATACCATAGGTTTGTTATTGGTCACTTGTCGAAAAAAATATGAGCAAATGTGAAAGGATTATTTTACGAGTATATTCAGAAGAATCTGACTGAAGCGGTTTATTTTTTTTCGATCATGTTTAGTTATCGCGATCCGAATCGGATCGGCATTTTTCGCGTTTGAAGCTGCTTCTCTTTACGGTCGAATCACAAATTCTTTGGAAGACAAAATAGTCAAATCTACCATGTCTACGGTGTAAATACATTTCCTTACCCTATGACGATTTATAGGGAAAAGTGTGACAAAACGCCCACTCTACACAAAAAAGGAGTCGGACAATTTGGTAGATTTTGCGCGATGAGCCGTGAAATCTACTTGTTAACGGATATATTCCGGTGCTATTGTTTTCGAAATAGATAAATCATGCTATTGCAACACTTTAAATGAGAATACAATTTACCTTTCAAATGAAAGTTTTTGATTGTCTAAGGTCGTAAGGTTTACTCATACATGTATACTGATCTCCAAAAGAAACGTCCACAAATACATATTCTTTTAATACCTTAATCTTTCATGACTTACTTTCATTCTCTATTTTAATACCTTTAAAAACTAATTACCTTTTTATAGATCGATCTTTTGACTGTTGGGTTCTATGTTCCTTATCGTAGAAACGCCTACTTAGTAAACGCGCCCCCTTACCTTGACGTTCTGACTCACATAGGTCTGATGAAAATCTTTATTGTGCTTTGAAAGACATTTTCGAGCATAGCAAAAAGTCGTTTCAAAATCATTAAATTTTCGATGACGCAAAAATCCTACGTAAGAACGTTTTCAGCCTAAATTGGGTCTACGGAGGCAAGTCAATAAAGGTAGGCTTTGTTCTATCTATACATGAAGGATGGTTTTAAAAACGTTAAAACTGCTTTTAAAAAAAATTCCAATCGAATTTCAAGGACTAGTGCAATTCACCGCGTGTTTCAATCTTTTCTCGTTACTGTACCGACAAGATAGCGACATCAAGTCGTATTGTAGTTTGACTATAGCGGACGATCTGTCAATAATTAACACACTTAACAATTGACAAATCTGATTGACATGATGGCTCCTGTAAAATGCTCAGTATAGCCTTTGATAAGTCAATTTTCTAAAGGTAAATTGACGATTTGAAGGCCCGCTTAACAATTGTCGAAATAACCGTAACTCGTCAAGCGTCCTTAAGCATTAATTTCCTTCATTCAATTCTCAAAAGGCAGGTTTTCACTCTGATGAAAGGATGAATGCTTACACCACCCACTCTCCAAACATGTGATGTGAGTGAGCTACGAGAGGTCTATCAGACAAAATGCAAAACTTTTTGATACCGATTTATTGTGTGGGCTTTGCATTATAGCTCACTTGCGTAATTGCTTCTCTTATTCATAATGGAATTATCATTTGTATCATTATGAGCTTTTTTGACAGTGTTGTCAATCGAGGCGTATCTATTCAACAACGGTCTCGAGTAGCATCATTATTTCATCGTATTCATGTGGTTATAGGGAGTAGCAAAAAAACTTAAAATTTGTAAAATGCTTTTAAATGATTTCAATTTATATTGTGAGGACGTTTCTTTTGGAGTTAGGTATACTTTTAAAATTGAAGTGAACGGATAAGGTTCAATTCCTATCATATGCTTTTTAAACATACCTATGGTAATTGCATCAGCGCCTACGTCAGAACTCAGTTTTGAATGTACACAAATATATACAGCTTTTATCTAAATCTATAAAAACAAAACAAAAGTCGTTTTTTACTCGGAAATATATCTAAAATCTGTAAGGAAGTTACTATTAAAAAGATGATTGAAAAATATTTTCATTGTGCTGTATTGCCAGGCAAATTTATACTGGCTAAATATATTGATGCTAGTTTTTCGTATTTTTATTCATTATGCACATAAATTAACTAGGGTGTGCGTGTTGCTACTAGGCATTTTGTGCGTTTTGTCTCACAAAAACGAGCTAGTAAGAATGGTCAGGGGACAATTCCCATCAGTAAATTTCTTTTTGTATCACCTTGGTCACGAGCCTTTGGTGTTTGTGTAAAGAAAATTGGAAAACTCTAATAATAAAGTCACGCAAAAAATACCAGATTACAAAATATATAGAGAGAAATACCGGAAAATAATCAAATTTGGACGAAATACAAAATTTTTAAAAGTTACAATCAAAACTTTATTCTATCAACATTTAGACAACATTCAGACAACAGCTCGAAGAAATATAATAAAATATATGTCGATGACAATAATTGTGCATGTTTGGATATATACATGTATATATGAATCATTAAAGCCTCTCAAAAGAGGAATATACGCGTGTATTATATAAATGATCAGAAAGGCAAATGTAAAGCCCAAAAGGGCTACATGAAAAGTAAATGAACATGTTTCTCTTACCTGTAAATTGCGTCTCGATTATTTTTCAATTTCAAAGCAGTTGTTTCTTTGGGAACATTAATTCCTGATACGTACTATCACAGTCAAAATTGATAATAATACAAGCAGTATTTTTTGTTATCTATTATATTATCTAAAAATTAGATTCACTTTATTTCATTATGTCCGTATTAATTCATTTCCTCGAAAAGTACGACTTTTAAGATCGTTATCTGCTGATTTGTAGAAACATAATATTTCTCTGAAATGTCTTCAATCCTAACGATGCTCAGGGAAGGTGATAAACGTATTAATTTGACGACAATGAAATACCATTTATTCCTTGAAAACCCGGTTATTTATACCTGTCAGTTATTTGCGGAAATTGATTGGGTGTTTCTGTGGACACGTGGGTTGATCAGGAAAACGTCACATGTAGTGGATGGTGTATCAAAATGCGACCAATCTCCCAAAAGGAACCATATTGGACCTGAGTAAAACAACTTAAAGCTACAGATAAGGGGGGTAATTTGGACTTTATAGATTTCAGTCTTTCAACAATACTATCGTGAACCCTATGTTGTTTAGAAATGATGAATCGGGATTTGCTCAACCCTTTCTTGTCTGTACCTCTGGCAACTATTTGAATAAAGATATTGGGTCTAGCAAATTACTACCATATCGCCTATGAAAAATAAGTGTAGTTTAATAGACCGGTAGTTTAATGTAAGCAATTATTCTGAAGAAAGGGAAAAGTTTCGATCCTGGGGCCCGTTTTACTAATATTCTTACGCCAAAATTTATCGTAAGTCAAAATCACAAATCGTACCTGATGTTTTCATTCATTTTTGGATTTTGCCTTGCAATATCTCATTGTAATTGTCTTAAGAAGCAACTTTCAATATTTGGCTTTCGCAAAAAAAATGATCGTAAAATGATAAGTAAAACAGGCTCCTGGTCAGTCTGCACAATCCGCGCAGTTTGACAAGGATCGATACTAATCGGATACCTCATGTTCAACTTTTTCGTGTCCTGGATATTTGCGACCGTTTGATAATTTTTCGAATATGATTTCACGATAATTTAATAAAGTTTAAAATATCAGATTTCTATCTCTGGTTAAAAAGTGTTCTATTACAATTTTACAACGCGGATTGCAATGAAAGGAGGAAAAATGAATAACGGTCTCTTAGTCGAATGGATTATTTGAAGTCCTTCTATTTTGAGTACCGTATAAAATTTGAGGACAAATAGTAAATGAAGATAAGTGGAAATGATATTTTTATCAACTTATTTATCTGTAAATTAAATTATGATTAAAGTTCTAATACCATCTGCGTTTACTGCTTAAGTTATTCGGAGAGGTCTGGCATTTAATACCCGCTGCCATAAAAAAAACATAGTGCAATCATAGTCGTAACAAGGATAGAATATATAGGATAAAGGCTATATCTGGACTGTGACAAAGGATGAATGTCGTCCGTCTGATCCCCTTTTCTATGAATTGAGCGTTGGTGAATAATCAAATATTGTAACTACAGCTTGTCTTTAAAAACGAAGATATCATTGGACGAAGCAAGACGGAGCACCGGTTTTCACACTTAAAAAAATTGTTCCTCTCTTAGTATATTTGAGTACTTTGGAAACAAAAGGAAGATTTGGCTTTTCCCAAATTATGTTGTCAAACTCATATCAAATGGTACTTAACATTTCTGTGGTGTTCATATGAAAGTATATGAAACGTTCGAAACGTTCCCGGTAACCACGGCAGCGACGGTAGTCATAAACGCATCACACCTTAGAAATTTGGCCAGTTTTGACTTGGCATTCAAGTTGTGTTAGGTGGTGTTAAGATTTCGCATGGTCTATCGAGGTATTCGTACCAGTCCGTGGGTAGAAAAGAGCTGATGAATCCCTGTGATCTAACGGCGCACTGAGTTAAAACCCACGGTCTGTTACGAACGTGTGTACGTTCAATCCCAGTCTGCCGCGTTCAAATGGGACCTGTTACGTTTTCTTAAGCTCCAATCAAGGTTTCTCCCGTTTATCTAGTTCTGTCCAGGCCGTATACGGTTAACCGAGAGCGCCAGGAAGTTGAGATATATATAGCTTCAACAATCAGGTTTTTCCGAACTTTCGATGTGAAAACATAAATGAGAGATCGAGTCAGAGACCGAACCAAGCATTTTTTTCATCTAGCGGTGGTGATAGACAGAGATCTTAAGACCGAGGGTGCTCTTGCTCCTCTACTTGTTGACATGCAAAGTGCGAATCCCTTACATCCACGCATAGCCGTCTTTGGTGGAATTTCCTGTAACTTAAAATAGTATCCCGGTATATCCGCACATTTCAATATTTGCAACTCAAAATCAAATGAAGCTTTTCTGTCGTGTTAGGCCTATAAATGTTTTATTCGTGGCGTGCGTACCGTGCCTGGCTGTACCATAGGAGTCCGAAATTACCCGCCCCCACCCCACCATGTAGAACAATTGGTTTATATGGCGGTAGAGGGTAATTTCGGCCCCCTATCGGCTGTACTGGAACTTTAAATAAACAGTAACACGACGGCGCGTACGATATTGAACTGTTAACATACTCCTTAGCTCGTCGTGAGATCCGTGAGAGGTCGTAAAACAAACTGATAAAACGTACAGCTATCTTAAAGCACCTGTACATAAACGAGAACTAAACTCAACAGATCGTAACCCAACTTCATAGGATCGTCAGTCACCGGATATAACTTTTCCTTCCAGTCCGGCTACGGACGTTGTCTAAGTTTTGTTTCGGTCTGTAACGTCCTGTAACGTTCCGTTGTGTTCTTTCCGTTTAAATACGGTCTATAAAGAAGACTGCTGTGGTATTTCTTTTTTTTTTTTTTTTTTTTTTTTTTTTTTTTTTTCATTTTTTAACTGTTAAAACATTTGCCCCGGCAATCACGACTAGTCACTTTTACCCGTCGTTGTGACCAGGCCACCACGTTTCGACCAAGTTGGCTTAAAAATTGCCTGCAGTGGCCGCCGGGAACCTAGTGTGAACGGGGGCTTAAATAAATCGTGAAACTGTATCCTGACTGGTGAGCTTTGTATATCGAAAGTGTACGTAATTTCTGAACATCCCTAGTATCATCAGTTTACTTCGACACCAACTTCTTTTTCAATGAATTTGGGAACGATTTCTTGCAGACTACAAGCATTTTCTTTGCCCGGCATTTCTCTAAAAGTATGGTAATTTCATGTATCTAGCTGGAAAACCTAGACAGAATAAAGTCTTGTTTGGTCAGTGGGTGTACAAAATGTAGCTACGGCATTTGTCTCGCCAATCGAGAATATCATATAAAAATAATTATTCTCTTTCTGTTGACTAACCCCCATGATAAGATTTCAATATCTGCACGTGAAAGTACATGCATACCCATCGTTTTCCATCTGAATATTTTATGCATTAATGTTTGGGTTTCGTCGGGTGATAAAAGACGACCAGAAAAAAGAATTTGAAGCCAGTGTAGGTCAACCAGCCATTATTTTAGGATGACTAAAAATAATAATAATAATAATAATAATAAATAATAATAATAAAAAACGGATCTCACGACGAGCTAAGGAGTATGTTAACAGTTCAATCTCGTACGTGCCGTCGTGTTACTGTTTATTTCAAGTTCCAGTACAGCCCATAGGGGGCCGAAATTACCCTCTACCACCATATAAACCAATTGTTCTACATGGTGGTATGCACCGTCTTTTCATCCTGAACTCAGGACAGATTTGATATGTTTAGTGCGATAGCATTCTTCATACAGAAAGAATAGAGTAACATGCGTTTAGGATGTGAGAAACTTTGCGAACGTTTGGAAACGATACTTAACTTTCGTGTTAATGGACGTGAAAAGTGGGGTACCATTTTTTAAATATCCAACCAACGTTTTCATCCTGAACACACGATAGATCAGTGCCGTCTGACGTGAATGGGTTATAACCAGACCGTAATGAACTATATAGCAATGTTGAATTGATGTGTCCACCTAATTTTACGTTATACGGTTGACAAGCGTTATTCAAGCTGTGGTTGTTTGTGCACTATGATCGCCAAATCGGAATGAGTGTGTTGTCAAAAGAGTGATCTAAATTAGAAGCTATGCAAAGAAAAAAACATTGAAACAAAGTACTGAAAGCCAGGAAATTTCCAAGATGAAAAGGAAGAGAAGTAGCCAATTTAAGCCTGCGGTGAAAAACAGAATCTCCGGTTCCCCATTTTTTTTTCAATTTGGCTTTACTTTGATAAAAATAGTACTGGGTTCGAGCTTCAATGTATCACTATTTTAACATTATACGCATAAGCGGATTTGTCGTTTTCTGTTGTAAAAATGTTTTTTCTTCACGGCGTTTCATAACATTTTTTTCAACTTTGACATTTTTTTCCGAAATTCAGGCTACTTTTTCTTTGAAAATATTTTGGTCCGTGGTGCATCAAATTTATATGTCTTTTTGTTTTCTTTACGAGTATATTATACATGGAACCGTGTACATTGTCCTGAAAGGAATTCTTTCCCTAAACAATTCTATTAAATCTTGGTAAATTTAACTCAAAAATAGTCAGCTAGTCAGACAGCCAGGTTGGTTGCTAGGCTGTTAGTTAATTAGTTAATTAGTTCGGTAAATAAAACTACGAATAAAAGCTATCATATAATTCAAGCTTAATAGGTGTTTTAAATTTCCAACGAACAGTCCTTTGCCAATTTGAGTTATCACAATATCAATTATTGAATAATAGTACTACTACTACTACTACTACTACTACTACTACTACTTCTACAACAACTACTAAGACTACTACTACTACAACAACTACTATTTCTACTACTACTTCTACTACTACTACTACTACTACTACTACTACTACTACTACTACTACTACTACTACTACTACTTCTACTACTACTACTACTACTTATATTAATGAGAATAATGATTGTGATAAATTATAGTTGAAATTATAACCATTTGAGAGTGCTGTGCAACAGTCCTTCACACCACCGTAAGACAAAGAAATAGTCGATGCTTACAGTCTAAGGTTTGGGATGTGATATATCCAGTCTATTCTCAAATCACATGAATAGTAGTCAATAGTTTCTATTTTGTGTATGAATTTTACATATTTGCTAATTAGATGAACATGGCTGAAAGAAAAGACAGCAAATAACATTTATCAAAGTATACAAAAGAACACATTTACGATAGTTTTGGCTTATGATCTACATAAATTTAAGTTATTTGTTTTTATCACAAATATAGTTCGAAACTTTTTTTACATACTTTATCATAATCTATGACAGTCGGAAAATCGATCAACAATCGAAGAGGAAAATCGTGATGATTCTCGAATAAACCAACTTCAGACGTATTTGATACAGGGGTATTACTTTTATAAAAGTATTTATATTTATAGCTACACTTTAATTCAATATGCCGCTCCTTGCTTGCAACTCAAAAACCACTGACACTGGCTGACGTGGAGACTTCGACAATCATTCAAAATACAGTTATTTGGTAGATTTCAATAGATTATAAATATGACGCCACCGCTCCGCACATCCTCATTTTGTTTCAGTCTCATTAGATTTCATGGCATAATCCTGGGAACCCCCCGTTGGTCAATTGGGAAATGGTTGCCTTTTGAATTAGGATTTTATTACTACTTACATATCTCAATATAATAAATAAGACAGCTGCCATGTTTAAGAGAATGGATGTTTTTACAAGTGTCTTTGGCCTCTGTCACAGGATATGTTTACTCTTATTTACATGAAATAAACATAATAAAATAATAAAATAAACAAAATAATCATATCAGTAGATTCTGGCCTGTGGAGCAGATCAGCTGCACAAGCAGCTATAGTAAAGGTTTACAAGGATCTGCCTTTTTGTAGCATGAGAATCTTCAGAAGGTTTAAATAAGAAAATTATAACAGAGTAACTACAGCTGGGTGAAGCTGTAGTTATGAACTAATGACGTTACTGGTTCATTATGGTTGACATCCCAGTTTGCTGTTTTTGCAAACATAGGCTCCCATAGGGGGTGCTCTTGTTATCATACTAAAATGGGTCTTGGATCTCTAAAAGTACATGTGCTATGATCATTATATTATAACAATATGCTTCTACTACATTTATCCATCTGCCTGTCTAAACAAAAACTGCCCATAAGATATTCATTCAAAAGTTTTTCAATTCTATTCTAAGCACAAACTTACATCAAGCTGTGTGAGGGGCGTATCTTGAGACAATTTTGCTTCTTCTTCTTCTAGTGTCAGGCAGTGATAGGATTAATGCACTTCCATGTTAAGTCAACTGTCTCCTTTTTTGGTTACACCATGATTTCTAATCCCTAGCAACCAGCCGATTCCAATCAGTACCAAGAACATAAAGTTTGTAATATCATAATTGAAAAACTTTGATGTAAAATCCAAAATACCCCCTCTATCAGTAGCTTTGATTTTGCTAATTGTTGTAACATATTTGACCAATTTCAGGTGAAGATATGTATTATGTATCACATTTTGCTAACACTTGTGGGAATTTTGTCCATTTCAGGTGAAGATGGGATCGTTGTTCCGTAGTGAGGACATGACATTATGTCAGCTGTTCTTACAAGCAGAAGCTGCCTACGCATGTGTTTCAGAATTGGGAGAATTAGGCCTTGTGCAGTTCAGGGATGTAAGTATATCAAAGTTTGACTTGCCACAAATATAAATTTATATATATATGTCCTGTTTTTGACTTTCTATAGATCTAATTGATATCCAACATTGTAGAACCAGGTCAAACTCCTCCTAAAAGTTGCTTATCACTAAGCCCCATTTTGGCACATTAACATTTTCAAGTTCACTGACAAAGAATTTTAGATCAATTATCGTTTGTCTGCAATCTTATATTAAATGAAAATACCTGATTAAGTCATTTTCTCTGTCCTTTAACTGAATCATGTAAGAGGCTTAGATCAAAGTAGGTACCACCTTTCTAAAATCATTGATTCTCTATTAAACCCTATGTTATGGGCTTAAAGCAAGGCTGCTAAAATATATTAAGATAAACCACAAACAAACAAACAAACACCCGTTTAATACTGTCAGTAGTTCAAGGGGTGTTAAAGTCCAAAATATTACTTTTACATGTGCTTATTGAGGGTACTGAATGGGGTCTTAAAAGTCCAAACTTGGGCATAATAGTTCTAGAGGAGTTAAACCATTCAAAACTTATTTCAGCATAACCCAATGATGCTAGTATAAATTTTCAAAAAAGATGTATTGAAATGAAATAAAAAGTGATCAGGCCATCATAGACCTTTTTTGTAATGTTGTGCAGCCATGATACAGGGTTAAGTTATGTTTTTGAAGGTGTTAAACTGTTAATATATGCAGAACCCTGAAAAAATGGTTTAACACCCGAGTGTGAAGCACAAGGGTGTTAAAGCATTTTGAGGGTCTCTGCAAATATTAACTCCTTCAAAAATATGAATTGACTCTATTATTGCATGAAAAGAAAGACTGTAGTATTTATTCAAACAGAGATGGCAAAATGATTCATAGAAACACCTTCAAACTCACTAATGCGCCATAAAGGTTGCGTTATAAATTACACTGTCTTTTTTGTTTCTACCAACGTTACTTGGTAAATTTATGACGTCACAAAATTAAACACAGGAAAACTACCAACATCTCTAGCCATGCTCCGTATTAATGATAGACATTGAAAATGATAAAGTGTATAGGCCCAGACCAAGGGTATTAAAGTAAAAAAAAAATGTTGTGTGTTAACGGCACATGAATTTACTGATAACTTTGCATGAAAAGACCTGGATTTGTCTGTTAACATATGCCTACTAACTATGACCCAAAAATGCATAATTGATGCAATAATTTCAGTTGAATCCTGATGTGAATGCCTTCCAGAGAAAGTTTGTAAATGAAGTGCGACGCTGTGATGAAATGGAAAGGAAATTGAGTGAGTAGTTTTTTTCCTGTTGGTTAACTATTTCATGTTTTTGGTGTTTTAGACTGGTCCAGTTTGAAAAGGTTGCAGCTGACAGTTAAAATGGCTATTATTTGAAATTAAAGAAAGTCCTCTGTTCAAAAGATATAATGTGGAAAAGGGAGAAATTGCTTGCTACAACAAGAGCTTTTTTAGCTCACCTGAGCAAATCGTGCTCAAAGTGAGCTTTTGTGATCATTGAATGTGTGTTGTGCGTCGTCCGCTGTCAGGCGTCGACAATTTAAGTGTTTACACTCTAGTGGCCACAAATATGGTCAAATCTTCATGAAAGTCAGAATATTTGTCTGGTCACAAGGATGAACCCTATTGAAAAGGGAAGGATCCATGCCATATCACAGGAAAAGGGGCCTTAATAACTATTTTCTTGTTTACACTCTAGAGGCCACAATATTGTCCAATCTTGATGAAACTTGGTCAGAATGTTGGCAAGGTCACAAGGATAAACCCTAGAGAAAATAGGAAGGATCAGTGTCATATCACGGGAAAAGGGGCCTTACTGATAATTTTCTTGTTTACACTTGAGAGGCCACAAATATGGTCCAACCTTCATGAAACTTGCTCAGAATACTTGTCAAGTCACAAGGATGAACCCTATTGAAATTGGGAAGGATCTGTGTCATATCACGGGAAAAGGTGCCTTACTGACAATTCTCTTGTTTACACTCTAGAGGCCACAAATATGTTCCAATCTTAATAAAAGTCAAAATATTTGTCTGGTCACAAGGATGAACCCTATTGAAAAGGGAAGGATCCATGCCATATCACAGGAAAAGGGGCCCCAATGACTATTTTCTTGTTTACACTCTAGAGGCCACAAATATTGTCCAATCTTGATGAAACTTGGTCAGAATGTTGGCAAGGTCACAAGGATGAACCCTAAGGAAAATGGGAAGGATCAGTGTCTTATCACGGGAAAAGGGGCCTTACTGATAATTTTCTTGTTTACACTTGAGAGGCCACAAATATGGTCTAATCTTCATGAAACTTGCTCAAGAATACTTGTCAAGTCACAAGGATGAACCCTATTGAAATTGGGAAGGATCTGTGTCATATCACGGGAAAAGGTGCCTTACTGACAATTCTCTTGTTTACGCACTAGAGGCCACAAATATGTTCCAATCTTCATGAAACTTGGTCAGAATATTTGTCAAGTGACAAGGATGAACCCTTTTGAAAATAGGAAGGATCCATGCCATATCATGGGAAAAGGGGCCTTGATGACAATATTTTTGTTTACACTCTAGAGACCACAAGTTTTAAAAGTACAATTACAACTTATGCTGGAAAATTTGATAATAATTATTTTAGACAAAGATACACAGGTGAGCGATATAGAACCATCATTGTCCTCTTCTTTTCTCACCTTATCATTTCCTCTGTTATAGTATTTTCTGTTGAAATGAATAAGAGGGATGTAGAATTTAGAGACTCAAAAAAAGGGCTAAAGCCAAGTCTTACTATGGAGGGTTAAACTGGGCAAGAGTTAGTCTGGTCAACCAACCCTATGCTAATCACAAGCTCTTTTGTATGTATCAGTTTGCAAGGCAACAAGTGTGACTTGATTCATAAATAAACTGAGCTTATATCTAAAAAAATGTTTGATTGAATCATTTATACATTGTCAGTGAGTCAAGAAATATATTTGATTAATCAATCTTGTCTTACAATTTATCTAAAATCAAAGTGAAAAGAGGAGAGCATAATTTTTCACATAATTGATAAGAGGTTAGTTATCTTCCAAGACCTTCATCAGAGTTTACTATGCTAGTTATGTCAAATTGTTAGGAAAACATAAAATCTCTTGGTAACTTTTGTAATTGCTTTTTAACCTGAGTGCATGGCAGTATCTTACAATCTTGGATGAATAGAGTTTGACACTGTTTTAAATCTATAGTCAATATTTCTTGAATGACGGTTTTAAATCTATAGTCAATATTTCTTGAATGACTGTTTTAAATCTATAGTCAATATTTCTTGAATGACAACTTCTATTTAGCGAGCAATGTAATTAAGTGACCATCATATAAAGTTTATCAGCCATATTTCACTGAAATGTTTCTTTGGTAATCCTTTATGAGAGTGCATGAAATTATTGTGATTGGGTGAAAAATATGTATATAACAGGTAGAGGTCAGTTTTCTATTTGTTATTCATTGACCATGAATTTTACTTTGCAGAAATATTTGAGCATGTGACTTATCATTCTTGTAGAAAAAGCACACTAAAAACACTTAAAATGCTTGTTTAATCATATCATTAGATTCAGGCCTGCAGTGATTCATTTTCAAATTTGAAATAAGGGGTCCCTAGGACTCGCATAATTTGAATTTATGAGTCCCAACCTTGAACCCAGCAGCACATGGGTATAAAGTGCACTTTGAGATAATGAACTCAGAAGTTGCTGTAAACTTCGGGTTATTTCATTTTGAATTTTATATCACAGATGCTTAGAAAACTTGTTTGCTGGTATAGTAGTGAACAAAATGTTGGTCATTTTGACATTTCAATATGAAAAATATATATTAATGTTCCAAATATTGCTAAAAATTCTGCATCCCAGGGACTCAAATATTTAAAAGATATGAGTCCTTTATGAAATATGTGCATGTTTGATGCAGGACGCGCAACAAAATGAATCACTGGGCCTGTGGAGAGAATGAGCCACTCAGGTGGCTCTAGTTGATAACCCCCTGAATGGTCTCCTTACTCTAGTATTACTGTAAATAATTGTCTGTGTATATTCTGTTGTAGGGTTCCTAGAGAAGGAGATAAAGAAGGATGGTATTCCTATGTTAGATACTGGAGACAATCCTGATGCCCCACAACCCAGAGAGATGATTGATCTTGAGGTAAGTAGATAAACTATTATCCATATTTTAGATACCAGAAGCAATCCTGATGCCCAACAATAAAGAGAAATGATTGATCAAGAAGTGGGTAGATAAAATATTTTCCTTATGTCAGATACCGGGGACAATCCTGACACCGCTCAACCAAGAGAGGTGATTGATCTAG
This sequence comes from Fragum whitleyi, assembly GCA_948146395.1. Classification (NCBI taxonomy): domain Eukaryota; kingdom Metazoa; phylum Mollusca; class Bivalvia; order Cardiida; family Cardiidae; genus Fragum; species Fragum whitleyi. Next base: position 39,537,968 of record OX411547.1, on the reverse strand, counting down.
AGATGGGTTGATAAAATATTGAAATTGAGCTCACAGAATTGGTACTATTGTTCAAATTAGCAATAAATTGAAGCATATTTAAGGTAGCTTGTAGTTCAATGTCTTAACTTAGTAAATTATTGGAAATAAGCTTATCTGGAACATATATCCTCGCTGAAAAGACTCCAAGTTTGTTTTACCTTCCATACAAATCGACCTAGAATCATGAAACTTTGTTCTATTGGTGCCCATGACCGAAGAAAGTGCCCTATTGTTTTTGGATCACAAAGGCTAAAGGTCAAAGTCACAATTTAAATTTGTCAGAAACCATTTCCAGAAATGGGACAAAGTTCAATTGTGACCTGTCTTCTGGTAAAAGTCTATTTTAAGAATTTTTTCCATTGTGAGTAGATATACAATTTGATCTAAACCGTTCAGAAATCTCCAAGGTCACAAGCCAAGGTCAAATCTTATAATATTCTTTCAAAAGCTAGACAGCACTTGTCCTTGGACAACCATTCTAACAATTTCTCCTTTCATCACAATGCTTCTTTATATTCAAGCCCCTCTTTTAGTATTAACACACTTACTTTATTCAATATTAATGAGTGATTTTAAAAAAATGGTTATTTGTCTTCCTACCAGTAGATATTGAGTACTTGGAGGTTGGTATTACTGCCCTGTGTTCAGAATGACAAAACTGTGCAAACTGCTTTCTTATTATACTAGCCGCGGCAATAGCGCAGTTGGTAGTGTGCCGGACTTCTAATCCAGGGGTCTATATTCGCACGGGTTCGATCCCCAGCCGCAGCACTTATCCTTTCCGACATTTGTCTTCCACCAATGGGTAGATAATCGTAAACCTATGTGGAATAGCAACTGGAGGCTAGGAAAGGGATGTGGTGGTAGTACTGGTGTGAGAAATACCAGGAATCCATCGTTAGGTGCTCCAGTCGTCGCGATATAACTGAGAGATTGTTGAAAGCGACGTAAAACCCCAATTCAAATCAAATTTCTTATTATACTCCAATTTGTGTGCAAGTGCACATGCAAAGAGGGATAAAATTTGCAAACATTTTGCAGCATTTTGTCATCTGGAACACAGGGCTGGTCCACCTCTGTATGACTTAAATATTGTAGGAAATGGTGTTTTATTTCAATAAACCTTACTGTCTGTTGGATGAATTATAACCAAGCAATCAACTTAAATATATCAATTCGATTACAGGCCACTTTTGAAAAGCTAGAATCAGAGATGACTGATGTTAATGCCAATTCTGAAGCTTTGAAGAAGAACTTTCTAGAGTTGACAGAGTTGAAACATATCTTGAGGAAAACACAGACATTTTTTGATGAGGTAAGTAAACATGCCAGACCTATCCAGGCTTTTCTTCTTTTTTCAAGGTCACTTTTCTTAAGGTCCAAAGATTAATAGAATCATTCCTTAACCATCTGAATTTCTGGTGGGAACAAACCACTTTATGAAATTATTATTGTAATGAAAAGGTAATGATCTGTGATCACAAAGTCAGATAATGTCTTTCATGGAAACATGACTTACCCCAATTCGAATAAAGATAAACCCTTGGTTTCATATAGACTTGAATTTATTTCAATCAAGCAGAGTTGTTGTTTCGAGTCTACAGATCAAAAGTCTTGAAAGAACAATCCTAGTTGGATGAATTTAACTTCTAGTCCATGGTTATCATGTATATGGCTATATATAGTGTGTATATCAAACGCTGGCGTATACCTAATACTGGTGATTGTCGAAAAAATTGAATTACAGATGCTTCTGCAAATGAAAACATTCACTTCCACAGAGAGTAATTTGTTTTGATATGGACTACTAACAAGCTCATTTCTACAGAATAAAAAATCTCTTTTTTAGCTCCATTGTCATGGTGGAGTGTCCGTCATGCATCTGTGCGTTCATCCGAAAACCTTTTCTTTAAACATCTTCTCCTCCCAAACCAATAGGCAGATTTTTATGAAACTTGGTAGAAATGATCCTTGGGTGACCCTCTTCTTAAATTGTTAAAGAAATTTTGATTGACCCCCAAATATGGGCTTGGCAGGGTGGGGCATTTTTCGCTTTAAAATCTTTAAAAAACTTCTCCTCCCAAACCATTGGGCTGATTTCAATGAAACCTGGCATGAATGTTCCTTAGATGACCCTTTTCTAAAATTGTTCAAGAAGTTGTGATTGATCCCCAAATATGGGCGTGGCAGGGCAATAGTCTGTGGTTATTAAAGCCAGTGGAGCGATACAGGCCATCTTGGACCTCTTGTTTTTCCCTATTAATCATAAAATATTTGTTAATTGTGAAATAATGCAATTCTTATACAACTTGCCTAACTATTTTCTGTAAAAAATAAACACGCAGCAAAGTTACTTTGAAATGCTGATTGGGCAATCAATCTGCTTCTACTGACCTTTCAACTTTTCCTGCGTGAATAAATGTCACGCATTTCCTTATTTGGAAAGCAATAATCTAGTACTGGCCCTAACTGCCATATTCCACCCCCTAAACTAATTATTGAAAATTTTAATTCAAGAAATAACATTTATCCATTTTTATACGCCCAAGGGTCGTATTATGTTATGGCCTCAGTCGACCGTCTGTCCGGCTGTTAGCAATTTTTGGTGTGCGCAACTCCTCCTAAACTATCAATGGGAATGAACTGAAACTTGGCACAATTACTCCATGATGTCTAGTTGTGCATAAGACCTTTGAAATTCAAATCACTCCTGTCATTCTTGAGAAATCTTGAATTATCTGCCCTTGAATATAACCAAAATCACTGTTTTTTGTGTGCGCAACTCCTGCTAAACTATCAAAGGGAATGAGCTGAAACTACACACAATTACTCTCTGTGATGACTAGTTGTGCATAAGACCTTTGAAATTCAAATCGCTCCTGTCATTCTTGAGAAATCTTGAATTATCTGCCCTTGAATATAACCCAAATCACTGTTTTTTGTGCGCGCAACTCCTGCTAAAACTATCAATGGGAATGAGCTGAAACTACACACAATTACTCTCTGTGATGTCTAGATGTGCATAAGACCTTTGAAATTCAAATCGCTCCTGTCATTCTTGAGAAATCTTGAATTATCTGCCCTTGAATTTAACCCAAATCACTGTTTTTTGTGTGCGCAACTCCTGCTAAACTATCAATGGGAATGAGGTGAAACTACACACAATTACTCTCTGTGATGTCTAGATGTGCATAAGACCTTTGAAATTCAAATCGCTCCAGTCATTCCTGAGAAATCTTGAATTATCTGCCCTCGAATTTAATGAAAATCACTTTTTTTGTGTGTGCAACTCCTGATAAACTATCAATGGGAATATGCTGAAACTAGACACAATCACTCCCTATGATGTCTTGTTGTGCATAAGACCTTTGAAATTCAAATCGCTCTAGTCATTCCTGAGAAATCTTGAATTATCTGCCCTTGAATTAAATGAAAATCACTATATTTTGTGTGCAACTCCTCCTTAACTATCAATTGAAATGAGCTGAAACTAGACACAATTACTCTCTATGATGTCTAGTTTCGCATAAGACTTTTCAAATCAAAATGCTCCAGTCATTCTTGAGTTATCTTGGATTATCTGCCTTTAGTTAATGAAAAACAAAATTTCTTGTCAGCTCATTTTCTCCTACATTTAGGATGGGAATTAAAGGAAACTTGACATAATGACTCTGTAGGTTGTCTATTTGTGCTTAGGACTAAAACTATTTTCATTTTTAGCTCACCTGAGCACAAAGTGCTCAAGGTGAGCTATTGGATCGTAGAATGTCCGTCGTCCGTCGTCAGTCGTCCGTCGTGTGTCGTGTGTCGTGCATCGTCCACAATTTCTTTAAACATCTTCTCCTCCTAAACCAGTGGGCCAATCTTGATGAAACTTGGCAGGGATGTTCCTTGGGTCAAGCTCTACCAAAGTTGTTCAAATAAATGAAATCCACCCTTAACTTTCCCTTTACCCTTAACAAAAAGGGTGAAAATATGAAAATCTTTAAAAATCTTCTTCTCTGAAACCATTAGGCAGACAGCTTTCATATTTAGTATGTAGCATCATCTAGTGGACCTCTACCAAGTTTGTTCATATCAAGACCCTGGGTTCATATTTGGGCTTTGCCCAGGCCCAACCCTTTTTACATAGAATCAAAGAGCGAAAATCTTTAAAAATCTTCTTCTCTGTAACCAGATGTAAGACAGCTTAAATATTTGGTGAGTAACATCACCTAGTGGGCCTCTACCAAGTTTGTTCATAACAAGACCCTTGGGTCATATTTGGGCTTTGCATGGGTGCATCCCTTTACCTCTTATGAGCACGAAGGGTCAAAAAATGAAATATTCTAAAATCTTCTTCTCTGAAACCAGAAGGCAGACATTTTTCATATTTGGTATGTAGCATCATCTAGTGGACCTCTACCAAATTTGTTCATATCAAGACCCTGGGGTCATGTTTGGGCTTCCTGGGCCCAACCCTTTTTACATAGAATCAAAGAGCGAAAATCTTTAAAAATCTTCTTCTCTGTAACCAGATGGCAGACAGCTTTAATATTTGGTGTGTAGCATCACCTAGTGGGCCTCTACCAAGTTTGTTCATATCCAGACCCTTGGGTCATATTTGGGCTTTGCACGGGTGCATCCCTTTTTCTCTTATGAGCCGGAAGGGTAAAAAAATGAAAATCTTCAAAAATCTTCTTCTCTGAAACCTGAAGGCAGACAGCTTTCATAATTGGTATGTAGCATCATCTAGTGGACCTCTTTCAAGTTTGTTCATATCAAGACCCTAGGATCATATTTGGGCTTTGCCCGGGCGCAACCCTTTTTAGCTCACCTGAGCACAAAGTGCTCAAGGTGAGCTATTGGGATCGTAGAATGTCCGTCGTCAGTCGTCCGTCGTGCGTCGTCCGTCGTCCACAATTTCTTTAAACATCTTCTCCTCCTAAACCAGTGGGCCAATCTTGATGAAATTTGGCAGGGATGATCCTTGGGTCAAGCTCTACCAAAGTTGTTCAAATAAATGAAATCCACCCTTAACTTTCCCTTTACCCTTAACAAAAAGGGTGAAAATATGAAAATCTTTAAAAATCTTCTTCTCTGAAACCAGAAGGCAGACAGCTTTCATATTTGGTATGTAGCATCATCTAGTGGACCTCTACCAAGTTTGTTCATATCAAGACCCTGGGTTCATATTTGGGCTTTGCCCAGGCCCAACCCTTTTTACATAGAATCAAAGAGCGAAAATCTTTAAAAATCTTCTTCTCTGTAACCAGATGTAAGACAGCTTAAATATTTGGTGAGTAACATCACCTAGTGGGCCTCTACCAAGTTTGTTCATAACAAGACCCTTGGGTCATATTTGGGCTTTGCATGGGTGCATCCCTTTACCTCTTATGAGCACGAAGGGTCAAAAAATGAAATATTCTAAAATCTTCTTCTCTGAAACCAGAAGGCAGACATTTTTCATATTTGGTATGTAGCATCATCTAGTGGACCTCTACCAAATTTGTTCATATCAAGACCCTGGGGTCATGTTTGGGCTTCCTGGGCCCAACCCTTTTTACATAGAATCAAAGAGCGAAAATCTTTAAAAATCTTCTTCTCTGTAACCAGATGGCAGACAGCTTTAATATTTGGTGTGTAGCATCACCTAGTGGGCCTCTACCAAGTTTGTTCATATCCAGACCCTTGGGTCATATTTGGGCTTTGCACGGGTGCATCCCTTTTTCTCTTATGAGCCGGAAGGGTAAAAAAATGAAAATCTTCAAAAATCTTCTTCTCTGAAACCTGAAGGCAGACAGCTTTCATAATTGGTATGTAGCATCATCTAGTGGACCTCTTTCAAGTTTGTTCATATCAAGACCCTAGGATCATATTTGGGCTTTGCCCGGGCGCAACCCTTTTTAGCTCACCTGAGCACAAAGTGCTCAAGGTGAGCTATTGGGATCGTAGAATGTCTGTCGTCAGTCGTCCGTCGTGCGTCGTCCGTCGTCCACAATTTCTTTAAACATCTTCTCCTCCTAAACCAGTGGGCCAATCTTGATGAAATTTGGCAGGGATGATCCTTGGGTCAAGCTCTACCAAAGTTGTTCAAATAAATGAAATCCACCCTTAACTTTCCCTTTACCCTTAACAAAAAGGGTGAAAATATGAAAATCTTTAAAAATCTTCTTCTCTGAAACCAGAAGGCAGACAGCTTTCATATTTGGTATGTAGCATCATCTAGTGGACCTCTACCAAGTTTGTTCATATCAAGACCCTGGGGTCATATTTGGGCTTTGCCCGGGCACAACCCTTTTTACATAGAATCAAAGAGCGAAAATCTTTAAAAATCTTCTTCTCTGTAACCAGATGGCAGACAGCTTAAATATTTTGTGTGTAGCATCACCTAGTGGGCCTCTACCAAGTTTACTCATAACAAGACCCTTGGATCATATTTGGGCTTTGCACGGGTGCATCCCTTTATCTCTTATGAGCACGAAGGGTAAAAAAATAAAAATCTTCAAAAATTTTCTTCTCTGAAACCAGAAGGCAGACAGCTTTCATATTTGGTATGTAGCATCAACTAGTGGACCTCTACCAAGTTTGTTCATATCAAGACCCTTGGGTCATGTTTGGGCTTTGCCCGGGCGCAACCCTTTTTACATAGAATCAAAGAGCGAAAATCTTTTAAAATCTTCTTTAATCGAAACCAGAGGGCACACTGCTTTCATTTTCGGTATATAGCATCATCTTGTCGGCCCCTACCAAGTTTGTTCATAACAAGACCCTTGGGTCATAATTGGGCTCCACCCGGGCGCATCCCTTTCAGCTCATCTGAGCATGATGGGTGAAAATGGGAAAACCTTCAAAAATCTTCATCTCTGAAACCATAAGGCAGACAGCTTTCATATTTAGAATGTAGCATCATCTAGTGGACCTCTTCCAAGTTTGTTCATATCAAGACCCTAGGGTCAGTTTTGGGGTCCACCCGGGTGCATCCCTTTTTACATAGAATCAAAGAGCAAAAAGGCATATCTGTCTTGCTCTACGCTGAAAATGTTCCATGGTATTGATCTTAGGCAATTATCTTCTTTTTGACATCTGCCTATCTAATTAATGTGATGTCCCAGGGGTCATAGAGACTCAGGTGAGCGATCTAGGACCATCTTGGTCCTCTTGTTACATAGAATCAAAGAGCGAAAATATTTTGAAATCTTCTTTAATCGAAACCAGAGGGCACACTGCTTTCATTTTTGGTATGTAGCATCATCTTGTGGGCCCCTTCCAAGTTTGTTCATATCAAGACCCTTGGGTCATATTAGGGCTCCACCCGGGCGCATCCCTTTCAGCTCATCTGAGCACGATTGGTGAAAATGGGAAAACCTTCAAAAATCTTCTTCTCTGAAACCAGAAGGCAGACAGCTTTCATATTTAGAATGTAGCATCATCTTATGGACCTCTTCCAAGTTTGTTCATATCAAGACCCTGGGGTCACTTTTGGGGTCCACCCGGATGCATCCCTTTTTACATAGAATCGAAGAGCAAAAAGGCATATCTGTTTTACTCTTCGCTGAAAACATTCCATGGTATTGATCTTAGGCAATTATCTTCTTTTTGACATCTGCCTATCTATTTAATGTGATGTCCTAGGGGTCATAGAGACTCAGGTGAGCGATGTAGGACCATCTTGGTCCTCTTGTTAAAGTAAGTCCAGATTTATCTGCCCTTTACTTCACAAAATAGTTTAAATTTACTGATTTTTTGGTGCGTGTGTGTGCACAACTCCTACAATTTTAATTGGATTGAAATGAATCTTGCCATAATGTAACCCTGATATTTGGTTAAGCATAAGACTTCAGAAATTCTAAAAGCTTGGGTCTTTCTTGTATTATCTGCCCTTGAATTGATTGAAATTCACTATTTTTCTTTTGTGAGCAACTCGTCACACTTTGAATTGGAATGAACTGAAACTTGCAAAATAACTGTTTGGCATAAAGTTGTGCATAAAATCATTTTCAATTTACACCCAAAATGTCATACTATGTTATGGCACCAGTTGTCTGTCTGTCTGTTTGAAATATTTTTAGCTATCATTCAAGCTCACGTTACTGACAAGCCAAGGTTACTCACAAGTGCCATGGGGCGTATATGCGCTGCTCTGCAAAGCTCTTGTTAAAGATTTTTTTACTAATGCCAACTTCCAATTCAATGGAAAATACAAAAATAAAAATTTGGTGTAAATTTTATCAGGAAAAAACTTTGGCAATGGCGAAATATCCGTTGATAACTAATGAGCTGTTTGATATAATTCTTTCCTGTTTTTATTTTACTGAAATTTTGTAAGATCGTTCATTTAATAATACTAAAAATAATAATAATAATAATAATAATAATGTCCTTATTTAAAGAGTGGGTCCGTGGTCTAGGGGTAGAGCGTCGGCCTCTTGACCAAAAGCTCCTGAGTTCGATTCCTGGGAGTGGCTTTTGATCTTGGTTCCTTCATTCCCACACAATCGGCGCGAGTACTAGTGGATTTACCAGGAAGCAGAATCGAGAGGGATTAATCTAAGTTGTAAGAACTTGTTTCCCAATCGATGTAAAATAATAGGTTTAAACCAAACCATTCAAAGAGGCTACACATTTGTTTTCCCATTCTTCCATGTGGGCCTCTTATATCAGAGGGAATGCATAAGAATATATTCAGGTGAATATAAAATGACAATTTGATATGTCTAATAAAATAATCAAACATTACCAAGAAGTTTAGCCAGTAGCACTTAGGATAAATCACCCAGGGTACATTTTATCAAATCGCCGGTAATTCTGTGTTTTGACAAGAACCAATTTACCTTCAACCTCATGATAATACAATTGTGTCAGGGGCCAGAAATATTGTTTTTTGTACTTAAAATAATGTCAAGATTTTAGAAACATATCAAACTGGATGAATCTATTAGAAATTATATAATCCCATAAGGTAAAACAAACAGTCTCAATTTTTTTCTTATATCAACAGTAATACGTATCCCCGGCAAACATAGTTCTTTTTATCCTCCACCCCACAGATGAAGGATATTGTATTGCCTTGTCTGTCAATCCATGTCTCCACCCTTTTGTACTTCAGTCTGTGCATTTTCTGTGTGAGCTTGTCTGAAGTATTACTCCTTCATTTGAAGATGGATTCTAAAATAACTGAACACAATCATTCTTCATTATGAGTAGATGATCCATTAAAAGAATATTTTAGGAAACTCAATGTCACAGGTCAATGTCAAATGATGAAATTGAGCTTTTCTTGTGCATTAAACAACAAAAAAAAAGAAGAGAAAAGTATATTTTTTTTTTTTTTTTTTTGGAGAAAATTGGATTCAAGATTGAGGATCCTACTTTTGTCTATAATTTCTGACCTGGGAGGGCTTAATTGAGTCTCCCAGCCTCACAATTTATGTCTCAGGCTATCTTCTGCAATTAAGGATCAATTGTCATGGAAAAGGGGACATTCATATCAAATTTCTTTTGAAAGCCACTTCTCCTGCAATTAAGGACCAATTTGGAAGAAACTTCCATAAAATATTTGTGGTCATCTTACCTTGTATAAAAAGGGGCTTTTTGTATGAGTATGTGGATGATAGGAAACAAATCATCAATTTAGGATTGATTTGGTTGATGCTTTCAAGAGTTATTTTAGGCTTGACAACTGGGTGTTGGTGTGAGAATCTGTGTCTGCGTTGGCATAATGCTGTGATTAAGTTTTTATGTGCAAGTATGTCAAATCTCTGTTCTTCTAAAGCTATTGCTGTGAAACTCTGCACATGCTTCTGTGACCAGTATACCAGCCTTTTGACAAAGATTCATTACTCTGATAAGTAATATAGTGGAATTGGAAACTCTTGGTTATTTTTTTTACCTGAAACTGTTGTTTTCAGACTTGGAAACTCTTGGTTATTTTTTTTTACCTGAAACTGTTGTATATCAGTTATATCTCTATTTCTTCTTGAGTTTTTGCATGGGAACTTTGCACATGCTTCTAAAATCATAATATCCTCTATGATTGGATTAAACCTATTTATTTTACATCGATTGGGAAACAAGTTCTTACAACTTAGATTAATCCCTCTGGATTCTGCTTCCTGGAAAACTCTATGATAAGATTCAATACTCTGATATTGAATTTAGTGGATTTTTAACCCTTTTTCTGGACTTAGAAATTCATGTTTAATTAGCTAAACTGGCTGAAGGCCAGGGAGCTATTGTCATGGCAGAATTTCCGTCATGTATCCAACTGTGCGTCCGTCCATTCGTAAATTTTTCTTTAAACATCTTCTCTTCCTTACCCAATGGGTGGATTTCGATGAAACTTGGCCAGAATGTTCCTTGGGTAACCCACTTCTGAAGTTGTTCAAGAAATTTTGATTGACCCCCCAAATATGGGCGTGGCAGGGCGTGGCAGGGCCTGGCTTATTTTGAGCCGAAAACTTTGAACAACATCTCCTCCTGAACCATTGGGCTGATTTCAATTGAAACTTTACCAGAATGTCCCTTGGATGGCCCTCTTCTAAAGTTGTTCAAGAAATTTGGATTGGTCCCCAAATATGGGCATGGCAGGGCGGAGCTTATTTTGAGCCTGAAATCTTTGAACAACATCAGAACCACTGGGCCGATTTCAATCTAACTTTAACAGAATGTTCCTTGGGTGACCCTCTTCTTAAGTTGTTTGCGAAATCTTTATTGGCACATAAATATGGGTGTGGCAGGGTGGGGCTTTTTTTGAGCCAAAATCTTTGAACATTGAGAGATCGGGGGCATATTGTTTTACTCGTGTCCGTCTGTCCTTCCATCTGTCTGTCTATCCGTCTGTCTGTCGTCTGTCCGAAAACTTAATCAAACTTAACCTTTGCCTTATCTTCAAGCCTATAATATTCAAGATACAAGGCTCATATTTGGCATGATGATAGATCACAATGATCTGCATCTGCTGGTACCAAAATCAAAGTCATGTGACAATGTCAAGGTCATCTGTCAAGGTCAAACTTTGAAAAAAATTGCTGTTACGGGGGCATTAGTGTTTCACAAACACATCTTGTTTTCCATGTAATTTTACTTTTACATATTAGTTATATGAGTTCATTCTGATAGCTCAGTTTCAATTTGAAAGAAGTCAGAAATCCTTCTGAATGTTGGTGACCTTAATTACCTTCTATTTTCAATATCACTCCTTCAAGTCTTGAGATATTTAAGCCAGTGGAGCGATAAAGGCCCTCTTGGGCCTCTTGTTTTTTTATGTGTAACTGTGGTGTATCAGATATAGCTCTGTTATAACCTCTTGGTTCATCTTGTGAACAGGAACATATTTCTCATTTTGTTTATTTGATGAGGCATCAAAGTAAATGGGGCTTTCGTTTAAACAATAAGCCTTTTGTGGCGTATCTTGTGTCAGCTGCACTCTTGTTCAATTTATGATTGGATTCTGTTTACTGTTTGTAGGTATTTATCATTAACTTGTCTATAACTTTAATTAAAAAGCAAAAAGCCGCCTAGATGAAAAAAACATAGTTCATTGTTGGATTACAAAACTCTGTGATTTTAGCTTATTCAAGCTACAATTTGAGGTTTCAACACCAATTATATTGACTATCCATAGATTTTGAGTAAGATTCAAAGACATAATAAAAAGCTTCTTAACATCAAAAGTAATTGCAAAGACCTATTATTTTGGCGCTGCTTTGTACTGACAAAAGACATTGATGACACATGGTTTGCATAGATCCCTGATGCATTTGTATGGAGTACATGTTACAATGTATATATGTTGTTACTTTTATATTTTATTTCTTTGTTGTGCCACTGAAAGTTCTAGGAATAAAGTGCTTCAAAATTATGACATTCTTAAAAAGTTAATGTTAAATAAAATATTACTAGTTATATTGGCACATCAATTTCAACACAAAAAATCAACTCAGCAATACAACAAAAATTGTGTTTAAGTATCTCAAAATTGACCTCTGCATTTTGCAGTCTACATCTTGAATGTACTGATGGCTCTGACAAAGCGGTTGTAACTGCCTGTAAATGTAATGGCAGTTACAACTGTTTTACCCATTCGGAACATCACTCGGCCATTTCCGTAAACTGCAACAGACCTCGGGTGTATGTAAGGCGGATGGGTATGTAACAAAATTGTTCTCATCATCTCAAAAATTAAGATTTTTCAGCAGTTATTTAAGAAACTTAAGATATTTATATAAGGATAAGATGGTTTCACGTCAGTGATTTGAACGAGTAGCGTTGGCGACGTTGAATGTTTTCACTCAAAGTTTCGAGGGCTGACTCCAATTTAACTGACGTCATCGAGTTTTTCCAAGGGTTTCCCGTAATTTTTAAAAAAAGTCTGTCTTTGTACATCCGAGGTTGATCGTGAGATTGGCCGAGTGGTGTTCCGAATGCTGTTTTACCCTGAGTCATCAATATGTCAATTTTGACTGGAGGCATAGATAAAAATCAGACAGCTTAAGTTTGAAATGTAGTCTAAGTTCTAAGTTTACACTATCAGTCTCTTTCTCTTTAAGCTCAATGTGTTTATTTGCTTATTTTTGAAAGAAAGATTGACCTAAAATTAGTGCCTTCAGTAAACTCAGTTCTTTGATCTAAAATGAATTATGCAAATCAATGACTAAGTGCAAAACAATTGTAGCTGTCTTTAAACATATAGGCCGATACAACTGTTTTGCCCTGAGCCATCAAAATGTTTTAATTCAGCATGAGTCTGGATAGCATTTTTAATTGTGAACCCATACAAATTGTAATTATTACAAGATTAAGGAAATTTTACTTCCATTTTCTAGCAAAAAACAGATAATAGAGAAATAATATAACCTCTAATTATTTAGAATCTAACTGAAAAAAGAAAGGAATAAAAAACATTGCATTCATTGAATATGAGACTATTAATCAGAATTAATTAGATTACCAATAGAATCTGAAAATGACACAATATTGAAGCCTTTATGCAACCTTAAGATGATTCTTGTTACATTTACACAGAGCTACAGATAGAGGGGGTATTAAGGATTTCTAATTAACTCTTTTTAATAATCATACTTGCACAAATGCTATATTGTGGGTACTCAATGGAATCGTCTTGTCAAGTCAATTCAAATGAGTATGCACAACATAGGGTTTCAGTTAGGATTTTTAGGATTTACTCCCTCTTTTTAGGATTTACTCCCTCTTATCTGTACCTTTGTTACAACATGGCTTTAATCCAAATCACTTCGAAGTTGGCTGACAAATGTCCTTTGAAATTAAGGTACAGGGTATATATTTGGATAATATTTTTGGTCATTCAAAAGAAAAAAAAAAGAGACAGATGCACAGATAGACTGATGAAGAGGCCCCAGAAGGAATTATTTGCTCCATTGAACTAAGGAAGTGAAACCAAAATACTCCCCCAACATTTCAGACCTCATGATTTTTCAAAATGTTGACTATGATTTGCTAAGGAAATCATTAGGAAACCTGGGTTAACATTTGTTAAAGTTCATTACTTCTGGATAGTTGCGGAAATATTACAGTCCACTTCCTTAAAAGTAAAAATTGTGTCACAGAAAGTGCACACATGCAAGAAAAAATCTTGTCAAGTTGGATTGCAATTGGTTCAATGCTAAGACGACATATTTTGGTCCCTATTAAAATTTCAAAACTTAACAATAAGATTGTGATCAAGGCCATTTTTAGCCTCTTGGTTTGAAGTTAAAATTGTTCTAAATAGATTTCAAAAGGACTTGTAGTGGATTAAAGTAATTATTTATCTATAGTTTATTAGTTTATTATCATTATAGAGAATACTTGTTTGTTTCAGTGTAAGGTGGATTAATCTTTCCATGAATGAACAATAAATTAAAGCTATATTTTCTTCTTAGATTCATACATCTTACACAAAATAAAACAATTGTTCTATTTCTTTAATGCAACTTTCAGAGAGAATATGAAATTTGAGGAAAGATCTGCAGGTCAAAATGAATTAACAATGTGTAATAATGGGAGTAACAGCCTAATCTTTTGGTGAACATGCCCCCCCTTCAAATAAGGGGTATCTTGTTTTGCACATGTCAGTCGGTCGGTGAGACTGTGTGTCCATAGATCATTTTCTTGTCTGGAGCATATATCAAAAAGTATGCAAGCTAGAAGCATGAAATTCACAGGTGGGTAGATCTAATTGAGTAGAAGTGCAATGCTTAAGAACTGTTACGCTACTCATCATATTTTTTGAGTTATTGCCCTTTATTGATTGACAAAGAATAGGCCATTGACCTACTCTTATGGAGGGCATAATGTTTTACAAAGTTCTTTTGTTCTACTAGGTTTTGATAAAATTATCAAGTGATAATTTTCAGAGAAGTCTTAAATTAATAGTCTATCACAAAGCATTAAAGAAAATATTATTGTGTGTATATAATTTTGTAGTGATTTGTATCCTTTCACATTTTCTGTTTCTGTTTTCTGCTTATGTTTTGCACGTGGGTGGGGTAATTCTGTTGTTCTTATTAACCTTTCTAACAGGCTGAACATCATCATATACAGGCAATGCATGAACCTGGATTTGCTGAAGATACTGTTGGTCTGTTGGGTGATGAGTTATCAAGGCATGGTGGACAAGCTTTAAAATTAGGGTAAGAAACGTGAAGCCTTTTAAGCTTGATTATATTAGATAAAAGTTAGGAGGGGGATCTAGCAAATGCGTAACTAAGATTTTGAAATTTATACGCACGGAGAAGGCGGCCAACATAGAATATATAGGATAAAGGCATTATATGAACTTTGGAAAAAGATGCTCCCCTTTTCTACTATGTGAGCGTTGATGAATAATCAAAACATCGAAAGTACAGCTTATAAAGCTGTAGTTTCCATGTTATGATCATTCATCAATGACATTTTTCGAAAGAGGATTTATTTTTATTGTGCACTTGTGTTATGTGCATAATGTTAGTTACACCCTTTTCTAGGTACTTGAGCATCAGCATTGATGTAATTTACTATTTCACATTCAAGAATCTGTTTCTACTAATGCTATTACTCTGAAACCTGGCACAAGGTTTAACCCCTACAAAAGTATTATCTAGCCTATAAGAGACATTAATAATTAGAGGGTTCAGTGCAAGACTACTAAGTGCATATACAATGTATATGCACTTAGTACAGTCTTGCACTCAACCCTTGATATTCAATCTAGAGAAATTTTGACCCTTTTTGTGTTTCCCAGTGGTACTTCAGACACATTGTTGTAATAGTGTCCATCTGGTTGTCCATGCGTCTATCAGTAAAATTTAACCTGCAAACTTAACATTTTTCTAAACCTTCAACACTATTTGAGTTACTAAAGTCATATTTGGCCTGAATACATCTCTCATCAATTCAAATCATGGGGTGTCAATGTCAACTGCCAAGTTAAAAGTCAAATTTCCAAAAAGAAAATGCAGTTGGGGGGGGGGGGGGATAGGTGATCCACGCTCACATCTTGTTTTGACTTAATTTGTGATAACAGTACATCTAATGTACAATAGTCCTATATCTACAGAAGTCACTATTCCATCTAATGCAATTGTACAAATAGTTTTTTGTTACTTTGTCACAACTGAAAGTTTTTCTTTAAATGTGATCTCGGATGAATAATCTTGGGCCATATTGTCTCCCATGTCTTGTTGAATCCAACTAATTGTAAATTCTCTTCAGAGCCCATTGAATGAAAATGTTAAAAAGAACAATGTGCAAATTGTAAAGAAAACAAAACAAAACAAGACAAAACATAATTGCAAATAATTTTATTCCCTGAAAGATAAACAGTTTTGTCTTTTTTTTTCAAATTCATAGACAAATATTTGTTATCAGCTTTTATCTGCTTTGAATTTGGACCTTGTAAAATTTTTGTGATGTGGTAAGGGTTTAAAGGTACATACTACATCAACAGATTTGTTGCTGGTGTAATACTGCGAGAGCGTATCCCGGCCTTTGAGAGAATGTTATGGCGTGTATGTAGAGGGAATGTCTTTCTTAAACAAGCCGAGATCGAGACACCTTTAGAGGATCCTATTACGGTATGTAGATAGTCTAGGGATGTGGACAGGTCAAAGTTTTCTTACCTACCTTGAAAAAGATGCCAATAAAATTTTCACCTGTCCAACTTTGAAATTTAGTCTACACAAAACCTGTTGAGATTCACATGCACAACATATTACCATCATTTATCTGTAAATACAAAATATACTTTTAAAATACTGTTCTCTGATTGGTCAATTAGCTTAAAGCGTGATCTAATCCATGGAATATACACTTTGGACAAGCTGGGGGATGTAATTCCACACCAATACATTCTACTATCCAATAGAGTAAAGTCAAGAACCTCTAGAGCTAGTATTACGAAAGCAGCAGCTGTATGGTAGAAATATCCTAAAATTTGATTGAAACAAAATTAGATTTATAGGATATGGGTTAAGAAATATTTTTGGCTGGAAGATACTTAACTTTCATTCCAATTTAAGCAAACTGAACTCTTGAAGATCCAAAGTGTAGTTTAGTTAATATATCCAATTAGAAAGGGTGCTTCAGATATATAATCAATTACTTTCAGGGTGACCAAGTATACAAGTCTGTGTTTATCATATTTTTCCAAGGAGAACAGTTAAAATCAAGAGTTAAAAAGATCTGTGAAGGGTAAGTTTTACATTTAGCTACCCAGGTGTCTGCAGGCAGGAGGAATCTTGTAATAGACATGTGCGAAGTAAGTTTGTAAACGGAAACCGAGACCGAAAACGGTTTAAATTGGGGGGCCGTATCAAAATGTATGAAATAAACGAAAGCCGGGATTTGACCCCTTCATAAGCATTTTAAAGATGGTTTTGAATAATTCTTAAGTAATGTCAAAACATAAAGGTTTATTCCTTGAAATCTGTCTCCGACAAACACCTAACGCTTTCACATCTTCTAAGTACATTACGTCTAAAATTTTGAATAGCCTAGATCTGTTAATGTTCGACAATTGCTACTCAACTTAACTCATTAACTTATTACCAAGGAAAATTGTCTCACCAACTTGACCTATATCTAAGAAAACTATCTTTAACAGATGTACATGTACAGTATCGTGAAAGCATAAATTCAGACCCTAAAGAGTAGATAAGTAAAGATTGGTGTCCGAAGCCTACCCTGATTTCAAGATACAAAAACGTTAATGAACGTTAATTGTACCCCACCTTGCTTGTGACTAAACATACTAAGCAGAGTAACATTTCTAAAATGTTTCGTTGATGTGTCCATCCTGAACGCATGACTAGTTTACTACAAGCTTACGACACCACCTTGCTTGTGACTAAACATACTAAGCAGAGTAACATTTCTAAAATGTTTCGTTGATGTGTCCATCCTGAACGCATGACTAGTTTACTACAAGCTTACGACGCCCGTATACGCCAGAATTGTGCACTGAGTCTGATCAATAGGCTGTCCTAGGCGACCATCCCATGGTGTTACGGGTGTCGTAATTAATCTGGATGTAGCCGTAAACTTACAGTGTGTATGTCCATATTACGGACATTCATCCATAAACTTTATGGGTGCACCTGGAACATATTGACAAAAGCATTTTTTAGCTCGCCCGGGACGAAAGTCTCGGAAGAGCTATTGTCATACCCTCGGATGTCGGCACCAGCGTCAGCGTCGGTGTCAGTGTCCGCATTAGGTTAAAGTTTTTTATTTCTATCAATATTTATCCTAGAGGCTTTATTTTTTACAGAAACACTCATTAGGGCATAGGCTTTCATTTGAGACCAACATCCATGTCGAAATGACCTCTAGACTGTGACCTTGACCCTTTCAAAAAAACTTTAACCAAAAACTTTAACCAAAAGCTTCAACCAAAAAAACTTTCACCTTGCTTATATTTTCTGTAAGCTTTAAACTAGAGACATCATTACTTCATATGCACACTCATTAGGTGATAGGCTTTCACCATAGACAAAGGTCCTAGACAATTTGACCTTGACCTTGACCCTTTGTGGACTTAGAAAAACTTTAACCAAAAGCTTCAACCAAAAAAACTTTCACCTTGCTTATATTTTCTGTAAGCTTTAAACTAGAGATATCATTACTTCATATGCACACTCATAAGGTGATAGGCTTTCACCATAGACAAAGGTCCTTGACAATTTGACCTTGACCTTGACCCTTTGTGGACTTAGAAAAACTTTAACTGAAAACTTTAACCAAAAACTTTAACCTTGCTTATTATTTTCTGAATGCTTTAACCTAGGGACATCATTACTTCATATACATACTAATTAGGTGATAGGCTTTTGTGAGAGATCAAGGTCCTTGATAATTTGACCTTGACCTTTTATGAACTTAGAAATACTTTAACCGAAATTCTTTTACCAAAAACCTTAACCTTGCTTATATTTTCTGAATGCTTTAACCTAGGGACATCAGTACTTCATATACATAGTCACCAGATGAAAGGCTTTCACCAGAAACCAAGGGCCTTGACAATTTGACCTTGACCTTGACCTTTTATGGACTTGGAAAAACTTGAACTGAAAAACTTTAACCAAAAATTTAACCTTGCTTATATTTTCTAAATGCTTTACTCAGGGACATTATTACTTCATTCACATACTCACTAGGTGAAAGGCTTCTACAGTGACCAAGGTCTTTCACAATTTGACCTTGATCTTGACCTTTTGAGGACTTAGAAAAATTTTAAAGAAAAACTTCATGTTTGATACATAGAAATTCCATTGGTAACCTCATCTGCTTGTAGGCTTTCAGTTTACCCTAACCTTATACATGCAATAAAAACAAAAAAAGTTTTTTATATTTCTTAATTACTACTCAAACAGATATATATTAGATCATGGACTTTAACATTGAAAGAAACCACTTTGAACTTCGGTCTTCGGTCAAGCGCTGTTTTTGACAAGCAGCTGTTTGGGCGAGCTACGTTGTCCGCGGACAACTCTTGTTTTACTTTTCTATTTATTTCAACGAAAATAAGCGTGCGCATCCTCATTTTGTACGAAACTGTATATATTTTTGTGGTTCAACTGCAAACCTAAAGAGCGCACCCTCATAATTTTGGACGTGCTCCCTTAGAAGTTAAAGAATTGTATGTATTTCTACTGCTAGAGCTGTCATTCAAACCTAGTTTACATTTGACTTATGGAGCCCGTAAGGTGCCCGTAACTCGCCATAACCCCAAAATCGTGCAGTGCCCGTGTGGCGACATACAGTGTCCGTGTGACCATGGCACGATTATCGGTTGCCAAAGATTTTGAATAAGAATAGTTAAACATGTTTAAAATCGCAAGACAGCACAGAGACCGTAGACACATCTTCGATGCATCGTGCGATCTCCGCACGGACATCGCACGGTCACCGTGCGATGTTTTGTCTATAAGTCTTTAACAGATTATCCTATGGTCCTCGCGCGGCTACCCTACGATGAATTACGGCAGCCGCACAGTTTACAGTGTAAAAACTTGACAAATCGCACATTCTTTATGCGGGGATCGCATGATTACCTTGCGATCGCCTCAAGGGCACCTTAATGGTATTTGTGACAGCTTTTTGAAAATCTGTGTGGACACCACACGATTTTGTGAACACATTCACCGTAGAAAATAAAATCGTACAATGTCAAAATTGTCATTCAATAAATCGCTGGCTGTGATATAGTATGGTGGCCGTAACAAATGTTAACTAGGCTACAGACATAGTAGTTCACTCGCTTTTCAGAACAGTGTGGTCCCTTTTATGAATTCCGACAGAGTAAACTGTCTATTTTAGGGTATGAAATATAATAAAAAAACTGCCAAGTTTTGGCGGCAATCTTGCATCCATTATCTATCTAGGTTGCAGTTACAAGATTATCTTTAACAACTATTTTTCTAGTCTACATAATTTACATGACTTTTTAATAACGTTTTTTCTTTGATTTCAACTATCCCTATTTAAAATGAAATATGAAAAGAAAATATTCCTCGATCTCAAGTTCTAAGGACATTATTGTATTGCAAAGCTGGTCATCGGTATGTGGCAATCGCCAATAACTATAGTTATTTTTACACTGTAAACCGTGCGGCCACCCTACGATCATCAACGGGACCCGCGCGAGGACCTTAGGATTATACGTTAAAGACTTATAGGCAAGCCATTGCACAGTGCCATGCGATATCCGTGCAGCAATCGTGCGATGCCTCTATGACGAGTCCACATGCTACGGTCTCTGTGCAGTCTTGTGATTTTTATAAACTTGTATTAATTTTTTTTTACAAAATCACACAGTCCACAGCACCCGTAAAATTGTGCGATGATCGCACGGGCAACATACGGATTGGTTAAACGTACCGTTAGTTTCAGTGAAGGTCGCCGTCATATCACAGTTGGTAGCGCTTCGGACTGTCAATCTAAAAGTCCTGGTTTTGATCCGCAACGGCACTCATTCTTTCTGACTTTTTGGATCCGACCGATGGGCCGATAATTGTAGACCTATGTGTGATAGCAGCTTGAGGTTAGGAAATGGTGTAATGGTAGTACCATTGTGTGAAATATCAGGAATCCCTTGTAAGGTGCTCTAACCTCAGCTATATTACTGAAAATTGTTGAAAGCGGCGTAAAACCACTTTCAATAACAAGTTCCTTTTAAAATGTCTTCCTAGTGTATACGAAATATATGGTCATTGTATTTTGCGTTTCCATTGGAATAAATCCGGCAGCATAGACCGTATAACTTGATGATACTCATGTACCTCATATGTTAGAGGGTAAATAAGACAAATTGAACAGGTATTAGAACAAACAAATTTACAAAGAGATGAGGAGGTGGACATATATTAACCTTCTTGATCCAAAATATTGGTTAGGGATCAATATATAGACGATATTTCTTTAATATCTTGGCAAGCCATTGCACAGTGCCATGCGATATCCGTGCAGCAATCGTGCGATTTCTTGGATAGCTAGTTGACTATCAAACTGTACAGACGTGTTTTTTGTGCTCTGATCTTTTCATGTTATAAGAAGACTTATATAATTTGGATTCTGACAAAAGTTATATGAAGTTGTTCCTTATTATCTATGCTATATGTTGACTTGACTGGATTTAATGTTTATTGGTGAATTTTGGATTTATTTGAGGAAAACTTTTAAAATTAATTGATAAACTAGAGAAGTTTGGATTTAACACCTGTCATCACTTATTTGTTCTGTGCAAATAAACATTTATCCTCTTTTTCAATAATGACTTTTGGCCAGATGGTCCAGTTTTATTTGAACAGCGGATTATACTAAGTGCTAAAGCTGTAATTAGCAGATAGATTATTACATTCCTGGTTGACTCTATCCTTCCCAAATATGTAATAGAATGGCATCTACATCTTTGAACTTTTTAGCCTCAATTTTATTTGGGACTACTCAATCATCATTCTCTGGCTTTACCTCTGGAGATCTGAGCACTGAAGCAGCAGAAAACTGTACCATTAATGAACATGCAAATAGTTCATCAAACCCCCTGTTAAATTCCTTACAAGAAGAAGAAAATCAACAACCAACTTTGTCTGATTATATTACAGTTCAGCAGAACAAAGGAAGCTGCACTCTAATTTTTGACCATGAAGTACTTGAGCCAGTGAAATCTTACTTGGACAAAAATCTTTCTCTTAACAAATGTGATCACCAAAATGGGTTTATTTATAAGGTTTCAACACAAACTGTTACTCTTTTCCCTTCAACATCAAGAATTCTGGTGCAGGGATATGATTATATGTCATGGATTACTGACTTTCTGGCAATTAAGCTTGATGAATTACATTGTGACAATCAACAAACAAGGGTGAAGGTAATCGACTCTCAACCAAGATCATCTACTCCCTTACCAGAATGTATTCCAGAATTCAATCCTGAAAACAATGAAAAAATTGATTCGTTTGCTGATCACTCATCAATACTGTATCCAGCAACTGACCAGTTTACGAGTAGTGACGTCCATCTGAACGAAATTTCCAGTGTACTTGAAACAAATGTGCATAATAACGAACTCTCACTTTTAAAGGAGAAGATAGTTCAGCTTGAGAAACAAGTCTCAACTATTTCCTTGTTACTGGGCCAAAAATCAAAGATGCTAAGTGTATCCACCCAGACTGATGACTGCGAACATTTTCCTATAATCAAGTCCACATCTCAATCTACGCAAACTGAACCTGAACAGACAGATACAGTTGAGGTCTTGCCTGATTACTCCCTGGAGGATGTGAGCAATGTACCCCTCCCGCCTGCAGAAAGAGAAAGTGTAGAAGAACCTAATTCAAGCCCTATTAGTGAAAATGAACACAAGACTTTGATAATAGGCTCCTCAATTTTAAAGGGGATCAGGACAAGAAGATTAAATCACACTCATGTTAGAACTCATAGAGGTGCAACCATTGATTCTTTGAACAGAATTTTAAATAAAATGAATCTTAGACAGTATTGTAATATTATTATCCAAGTTGGTGGAAATGACCTTAGTAGTGGTTTTGACTATGACACAGTAGAGGCAAGATTTGATAGGCTACTTTTTTACCTAAAGGATAAAATTAACTCAGGTTGCAGTGTCTATGTCTCTGGCATCCTTCCAAGGGATGATGTAAACCCAACTGAAATGAATGTTAAGCTTCAGAATTTGTGTCACTATCATGATGTCCATTATATCAGCCAAGAGAGATTTTTCTTTGGGTCACATATTAAAAATTATGAAAGTAAAAAACAAATTGTTAAGACTGATGTTGACTGGTCCTTGTTTCAAAAAGACTGCATTCATCTCAACAAGAATGGTACTCTGTCTCTTCTTCACAATATTGACAGCAAGGTTGGCATTCTTAAGAGCAGTAGCCAGCATTGCTGTAGATATTGTGGAGAACATAATCATACCACAGAAAAATGTTTTCATGGCAAACCTATAACATGCTCTGCTTGTCAAAGAGAGGGACATAAACAAAAGCATTGTCATCTTTTTTGAAGTACTGGCAAAGAAGAAAAAGCCAAATTTGTAGATGACTCTCTCAATCAATCTTCATGTTCTGACTTAAACATAAATTCATGTAATTTATTTCACAAAAATGCATTTCTTTTACTCTCTAACTTATGCTCTGAGTGTAATGAAGAAAAATGTTCTTGTGCTAATAGTGCTATTTCTTTATCTGTATACAATGTACCAAATTCAGTTTCTGAGAGTAGATGCAAAGATGTAGGATTAAATAACTCTTCTTTTTACTCAGAAAATGAACAGATTTCAAATTCAATCTCAGATTGTAATCCTTTTAACACCAAACAAACTAATATGAATAAAAATGATTACAATAATTTAAACTTCATGCACTTAAATGTCTGTCATTTAAGCCCAAAATTTGACGAGATTAAAAATTTTATTCATTTGAATAGCAAAACTGATATTTTGGGTTTAGGAGAGACTTTTCTAAATGACAAGTACTCTAATAATGAATTTCAACTTGAAGGGTACCAATTTTTTCGACGTGATCGTCTATCACATGGTGGGGGTATAGTTTTGTATGTCAAAAACTGCATACCCTGTGTTCAAAGAATGGATTTAGAGCTTGAGGACATTGAAGCTATATGGTTAGAAATCAAGTTACATTATCAAAAGTCCTTTATAATAGGGTATATGTATAGACCTCCATCGTCTCTACAAAGCTGGAATAAAAAATTGGAAAATATCCTTGAAAAGATTTATTCTGAAGATAAAGAAATCATTCTTTTTGGTGATTTTAACTATAATTTTGTCAATTCTTCTACAAATAATACTCTTTGGAATAAGATTCTAAATGATTTTAATTTGCAACAACTTGTCAACAAACCCACAAGGGTAACATGTAACTCATCCTCAATCATTGATCATGTCTATACAAATAAATCAGATAAGATAAGAAATGTAAGTGTACCAGTTATGTCCTTAAGTGACCATTATCCTATACAATTTTCAAGAATATCAAACTTTAAAGAAAAGAAGGGTCCGGTACATTCTAGTATCACTTATCGCAACCTTAAGAAATTTAATGCAGAGGCATTTATCTCTGATCTAGAGAAGGAGCCCTGGTCTGATCTTGACATGTTTGATGACCCAGATGATGCTATCGATGCTTTTACGCAAATGTTTTTGAAAGTGCTAGATTCTCATGCACCTCTGAAGCAGAGAAGAGTTAAACATTCAAATCAGCCAGACTGGTTCTGTGAGAGTATCTCCTCAGCCATCCGTATGAGAAATAAAGCTAAGAAAAATAATAATACTGTTCAATACAAATACTGGAGACAAGAAGTAAAGTCTAGAATAATTATTGCAAAAAAGAACTTTTACTCTGAAACAATAAATGATAATAAAAGAAACCCTAAAAAACTTTGGCAAAACCTAAAGGACTTATCAGCAAAAAAGAAATTTTCAGATACACCATTAATTAATGATGAAAACAATTCTCCAATATTGGACCCTAAAAATGCAGCAGACTGTTTCAACAACTTTTTTGCAAATATTTTTACCAAAGTTTCACCTGTAGATAGTCTAAATGAAAGTTGCAAAAGTGCAATTAACAACCATGTCAGTTCAATACTCAATAATAAAACATGCTTTCAAATTCCTCTTCTGACAGAACATGAAATAAATAAACAACTAGATGGCCTTGATGCCTCAAAAAGTACTGGACTTGATGGCCTTAGCCCTAGATTTCTGAAGATTAGTTCAGACGTTATTTCAAAGCCACTAACTAAAATCTTTAATCTAAGTATAACCAAATGTAAGTTCCCCACACAATTCAAATTAGCAAAAGTAACACCTATTCACAAAAAGGGATTAAAACATGATAAGAACAATTACAGACCAATATCAATCTTACCAATCTTATCGAAAATCTTTGAAAAACATGTCTCAGATAGTTTGAAACATTATTTTGAAACTAATCATCTCATGTTTACAAATCAATCAGGCTTTAGGAGTAATCATTCATGTGAAACCGCCCTTACAGCCATAGTTGATAACTGGATATCTGCAATTAATGACAGGAAATTGGTTGGAACAATTTTTCTTGATCTTACTAAAGCTTTTGATCTAGTAAATCATTCTGTCTTAACTGAAAAGCTCCAATGTTATAAGTTGTCTGATCATGCTGTGTCATGGTTTAAGTCATATCTTACAAATAGAACACAAAAAGTATGTATTTCAGGAGAATTGTCTGATCCTCGGAACATCTCATCAGGTGTTCCTCAAGGTTCCGTTCTTGGTCCTCTCCTCTTTGTCATATATATAAATGATCTACCTTTGCATTTGAAAAACGCAAATGCTGACATGTTTGCTGATGACACCTCCATAACAGTTATTGGGAAAACCTGTGAAGATGTCCATTCTTTACTCCAGTCTGAACTCAACTTGATACAGACTTGGTGTGAACAGAATACTATGATAATTAATAGTGATAAAACTAAAGCTATGTATATATCTCCATCACAAAATTCGCAAATGAAGCTACAAAATAGATCAGATCTGCAAATACAACTGAATGGACAAATCATTCAGTATACAGATACAGAAAAATTACTGGGCATTCATGTAGACAGTATGTTAAATTGGAAAGTACAAGTCCAGAATACAATTAAAAAATGTAACTCTTTATTATATCTTCTATTGCGAATCAGAAAATTTTTAAGTCTTGATGTTCGCAAGCTATACTTCAATGCATATATATTACCTCACCTTGACTATTGTTGTACCATATGGGGTAACTGTACCAAAGAGCTACTTGACGATGTTATTAAGTTCCAAAAACGTGCAGCTCGCATAATTTTAAATGAACCAATTGAAACTCCATCAGAAGAGCTTTTCCAAAGGTTAGGGTGGATGAAATTTAGTGACAGAATCAATTATAAAAAAGGTTTTCTGATGTACAAAATTATTAATGATGATAATGGTCCAAAATATCTTAAATCAAAGTGTATCCAGATATCTGATACAAGGGACAAAAGACTAAGATCATCATCAAACAATGATTTGAAAGTGCCTATGCCAAAGTTGGAAATTTTTCGAAAATCTTTTCAATATTCAGGTCCTAAGCTATGGAATACTCTACCTCAATCAGTAAGAGAGTCTGATTCAAAAAGGAAATTCAAATCCAATTACATACGTTGGAAATATCCTCAAGGCATTCATAAGACATAAGTTAGGTTTCTAATGATGTAAATTACTGGCTAGTACATTGTAAATCTTTAAGAGTAATTGGCATAAAGCCTAAGACAAGCATTTGTTTACCAATTTTACTTATATATTTGTTCCATAGATAGTCATCCTAATCAGTTTACAGGACTTATGTTATTGTCAAAAGTTACTATGTTGTGTGTATATAAGCTATTTACTTTCCTTGTTTAAATTCTTTGTTGATGTATCAATTAAGATAATTCTAGGTAGAGCATTTAAGCTACTAATCTTTCAGAATGTTTAATGTCTCTTTCTCTACATTTTATTCTGTCAAACATTTAAATGTAAAACTGACCCTCTATATTAATATTAATTTTAAAGAACAGCATTATTTCTGTAACAGCTATTTGATTTATTAAACAAATATTCAGCATGTATGGATATAGGTATATGTATACATATATTTGTATATGGGTACATCTATATATATATATATATATGGGTGTTGAATTACATTTATATTTTGTTACTTTTAACACTTAAAAGTACTAATAACTTGAACCAGTCTTAATCATTTCCCTCTGTCCAACTATATGAAAACAAAATGGTAAAACTAGAAACTGTTGGTGACATCATCTTTCTTATCTACCACATTGTTTTCCATTATTGAAATAGAAAATCTTTATTGCAAGTATAACATCAAGCTGTTGTTATGTCACTCTAAAAAGGTATATTTAATAAGGCCACAACAAAATGTTTAATTGTTTCTCCTATTAATTTTTATAATCTAAGCCCTTATATTCAATATAGCATGTGTAATTCAATTAACCCTATGCAAGACAACACAAAATTTAGAATGGTCTAGATCAAAGGATGCTGCTTATGACAAATTAAATTTAATGAAACTTTAAAAATCTTTGTCTCCATGGAAAGAAAACATTTTGGACAATGAATGAACTGCTAATAACAAGCAATTTCTTCAAATTCCTCAATGTTTTTGAAAGCTTTTTACTTCAGGGACATCATAAAGATGGATTGTTTTTTGAAATGGGTTAACAAATTTTCACTTGTGTATAACATTGTGTAAATATCTGTGTAATCTCTGTAAATGTGATATTTTGAGGCCCATATGGAAGATTGGGAAACCAAATATGTAGCCTCTTTAAATAAAGTCGTTATTATTATTATTATTATTATTATTATTATTATTATTATTATTATAATATGTTATTATGGTGTTTCGTTAATTTTGATACGACCCCTTTTATTCCGTTATCGGTTTCCTTTTCGGGTTTCCGTTCTCCTTTGCACATGTCTATTATGGAGGCCTCAAACTGTCATTAGTCACATGAAAATCTTCTATGAATTCAGGACAATACATGTCTTTGCTGTTAAAAACAGAGCTACAGATAGAGGGGGTATTTCAAATTATTTCTTACTAAAACCCTACCTTGTTGGTACTCATTTGAACTGTCTCATTGAGACGATTCAAATGAGTACCCACAACATGGGGTTTCATTGCAAAATAAAGATTAAAGACATGCTTTACCCTTTCTTATCTTGACCCTGTAAAATGAACATAAAAATTTTTGTTTAAGCACAGATCTATTATAATCATGGATATCATATTTATTTTGAGTGCATTGATAAAAGCGCAACCATTTGTTCTTCAGAAATTATATTCATTCTGCAAAAGTTTAAAAGTTTCAGTCAATTTTAGCTTGTAGATTCTGAGAAGTCAAATATGGATAGAGCTTTTTGAATGCCTGATTTGCATTGTTGGGCACAATAAGTAAGAGCATGTATATGATGTATTGAGGAAATTTGTAGTTTCACAAGATTCTTTTTTCATTTCAGATTTCGAGCCACGCTGTACCCGTGTCCAGAGACACAGTCAGAGAGACGTGAGATGGCTATAGGTGTGATGACCAGGATTGAAGATCTTAACACTGTAAGTTGTAAACAAGGTCATAACGGCAGTCAAACATAACACATGTGTTGTAAATGAGTGTATTTGACAATTTATTTCTGTGACCGGTCATGCAAAAAGACACCATTTGGTAGTCTGACAAGGGTAAAAAAAATTTGCACTTTGCTCATTTTCTTGATTTAGAATGATCAATCTACATGTATCTTTCTGTAAATGGTTTTGTAAAAGTGACTTCTAGTTGACCTGTTTTAGAACCAATCTCAATTTCAAATCTTTATTTAACACTGTTCCCAGATGGTTCCCTTTTGCGTGATTAGTTTTTTTTTTTGGTCATTGAAATATTTGAATATATCTCTTAATTTTGATTACCCACAAATTTTATACATTATATATTGTTTGTGTGTGGATGTCTCTTATTCATGTCTTAATTATCGACCCATTGATGACAAAAGAATGTTTATGAATGAACACTGCCTGGGATCCATTCACATACAAATACTGAGAATTAAGTCTAATTGGAATCTGTGTTCCACATACAGTCAAATATCTATATGTCGAACTTCGGGGACTTACGTGAAAACTTCAACGTATAGAAAGTTTGACGAAGAGATAAACGGCCATCTTCGGGACAAATATATATGCGGCCATCATTACACTAAGGTATGACAATAAGTAGTGGCGAAATCATGGACGCATTTGATTTGCATGATAAATTAATCACATATGATATGATATGATATATGACACTTCTTTTTATTTACATTTTGTATTTATTCATAAACATAAGATCTATATAAATACATTCATTTAAATCACTATCCCACGGGTCGACTTGAGGTGCTAACTTTAGAAAAAGATGAAAAATCTCGCTTTATAAGATTATAAAGACATCATAACGAACAAATTTCGCTAAATTGAGTGAAAATATTCGACCCAGTCCAGAATACTAGTCAATGCCAATCAAACTTCATTTCCACATTCAACTTTTTTGAAATTCTTTAGTAGCGGCTCAAAAATCTTGCTCCATCAAACGCTTTTATCAAAACTCTGAATATGAATTTTGAGAATCTAGCTGTTACGATCGCACCCCACGTCTTTCGCCAAACAATTCCTGCATCGTATTGGATTACGATGCCTCTGTTATCATTAGGAATATGCATTTTCCCGACTCTTTATATTCTAAAACAATAAATCACCCAAAATTGATATTCTCACTCTGTTACAAACATTCAAACACCATCATGGTAATAATCGATATCCAATATTGGGATCGCGTGTGTCATTTACTGTAGTTGACAGGTCGAAGGTGTGAATAACTGACACGATTGCAATTTTCATCATTCAAGTCTGGGGTTAGTCGTAGAGAAGTGTGAATGCGAACAAACAATGGTGGTTGGACCTTGAAATTGGTTTGATGTATGGAAAATTTCGAGCAATAGATAACAACGTATGGAGGTCGAAATACATAAAAATATAGAGTCAATAGATTGGGACTTGAATAATACTTCGACATAGAGATAACTTTGTCTTATGGACATTCGACGTAAAGATATTTGACTATACTTGTTATAATTTCTTCTTTTCCTGCAATCTTTTCAACCAAAGAACACATAAGTTTTAATATTGTTCTTAAATTATTCATTGTGGTGTCCATGGTCTAGTGACAGAGTGTCGGCCTCTTGACCCAAAGGTCCTGAGTTCAATTCCTGGGAGCGGCTATCAATCTTGGTTCTTTCATTGGCCCAAACAATCAGTGCGAGTACTGGTGAATATTCTAGGAAGCAGAATCGTGGGCGATTAATCTAAGTTGTAGAAACTTGTTTCCCAATCGTTGTAAAATAAACATGTTTAAACCAAACCAAACCAAATTATTCATATATTTGGTCTTTTAATAGGATCAGTCAAGACAAATCAAACCAATCAATTCGATTGATTACAATATTACAATTATTAGCAAGAAGCTTTTGTAAGGAAATCTTCCACTAGGGAGTGTGCTGTTTGAGGAATTTTCTGTCATGTAGAATTTTAGCAAATTTTACAATATTGTAGCACACCTACTTACATTTCTGGTTATTAAAGCATTTTTTTTTCTCTCAATTGTGTTAAAAGCATCCTTTGAAATAGATGCTCTCCTAGATTAAATCTTTTGATGAAATTGCTACAAAAGAAATATTAAGTGAATTGTTAGTTCTCAACGTAGAACACCCACTCTTGGATCAAATTTCTGTGATAAATAGATAAAAAAATTAAATGAAAGGGAATCCACCTTAAGTCTCATTGAAAGGACTGACATTCCTATAATTCAACCCTTTACCCTATCCATGCTGTTCACAGTATATTCTTCTTAATCACAAAGCAGGGAAGTGGAATTCCCATGCCGGACTTGTCCGACATAGAT
Source organism: Fragum whitleyi (assembly GCA_948146395.1). NCBI lineage: Eukaryota > Metazoa > Mollusca > Bivalvia > Cardiida > Cardiidae > Fragum > Fragum whitleyi. The sequence goes on along the minus strand of OX411547.1, from coordinate 39,507,437 downwards.
TTTTCTACCTGCGAACAGGTAATTTTTTCTATGCCACTTGTCCATTGACAAGTAAATACCAGGACAAATATAAGAATTGTCCTAAACAGATCTAAGAGGTTGATTATCAATATATTGATATCAAAGGTTAGAAAACATTGTTTTTGATGAAGAAAAGGCTGGAGTCCAGCATTTTCTTCTTAAAAAAACATTGTTTTCTCAAAATTGATTGATTTTCTTTTTTGATGATATGTTATTTTTGATCCAATCAAGTAAAAAATCATCTTTTACTTGTCCAGGGACAAGTGCAGAAATTCTGTATTTCCAAATCCCTGACAAAGTCATGGAAGACAGTCTTGACTAAGATCAGCCTGCACAGGTGTGCAGTCTGATCTTAGCCTATACTCTCTACTGTATTCTGAATTGTTTTGGAAAAAACTAGAGCCTTCTTGTTCAAAGGCCTCAAAGATTGCCTTTTTCCACTCGAAATTTGAAATCAGTAGGATTAGGATTAAGGCTCTACATGGATTTTAGTAAAACTAGGGGGAAAATAGAGTTGGAAGTTAGGAGATTGAAACCTTTTGCTTGCTAAATGGCTGTCTGACTCAGTCATTAAAAATGTGTTTATCTGAACAAATTCTTTCCTACAGATAAAAAGTTACCTTGATCTCTTTGTTTTTTTAAAAAAAACACCTACATTTCTTTTTCAACATTGGGATTTCCGATTCCTGTGATTTAATACTTTAGAGAATATGCAAAAGTATGAATAGCTTGTAGTAAGCAAATTTCCACTACATGTTCTATCACAAAGGAATGTTTGGTTTAAAAATACACTCATTTTATAATCGCTGTCAGTTTCATTTTGGACCAATCTCCATTTTAAAAAAAATAATCAAACTTTTGGACTCCCCAAAGAAAAAAGCTTTTAAAAAACATTGTGAAAAATGAAGAAAATGCTTGAAGGAATCAAATTCTTCATTGTCCACAATGTTTTATACTATTTCCACAATTTTCTTTACCTTGGTGCATCTGAATATGAGTATTTAAAACAAATTTTGAATTAGTTCAAATTATTGGTCACTGCAGAAATCAAACATTCCAAATGTGCTAATTTGGAGCATAGCTCATAGGTTTACAATGGTCTGTGCTATAAGCGCCACTGTCATAGATTTTTGCTTGTGAGAAAAACACCTTATTGCCAGTTTAAGTCAATAATGGGAAGCAGACAGTAGTTTCAGGCCTCTTCCTCTCTGTCAGGAATGTGAAGACATCTGGTTTAAGTGAGATTGACCCTCTGAATGTATGTAAGCTTTCTTAGCAATCAAAATAAAATGAATTATGAAGTATGAAATAGACTTAAGTAATCTACATCATTGGCTCATGTTTGGATTGTAGGTTCTTGGACAAACTCAAGACCATCGGCACCGAGTTTTGGTAGCTGCAGCAAAGAATATTAAAGTGTGGTTTATCAAAGTGCGTAAAATCAAGGCCATATACCACACACTGAACATGTTTAACCTGGATGTGACCCAGAAATGTTTGATAGCTGAATGCTGGTGTCCTGTATCAGACCTGGATAGAATACAACAAGCTTTACAACGAGGAAATGTAAGTCTCTCTTGATAAAAAGTGCTCAAGGTGAGCTATTGTGATCACTCACCGTCCGTCGTCCGTCCGTCCAACCGTCAACAATTTCTTAAAACATCTTCTCCTCCTTAACCACTGGGCCAATCAAGCTGAAACTTGGCAGAGATGTTCCTTGGGTGAAGCTCTTCAAAAGTTGCTAAAAGAATTTAATTCTATAAATAACTCTGGTTGCCATGGTAACAGCAAGGTTGAAAATAGCGAAAATCTTAGAAAAAATTCTTCTCCTCCTAAACCACTGGGCCAATCAAGCTGAAACTTGGCAGAGATGTTCCTTGGGTGAAGCTCTTCAAAAAATGTTAAAAGAATTTAATTTCATCAAAACTCTGGTTTCCATAGTAATGGAAAGGTTGAAAAATGGCCGAAAATGGCCCCAAATCTTAGAAAAAATTCTTCTCCTCCTAAACCACTAGGCCAATCGTGCTTAAACTTGGCAGAGATGTTTTTAGGTGAAGCTCTTCAAAAGTTGTTAAAAGAATTAAATTTCATCAAAAACTCTGGTTTCCATAGTAACTGAAATGTTGAAAAATGGCCTAAAATGGCCTAAAATCTTAGAAAAAATTCTTCTTCTCCTAAACCACTAGGCCAATCAAGCTAAAACTTGGCAGAGACATTCCTTTGGTAAAGCTCTTCAAAAGTTGTTAAAAGATTTCAATTTCATAAAAAACTCTGGTTTCCATGGTAACGGAAAGGCTGAAAAATGGCTGAAATGGCTGAAAATCTTAGAAAAAAAATCTTCTCCTCCTAAACCACTGGGCAAATCAAGCTGAAACTTGGTAGGGATGTTTCATCTGTGAAGTTCTTCAATAGTTGTTGAAAAAATTTTTGATAATTTAATTTCATCAAAAACTCTGGTTTGCATGGTAACAGAAAGGCTGAAAAATGGATGAAAATTGCTAAAAATCTTAGAAAAACTTTTTCTCTTCCTAAACCACTGAGCTAATTAAGCTGAAACATGGTAGGGATGTTCTTTGGGTGAAGCTCTTCCAAAATTGTAAAAATAATTGTATTCAATTAAAATCGCTGGTTTACATGGTATTGGAAATGTCAAAATATTGCCAAAAATATCAGAGAAGGTTAATCTTTGCCTTAACTATTTGGCATATCTTAAACATGGAAGGGATATTCTTAAGGTTAGGGCCACTAAACTTGAATTCAATTCAATCATTGATAACTTTGTTTGCAATTAAAAAGAAAATCAAATTGCAGTAGGAGGAAATTAAAGTCTGTTTCTTTTAAATCCACCCTAAATGTACATCAGACAATTTCTGGTATTATAACATTGTTGACAAGTTATGAGTTGACTTACTCAGGTGAGCGATATAGGACCATCATGGTCCTCTTGTTATTCAGTGATCATTTTCAAAATCCCCTACTTTTAATCAAAATATCTTCTTAAAGGGATGTTTTTGCTCTAAAAATGAATCCAATGCTGTTTAAACTCAATAGAATCATCTCATTTAGACGATTCTATCGAGTTTGTACAACATGAGATTATTGAGAATTTTGCAATGATATTCATATTCAATCAAAATTATATTTCTTATTTGTAAACAATACATGTCCTTAAAAACCATTCTCCTTAACTACCTCTTTTTGGTGTCCTTTATATGATGGTTAACTAAATGTTTTTCCAACCAACCAGGGCAACCACTTTCATCAAGGGACATTTGTTAAAACTCCATTATCAATAGAAAAATTGCTGTTTTAGATATTTTTGCTGTTGAAAATCAATGACTGTATCCTCTGATATTGGAATCAACATGAAGCAAGCAGGGGAAAGTTGATTATTCGCTGCTTAATAAGAGTATTGGTTGGATAGAGAAGGAATTGTCTGATGCACTTCTGCTATGTTTCATATTTAGTAACTCTTTGAAACACAAAACATAGATATTTGGTGGCTTATTCAGAACTGTTTGTAAGTTCCTTTAATTCTATAGGCACCAACTACAGTTTTACACTGAACCCATGCTATATTCTGGATGTCAATTTCAGGAGAGGAGTGGTAGTTCAGTACCCTCTATTTTAAATCGTATGTCAACGAGACAAGAACCTCCCACCTATAACAGAGTGAACAAGTTTACATCAGTGTTTCAGAGTATTGTTGATGCTTATGGAGTGTCCAGCTATAGAGAAGTCAACCCCGGTCAGTAAATAGTTCTTTCTCATAGCAGAAACTGGAGAGCTGGGATAGAATGTTAGACCATTATAAGTCCCGTTGCCAGATAACGCAAATTTTAGACTTGCATTTCACAGAAGTTGCATGCAAAACTTTGATTAAAAAATTGATTTCTCTTATTTTTGAGGTGAAAATCTCGTGTGTAATAAAGAAATTTATTGTACCACCTTTTTTTCGACGTAGTTTTCAGAAGATTTTTTAATGCCCCCACATAGTTGATTGGGGGGGGGGGGGTATTGTTTTACCATTGTCTATCTGTCTACAAAACTTTAAAAGAAATCCTAACATTGCCAATTACTTTCAGGCTATGTAAGATACACTTCTCATAAATTGTATGATGATAGACCTCAATAAAGTGCATCTACAGTTGTCAAGATCATGTGACAAGGTCTAGGTTATCTGTCAAGCTCAAAACTTTGAAAAATTACCATTTCCAGGGTACTAGTTTTTCATAAACATGTCTTGTTCTTCATGGGAGTTCAAAAAGTGACATAATTCATTTTTATATCAACTCTTCTCCAGTTGCTACAATATAACTATAATTATATTGGAAGTGGCTTTAAACCTGACAAACAGACAAACAAAATTTAAACTTTACCTGCAACTTAACCTTATTTAACATTATTTTTCTAACATTGTTTGCGTCTCAATACTTATATTCTCATCAATACACATTAATGAATGTCAAAGAAAAGGTCACGCAACAAGGTTCAACTTATGAAAAAAATGCTGCTTTGGGCGCATTGGTGTTCCACACAACACATGTTGTTTTCAATGTCTGTGTATTTACCACATTTCAGCTCCATACACCATTATATCGTTTCCATTCTTGTTTGCCATCATGTTTGGTGATGCTGGTCATGGGCTTATCATGTTACTGTTTGCCCTGTTTCTGATTGTGAGAGAAAAACAGCTAGCTGCCAAAACAGGAGATAATGAGGTAATGAATATATAACTCTGGATAAAATAGATGAATGATTGACATTAGGGTATGGCTTTTTGGTCAAATCAAACACAGGGTAATTGTCACTAGCTTTACATGTATATTTGACTGTAATGATTCTTATGTTTCTATATGTAACACTACCAATAGTATTTATACCTTATGATATTAAATAAATGTATTTTCAGGTCTTAATTATCTCCCATACATGATAAAAAATAATGTCAACTATGGGAGATGATTAATTGCCAATAATATTGTTAATGATTTTGATCTTTGGGCTACTAAAGATAAAGAGCATCTGACTGCAAAAATGAAGACAAATCACTTGCCACCTCTCCCTGACTCCAACCATAGATATGAAACACCATTATCTTGATATTTATTAAATGTAAAAGTCACAAAAGTTTGAATAAGCTCTAGGTACAAAATGCAAGTCGTACACCAACAATTGATTTATTTTGATGTTTGGAAATGCCAAAAGTGAATGTAATCCTTTGAACTTTAAATAAAAGATTTGATTGGTTGATTGAATCTTTGATTGGCAGTAATCTATCAAGCTTGAAACAATTTTTTGCTGGAATGTTTGCAAAGAGGTGAAGTGATTGAATGGTCAACTTCCATTTCTAGTTTAGTTAGATATAATGCTTCATTATGTATAACTTTTCAATCCCTTTCAGATCTTTGGGATGTTTTTCTCCGGAAGATACATTATGATGTTGATGGGAGCTTTCTCAATCTATACAGGGCTTATCTACAATGATGTCTTCTCTAAATCTTTAAATATATTTGGATCATCTTGGGCCCCTAATGCCAAGTAAGTACATGACTACGTATAAAGCTTAGAAGTATGGGCACTAGTGATGGGAAGATTAATCGATTATAATCGATAATCAGTTGGTTTGGGCTTCAGATTGTGATAATCAACTAAGAATTTTCATTATAGATTAATTAGTTCCTAACACATAAATGAAAGCCACTATACATTGTTTTTGAAACCGACATCAGTTTGGTGGCTGAGCATGAAACAGTTGTAACTGCCTATATGTTTATTGGCAGTTACAACTGTTTCATGCTTGGCCATAAAGTACGTAGAAAAATCTACAGAAAGAGTCTTTAGGTCAGAAGTTTTGAGTAAACTTACACATTCTATTCTTCAAAGGATGATACTGGGAGTTCTGTATTAACATCTAAGAAAACAATTGAACAATTGATCATAAGTTGATTTACTCTTCCAACTAAAAACTGATTATCGATTGTGATTTAAAACCAATTGCCAAACACTAATTTGCACTGGGATGGTGAGTGTTTATTGGCAAATATTTAAAGCCAACCATAGTCAATCCAGCAGTTTGATTGCTTAATAGAGGGCTTATGCTACTGCCTCTCCCTTTTGAAATCATTTTGTTTCAAAAACTGAAATTTAATTTGTACAACCCAATTTAGAATTAAGTATTCACATTTATATGGACTATGAAATATGTTTAGATTACATAAAAAAGGATATTTAGTTCTATCTAGAGAATATGCTTATGTCTTATTGCTAAGAATATAAACAAATAATTTCAGTAGAAGTCTCTATGTAATAAGTAAAAAATTATGTTTTTATACATTTAAAGTATTCATCTTAATTTTGGAAGCACTTCAGACAACCAATCATGGGGTCTAAGGTTTGATCTGTGCTAGCAGCTTATATTGACAGCTTAGTGCATAAAAAATGTTGATAGGCAGTTACAGCTGTTTTACGCTGAGCCATCAATATCTCGTCTGACATTTGTATGGATGAAAAGTAAACATATATGGAATGAGCAGCCAGAGGCTAAGAAACTCTTTAGTGGTATTACTTGTGTAAGAATATACAGAATTCCTTGGTTAAGTGCTCCAGCTGTCACAGTGTGACCAAATTCTTGAAAGTAGAATTAAATCTTTTTCAACTTCATCAACAAGTTGTTTATGCGTTTGTCATTGTATAATTTACTCTATTTCAGAATGTACAATTATCACACTATGGACTTGAAGAACTACAAAGTAAATCCAAACGCATCCTCATTTAATGGACCCTATCCTTTTGGGTTAGATCCTGTAAGTAGAGTTTGAGTTAGATATTTATAGATAGATGTTTCTTCATTGAGCTTATAATTGGTTCATATTTGTGTGAATCTGGGTCCAAGATTATAAATCTTTTCTTGTCTTCAACTGAGAATTTTCTCAAATTTTGAATTTAACTAATTATGCAAACATTAAAGATAATATTAATAAGTTGTTATTTATAACACTTTATTGATTTTATCTTTTATACTCATAAACTTATCATAGTTTTATAAAAATTAAAGCTTAAATCTCAAGTTGATATTTGAGAAAAATTCTCAAATAAGCATGAGAAAAATTTTATAATCTCTGGGCCCTGAAACTTGGACTTGTCATGTCAAGGTGATTCAACTAGTATCTATCACATTGGATTTGAATAAAAAACTACAGATGAAGATTTTCATCATTCCCTTTTTTATGCCCACACCATAATGGTTACAGACTATAGAGTGTCCTTTGTCATGGTCACAGATAAAGGTCAAATGGGTCACAGCTTAAAGGCATCCTTGTCTGTGGCATATTTCTAGTCTAGAGCTCTTTTGCGTCTTTCAAGAGCAAAAACTGGTATTTTACATCCTAGCATGGTTCACACCCGTCTTAAATTTCAATATTGCCATAAGCTGAGAAATCCCATTAAAATAATTAAGAGCCTTGGAAAACCCTTAAAAACTACATTCAGCGCATGAAAAGCCCTTGAAAATAGTTTGAAATTCAAACATTTTAAGCACAGTTATGATCAAGCTGTTTTGAGGTTTTAGAATTCCATTCACAGCTTGATAAATATCTGCCAGCCATATAACAATTGTTATATTATTTTATTACACTAGCTAAAAGTTGCCTTATGTTGAAGATTATATTTTAAGTTCCATTACAAAGATTACATGTTTCCAAATCTTGATAACAGACAAGAAATGAAAATGCTCAAGACATTTAAATAAATAGCATTTTCATTGTAAAATGATTAACGTTGTAATCATTCAATAAATTCTAAGTTTGAGTCCTTAAAAACTCTTGAAAATCCTGAAATTTATCTTTCATTATCTTTTAAAAGCACTGTTGTATTTCTGCTATGCAGAATTTTGTTGCTGTAATTCAAAAACCTTGTAACTGCAGCTTAATTAAAGCTGTAGTTACCAGATTTTAGAATTACAACAACTATTTCCAGTAGTCAACTTTCTTCAATCATATGTGATCCCTCACGCGAAAAGGGACCATCTGGGTAGTGCGTAAAGTGTCAACCCTAGTCAGACTGCATGGTTTGCGCAGTCTGACGAGGATCAAATTTTTTCACACTTTGCTTATTTTCTGAATCTAGAATGATCAATCCACCATCCAGTAAAAGAATTTTTGAAAAGCAACCTCTGGTTGATCTATGCTGGACCCAATCTCTTTTCAAATAAATATTATACAGATTTCTTAGATGGTCCCTTTTTGCTTGATGGGTCATATATATGAAATGTTTTGTTACAGGTATGGCAAGTGTCACAGAACAAGATAACCATTACCAACTCTTTAAAGATGAAATTATCAGTAATATTTGGAGTGTCACATATGTTATTTGGGCTCTCACTCAGTCTTATAAACCACAGGTACTGTAAACAAATCTACTATATACTGACTGAACCTGTCCTAGAATTAGAATTTAGCTTATTATGAGTAAAGGCTTAAAAGGTTGGAAATAATTTCAACCTATTTATTTCACGTCAATTGGGAAACAAGTTCTTACAACTTAGATAAATACCTCTCGATTCTGCTTCCTGGTAAATTCACCAGTGTAGGAAATCACATGCTTTGTGTATCAGGGTCCAAAGAATCCACTTGTCCACTCGTATTTACGAGTAAGAAATCCAGGAGGATGAGTGGAAATTCTAAGGCAGTCGTCCTACCGGACGAGTGAAGAATGAATGACTTGTAATCATTTTGTCTAGTGTCAGGATTAAATACCAAAAAGACGCTTCGAAAAAGTTCACGGTGATAGAAGTTCGAAACACCTTGAACTGTAAACAGTCATGTACTTTGATTTCTAAAAATGAAACTTCCGGTTTTCGCATGATATAACCCGGTACCCGAACTTCGTGAAAACAAATCATATCTACTACTTCTTTTGTCGCTTATAGCCACAATCATTGAAATTTACTCGAAAAATCGATGGTATTGTATGTTTGCAAATGATAAAATGATTTTACTTGTTTAGATCTTTTTACCGGTATTTATTGCCCGGAATCTTATGTTTTTGAATGTTGTAAAAATTGTAATTTCGTTTCGTCTGCACTTCAAAATTACGTTTCCGGATACAAAACATGGTCTTTAAAGATTCATAGGCCTTTTGAAGGGCGAGTGACAATCAGACCAGGACAAGTTACTTTTTCAAGTCACTTGCCCTGCAGGACGAGTGCCTTTTTCTGAATTCTTTGGACCCTGTGTATTCATACAGTGTGATTAGGTTTTTAATTTTATACACTCAGGAAATTTTGATTAAATGTGAATTATGCAAATTACTTGATTACCCTATGTTTTACAAACTCATTAAAATCTTCTCGAGGGATGATTATAATGAATTTTAAAAACAAAGGAATCATTTGAAAGATTTTTTTAGAGCAATAGTATCTAATTTTTAGCTCCACTGGCTGAAAGCCACTGGGGCTTTTGTCACGGCGTTGTGTCTGTCGTGCATCCGTCCGTTCGTGCGTGCGTGCGGTCGTTAACTTTTCTTTAAAAATCTTCTTCTCAGAAACTACTGGATGGATTTCAACCAAACTTCACAGGAATGATCCTTGGGAGACCCTCTTTCAAAGTTGTTCAAGAAATTTTGATCCAATGAAAAACATGGATTTAATGGGCGAGGCTAATTTCCAAATATGGTAAAAAGTGAGTTTTCTCAGATTCTAATCAATAGATACCAATTAAATTTTAAATGAATGATCCTTGGGTGACCCTTTATCAGTCTACAAAAAATCATTGTGATCAGATGAAAAATATGCTTTTTATGGGCAGAGGTCATTTCTCTATATGTTATATAGTGAAAACTTTGAAGATTATTTTCTCAGAATGTTATGGATGGATATCAACCAAATTTCACTGGAATAATCCTTGAGTGACCCTATATCAGTGTACCAAAAATTAATTTGATTGGATGAAAAATATGCATTTTATGGGCAGAGGTCATTTCTCTATATGTTGTATAGTGGAAAATTTGAAAATCATTTTCTCAGAATCTTAATTTTGGATATCAACCAAATTTCACTGGAATGATCCTTGAGTGACCATTTATCAGTGTACCAAAAATTATTTTGATTGGATGAAAAATATACATTTTATGGGTGTAGGTCATTTCTCAATAAGTTAAATAGTGGAAACTATGAAAATCATTTTCACAGAATGTAACTGATGGATATCAATCAAACACTTTTTGTATAATCTTTTGGTGACCCATTATCACGCAGCCAAAGACTATTTTGATTTGATGAAAAATATGTCTTATAAGAGCGGAGGTCATTTCTCTCTCTGTTATAAAGTCGAAACTTTGAAAATCATTTTCAAGATCAGTAGAACCCCAAATATCTAAAAATCTAGTCAAAACATTTATTTGCTTTTACAAGAATTTTAAGCCTGTGGAGCGACTCAAGCCATTCATGGCTTTCTAGTTAAGGATATTTTGATTTTAACGTGGGGAATTTTGCAAACACTAGCTGAATAAAAACAGTCCCTAAATAGATGGCCCTTGAGCAAGATAGACTGCAGGAACATATGACGAATATTTTTCTTTCCATTCCAGATATTTCAGGAAGCCACTGAATATTTTCTGTGAGTTTATTCCCCAGCTAATCTTTATGTGCTGTATATTTGGATATTTGATTATCCTAGTATTTGTAAAGTGGTTAAAGTTTACAGAAAAAGAGGCCTACAAAGCACCAAACCTTCTGATAGGTAAGTTTTATTCAATTTGTGTTGACATATACTACAACTGCACATTAAGTTAAACAGCAACACTGAGTAGGGCCTTAAACATCTTATGGTATTTATACCCCCCTTACCCACCACTTACGAAGTTCATGTGTCTGTCCATCCATCCTACTGTATCTCTTTTCTTTAACAAAATAATTCAAGATCCAAAGGAGCCGCCGTCATAGCGCAGTTGGTAGCGCGTCAGACTGTCATTCTAGAGGTCCCGGGTTCGATCCCCAACGGCGGCACTCATTCTTTCCGACTATTTGTCTCTCACCAATGGGTTGATAATCATAGACCTATGTGAGAAAGTAGCTGGAGACTAGGAAAGAATGTGATGGTTGTACTGGTAAGAGAAATACCAGGAATCCATTGTTAGGTGCTCCAGCCGCCGCGATATAACTGAAATAATGTTGAAAGCGGCGTTAAACTCCATTCAATCAATCAATCAAGATCCAAAGGACCTACCGTATTTCCTCCGAAAATAGTGCCAACCTAATAGTAGCACCCCTACATTTTTAGCTCCACTGGCTGAAAGCCACTGGGGCTATTGTCATGGCGTTGTGTCCGTCGTGCGTCCGTCCGTCCGTCCGGTCGTAAACTTTTCTTTAAAAATCTTCTCCTCAGAAACTACTGGATGGATTTCAAGCAAACTTCACAGGAATGATCCTTGGGTGACCCTCTTTCAAAGTTGTTCAAGAAATTTTGATCCAATGAAAAACATGGATTTTATGGGCGTGGCTAATTTCCAAATATGGTAAAAAGTGAGTTTTCTCAGATTCTAATCAATGGATACCAATTAAATTTTACATGAATGATCCTTGGGTGACCCTTTATCAGTCTACAAAAAATTATTGTAATCGGGTGGAAAATATGCATTTTATGGGCGGAGGTCATTTCTCTATATGTTATATAGTGAAAACTTTGAAAATCATTTTCTCAGAATGTAACTGATGGGTATCAACCAAATTTCACTGTAATGATCCTTGAGTGACCCTATATCAGTCTACAAAAAATCATTGAGATCGGATGGAAAATATGCATTTTATGTGCAGAGGTCAATTCTCTATATGTTATATAGTGGAAACTTTGAAAATCATTTTCTCAGAATGTTACAAATGGATACCAACCAAATTTCACTGGAATGATCCTTGAGTGGTCCTTTATCAGTCTACAAAAAATCTTTGTGATCAGATGGAAAATATGCATTTAATGGGCGGAGGTCAATTCTCAAAATGTTATTTAGTGGAAACTTTGAAAATCATTTTCTCAGAATGTAAGTGATGGATATCAACCAAATTTCACTGGAATGATCCTTGAGTGACCCTTTATCAGTCCACAAAAAAATCATTGTGATCTGATGAAAAAATATGCATTTTATGGGCGGAGGTCATTTCTCTAAATATTATATAGTGGAAAATTTGCAAATCATTTTCTCAGAATCTAATCATTGAATATCAACCAAATTTCACTGGTATGATCCTTGAGTGACCCTTTATCTGTGTACCAAAAATTATTTTGATTGGATGAAAAATATGCATTTTATGGGCAGAGGTCATTCCTCAAAGTGTTATATAGTGAAACTATGAAAATCATTTTCTCAGAATGTAACTGATGGAATCATTTTCAACATCAGTAGAACCCCAAATATCTGAAAATCTAGTCAAAACATTTATTTGCTTATACAAGAATTTCAAGCCTGTGGAGCGACTCAAGCCATTCATGGCTTTCTAGTTTACTAAGAAAACCCACTTCAAATGCATAAATTTTAAGAACTTGTTGACTATTCTTCTCTAATTTAATATGGGTTTCCTCTAAACAATCATTTATATGATTGTTTGGAGGAAATTTGCCTCAAATTTAAGGGAAAATGGTCTAAAAGACGTAAGTTTAATAATTTTTAAATCATAAAATGCATACTAAATAAAAGCTCCCTGACCATGTTATGTATAGCTCCCGGTAGCATTTATCACGAGAAATACGGTATGAATTTGAAAAGTCATACAATTTTACCCAAGGAAGTGCCCTATTTATTTTATGAATGAAAGGTCTTGGTCACAGTTTAAATAATTTCTGGACTCTAACTCAAGCAAGAAGTGGCCTAGACCAATGAAACTATACTATTTTTGCACATTACCCAAGAAAGTGCCCTGTTGTTTGGGGGTCATGAAGGTCAAGGTCAGAATTGAACTTAATCTGAAAATCATGACTCTATCTCAAGAAAAAAGTGACCTAGAATCTTGACAATACAATTTTTGCCGATGACTAAAGGAACTGCCCAATTGTGTTTAGGTGGTCACAGTTCAAGGTTACAAGTATACATTGAAGGTTACCATCAAAATTTGTGAGATAAGTGAAGATGTGACCTAAAATCATGAAACTTTATAAAAGCTCTCACAGCTTAAACTTATCTCTTTGGATTCTACTTCTTACATAATTTTCTAGTACCGCTTGTCTTTAATATGTGGGGATGAATTTTTGTTGCAAACTGATGGGACAACATGCTAGTAGGTTGGATGCCCTCTTTGTGACAGCTCTTATCACATATAATTGGCAAAAAATTCACAAATTTTCAGTATTAAAATCTATACTTCTTAAGATCATGAAAATCTTTTCCCTAAACAATAAGGAATCAAGATTTACTGATCCTGGATATGTATATGTGTATGTTTCCAACAAGCTCACACTTTGTGATTTCAGGATTAATCAATATGTTTCTGATGAATTATCCTGAAAAAGGGTCCCTAGCGAACAGAACCTTTTATGATGGCCAAGTAAGTAAATTTATTGTTTTGGTTTTTGACCTTTGAAAAAGCTGTAGTTATGATTCATTAGTCTCCATTCAAGGTTGGTGTTTGCCAAAATAATGGATAATGAAGGAGGTCTACAATGATGTAACTGATTGAAATGAAACATTTGTTTGGTTAATAGATATTCTTGCATAAAATGTACATTTTTGGGTTGTTAAAGGCAAATGATAACTAACAAAAACTAGGTGTTAACAGGAGAAAATGTGGATTAATAAGTAAACTTTTTCACTTAAATATCCTCTGATTGGGCCTTTAAATTTATCAGTTTCTAGGTCTAACATTGATGTAAAGCATAAATAAAGACGTTAATCTTATTCTTGCGTTAAATTTTGTGACATCATAAATTTACCAAGCAACGTGGGTATAAACAAAAGCGGTGGTGTATTTCTTATCACAATTGTCAAGCACATTTTTGAGTTTGGAGCTAGCTTTAAAGCTGTTTTTATTAATCATTCATCATCTATCTTTGAAAGAATACAATTGTCTTTGTTTTTATGCAATAATAGCATCATTTCACTTTTTTTTAGCATTATCATTTGCAGAGACCCTCAAAATGCTTTAACACCCTTGTGCTCTGCACTTTGGTGTTAAACCATTTTAATGCCCTCTAAAACATGAATTAACCCTATAGCTGTGCTCTGTAAATTACAGCCATACAGCCATATGATGTTGTAAAGCACAACTGTTTTGTTTTACAGAAAGGGTTCCAAATATTCCTAGTGATGGTGGCTGTATTATGTGTACCCTGGATGTTACTGGTTAAACCCTATCTATTGTGGAAACAGAATAAAAATGGACAGGTAAGGCAGCTATATTGATGAAAATATTTGTTGTTTTGTGCTTTACCTGTGTCCTGCTGAATTTAAATTGGTTTCAAAGAAACAGCTTATTTAAGGTACAGTTCAATGAGTGCCTCATAGTTTTAACACAATAAAATACGTCCTGTTGAATCTAAATGTAACCTGTGTCACAAATATAGGCCAAGTGAGGTGGTCTAGTGGGAGGGTGTTGGCCTATAGTCAAAAGGCCCTGAGTTTGATACCTTGGAGCTGCTATAGATTTTGGTTTATTCATTGGCTCACACATTCGGTGTGAGTATTGGTAAATGTTCAAGGAAGCAGAATTAATAGGGGTCGTTGTAAGAACTTGTTTGGCAATAGATGTAAAAGAGGTTGTAAATGTAAATAGATGTAAATAGGTTTAAACCAAAAAAATGTCCCTCTACGCAATCAGTAAAAAAGATATTTGTTCCAACAGAATGACGGACACTTCTCAAAAAATTACATACAGGCATGTTGAAATATTCTGTGATAGAAAGTTCTACTCTAAAATGATCATCTATCTTCACAATACAATCATTAGTTGCTCCCTGTTGAATCCAATCTCTCAAATACTGTAAATCGTTGATAGATTTGTACTCATTGAAATAATTATCTTTATCGAGTTCCCAGATCATCCTGTTTTGCATGTCATATATTTCCAATATTTGCCCCTGCCTATAGATATTCAGTTTATATTGATGGCTCTATGGGAATCAGTTAAAACTGCCTATATATTTTTAGGCAGTGACAACTGTTCCCACTGAGCCATTGATAAGCCATTACAACAGTTTTAAGCTGAGGCAATCATATACATAAAGTAAGTAATAGTATAAACACAGAAAGTAAAGTTATTGTGAAGTAGTCTCATTGGAGATATCTCATTAAATGTATAGAATTTCATGCAAAATAAAGCTTTGTCCTTTCATTAAAACTTGGCTAAATGCATCCTAACTTGGACTTAGGAAAAGCTGATTTGTTTTTGGATCAAATTAAACCAGGTTAAACACATTTAACTTAAAAATTGCTTTTCTGTGCTAAGATAGCTTACATTGATGTTGTATTCAATCAATGACTAAGTATGTCAATTATCAAGGTATATTTGGCTCAATTTGACTTGAATCTGACTTTTATACAGGATGCATAATAAGCTTATGAATGTGATTCTGATGAAACCTCAGCATGTGGGGATTAGGCATGGACATTCTTTTAAACAGTACAAATTGCTGTATATATTAGTTTGGAGTTAATAGGAGGGAGAGATATATAGTGAATCTTGTCTGTTAGGTAGACGACTTATTTTCAAAATGAATCTATCTCTGCTTATATATGTGCTATGGTGAGTGGGGATTAGATCCATTTTATTTCCAATCAAATATGATAAACTGTATTACAACTCTTTTCATAAGTGAATTATAAATGTTGTCATCAGTGTTCAAAGGTTAAGTAGAAGACTTAATAAATGTATCAACACACCATGTGGGTGACCATATCAAGTTAATCATTACAGGAAAATCATGGATGGTAACAGGTTTACAAAACTAACAGGTGCACTCAAACTTTAAGATAGAATTCTGCAGTAAAGTTCTGTTATGCCAAAGTAAAATGACCTTTTTTAAATCATTTCAATCCCAAAGGTCAGGTTCAGGTCAAAATTTTTCCACTAAATGTTCAAAACAATAATGAATTAATATGTGAAAATTGAAATATAAAACAGTGGTGCAAAATGAAGTACATGTAGTTAACAATTTAAACAGAAATGAAGAGCAAATGAAGGAATAGGGTTTTAAAGTCCAACTTTACCTTTATTGAACTACAAACACTCATTTTAGAAAAAGTATTCTGTAAGCAAGAAAGCAATCTTATATATTGTTGACATTTATACAGCAAGGTTTTTGATTGAATTTTTAATTTGGTCTTGTCTTGTCAATTTGGTTGGTATTTTATAAAGAATGTCATTAAATTACCAAGATACCTTCTGGTTTGAGTCGTGTAATTGGTCGGGTTAGTATTTGATACAGAAATTCATCAAAATACCAAGAATTTTAATTAAATGTAGGGTATTGTAGGAACCACAAAAGGGTGTATGAAAAGATTATTTAAGTGCTAGATTGGGCAGGTTCTGCTGTATATATGTTGTGATTTCTTGTTGTATATCTATACCCCCCCCCCTCCCTACGAAGTAGAGGGGGGTATATTGGTTTCACCATGTCTGTCTGTCTGTCCATCTATCCATCTGTCCTTCCTTCCGTAGACCTTTTTGTTTCCAGACTCTAACTCAAGAACCAAATGACCTATAATCATGAAACTTTATACAGATGTTCCTTATGACCTAAGGAAGTGCCCTATTGTTTTGGGGTTACATAGGTCAAAGGTCAAGGTCACAGTCAGCCTTTGTTATCCCCCGCCGATGAAATCATCGGGGGGATATTGTTTTTTCCATGCATGTCAGTCCGTCCTTCCGTCCATCCGTCCATCCAACATTCGTTTCCGCGCTATTTCTTGAAAACTGTAGACCAGATTTTAATGAAACTTGGCACACAGCTTCAATACAATGAGGACATGGGCATATTGTCAGGGTTACCCGGTTCAACTGTAGAATTTACTGTTTCTGGCCCTGACTGTTTGAGCCATATACATACATAGTGATATTCGTTCCGCGCTATTTCTTAAAAACTGTAGACCAGATTTTAATGAAACTTGGCACACAGCTTCACTACAAAGAGGACATGCGCATATAGCGGAGTTACCCGGTTCGATCTCGGAATTTAGAGTTACTGCCCCTGACTGTGTAAGCCATATACATACATAGTGATATTCGTTTCCGCGCTATTTCTTGAAAACTATAGACCGGATTTCAATGAAACTTGGCACACAGCTTCACTACAAAGAGGACATGTGCATATCGTGGGGGTTACCCATGACGGTCGAATTTAGAGTTACTGCCCCTGACTGTTTAAGCCATATACATACAGAGTGATATTCCTCCGCGCTATTTCTTGAAAACTATAGGTTGATGTAGATAAAAGATAACCTGTACCTAAGTTTGATATTAACTCCATTGAGAATGAAAATATGTTCGGCGGGGGATTTCAATTCAACGAATTTGCTTGTTTAATTTTCGTTTGCAGACTCTTTACTCAAAAACCAAGCGACCTAGAATCATGAAACTTCATCATCTTTGTTACAGTGTAACTGAATTATAGAGGTACCGGGTTTGATCCCCGAGGGCAGCACTCATTCTTTCTAACTATTTGTCTCTCACCAATGGGTTGATAATCGTAGACCAATGTGAGATAGCAGCTTGAGGCTAGGAAAGGATGTGATGGTAGTACTGGTGAGAGAAATACCAGGAATCCATTGTTAGGTGCTCCAGATGCTGCAATATAATAAAAAAATGTTGAAAGTGGCATTACCCTCCATTCAATCAATTATAGTAACAGAATTGGCTTCAAAGTTTCAAAAGGATGTAATGATAGTATTAAGGCAAAAAATACCAGAAATACATTGTATGGTGCTCAAACCCCCGTGAAATTAATGAAAGATTGTTAAATGTGTTGAAATGGTATGGTAAAAAAACATTTACAAACAAACAAATAGAAATACAACAAGGATTGATCAGTGCAAAACTATTGCAAGTGCCCATATATTTATAGGCCCTTGCAATATTTTGTTCTGAACAATTTAACAGCAGTTTCAATGATGTTGCCTGGACTTTTCAGAATATGATCTAGATTTTTTCTGTAATAACCCATTATATGTTTAGACGGAGACACAATATGCCCTTTTGAACGGCAATACTAACGGGGACGTACCAGAGATTGTGCATCATGTCGATTACGAAAATGATCAATCCCACGATGATACTGTCGAAGAAAAGGTGATGTCTCAAACGAAAAACTCAATTTACAAGTGTTTGCGGATAATTTTACGTGTCTGCTTTTTTTTACTGTTTATAGATTTTGTATCACTTTTGTGGAGTGGATATCAAAAGACTAGCAGCTGTGAACAAAATTAATTAATATTCTTTAAAGGAATAGTTTTTTTCTCCCGGAGATGAAATGTATACTAAAAATTATATTTCACTTTTTTTTCTTCCTTTGATTTTCATTTGCCAATGGACAATAAGGTGCTAAAAAAGGATCGGTAAATAGAGATGGTAAAGATCATATTTTCCTGAGTATTTCCTTCTATTGCAAATAAAAAAAAAATGAAACTGCTAAGAGGGATTGATAAAATTCTGAATATGTCAGTACTCCATTAAACTGTCATAACAAGATTTTATTGAAATGATTCTTCAGGATGATTCTAATCACGCATAACGTAGTTGTAAATCATGAATGATGAAATCTTACACTTGAATAGAAAGTTAATGTCCTTCCCTTTGCCCTGGGTTCTGATAATGTTTTTTTCATGCTTAATCTGGAATGTTTCTCTATTGGCAAGAGGAATAGACACAAATCAGCCTGCACATTCGTGCTGCTTAATCTTAGTCTTTTCTACCTGTTTGTAAGTTCTAATCATGTTACAAAATGTAATCAGTTAATATCTATTCATTCTGTGTTCATGTCCTTTGTTAAAAAGACAATTTAGGAAAATAATTTCCAGTATACCAAGGGTTTATGATTAGCTGAGACAGCTGCCCTTATAAAAATCCCTCAGGGAGAAAATCTAAGAAAATCTATAGCCATAGTTTCATTGCCATGTGAAGTCTATAATTTTTGTATTATCTTTTGTAAAAGAACATTTCTTTAAAACTTCAAATAAAATGTTCACTATGAAAAGATCATCTTATGATATTAAGAAGAGTAACTCTAAATTTATTTTTGTGTGACGTATGTCCTTTTCTGATTTATTTTTTTTAATCAAAGATCCAGCCTTGTGTGCTGTCTGAACTAAAGGGCATCCAAAATCGGGAGTGCATTGGTTAAAGGAAGGTGGGATGCAAGTATTGGTTAACATGAGGTGAAATAGCTACAAAAATATCATTGCATTATGTTTTCAATTCCCTTCCTAATTTCTGAAGGAGGTGAATTATGGTTTGAATTCAGTGGAATATAATTTGAAGATGAAAGAATCCTTATATGTTTAAATTTCTTTATTGAAATTGAACCTATCAATATAGTTAAATCTCTAGGAATAGGTTTAATTCCATGGTAGATCATGTTTGAAGTCTTGGCATTCTAACTCTTTTAACTTTTCTCCTGGAATACTTTACCATATCACAGATATAACATTAGGATCATGTTCTCAGAGATAGCAGCCTGCAGGTATGCCAATTTCTATAATTTTAAATCCTTGTTTGAAATCAAAATATAATACTATTTCAGAAAAAAAAGAGGTTGTACAGTAATTTTTATGCTGAAAAATTAGAGTTAGTGCTATGAAAATTTTAATCCATTCATCCAAAGTGATACAAGTTCTAGAAATAGTGTTGGGAATTTCTATCAAGTCAAGAGCAAACATTTAATGCAAATTAAGAAAAAAATCATAGTTTTCATACTATGGAGATTTTCAAATGAAAACCAAACAATGTTTCGGTACATCCCATGATAGGTTTAGATTGGAATACCTCTATGAGGGAAGTGAAAAAGTCTTACAACCAATAATAAGAATAGGTTTTGAAATAGAAATTATGAAATAATTCAAGTGCTCTCACAACACTGTTATAAAAGCCTATATTTATATAGTTACATGTACTTACAACAGTTTTGCCTTGAGACATTGATATAATCAAATTTGGTTTTGAAATAGAAATTATGAAATAAATCAGGTGCTCACACAACACTGGTATAACACTGGACCTTGATAAATTCAATTATTGTCTCTTTTATCTGGCCTTATTTTTCTTCCAAGATTTAGAATGTTGAATCATTGACTTGATCAGAAATTTAACAACATTATTATATGCTTGCTGAAGTTGAACAGATGCTTTCAAAAAGTAACATTTTCAATGTTTAAGTTCATTTGATCTTGGACTTAATCAATTAAAGATACAGTTTCAAGGAAAGATGCCACTTATAAGTGCAAAAGTATTGTAATTGCTTTACCATTCATTAGCATATATAAATTTTTTCAACTAGCTCTTTTTATTAGTAAAAAAGACTGCTCTGTTGATGACACAATGTGATCAGTAATTTCTTTGTTAATACTAATTCAGAGAGATATTATCAAAATAATCACGATGATATTTCATGAAAGAAGAACAAAGAAGAGAGAAAAAAAGGTTGATTTATATCAATCTTTGATACTTTTTAGATTATTAAAAACTAATTTTAACCCTTGTCATGCTGAACCCAGAATATTCCTGCTTTGGCAGGAGCTATAGACAAATATAAGCCTGCACATATGTGCAGTCTGATGTTAGTCTACACTACCTGTTTCACACTTTCAAACCAGAATTGTCAAAAGATAAAGTTTTTCAAATAAAAATTGACCTATAGTTGGTACTTTCAGTGCTTTTTGTCCTTTGATTTTGATGCATATTTTTAGCCAAAATTTATTCAGCATGACAAGTATTAAGCAAAATGATTTGATAGTAAAAAAAAAATCAGATGAACGATGGCAGCTTTTTATGTTACATTTTGAATGCATCTGTGACAACTAGCCTATAACCATGTAACCCAGGGTTGAGTAAGTAAACCAATTATAGCTAGTAACCAATCAAATCTCATTCTTACCTGATTGACAGCTGTCTGTGAACAGTGGTGATCTTGTCAACTCCGATGCGGAAGTCCATCACCATGGTGACGGGGATATAGATCGTGGCTCCACCTCCGTTAAATCAGAGGTACTTGAAATGTTGTATAGAATAGCTGTCTTGCTTGTATTTTGTAGCCTGTGTAGAAACAACATTTCAAACGCACTCTTATTTTTATTCATTTACATTGAACAATTTCATACCATTGTCTATTGGCCAAACACACTCATTTATTCTATACCTTTACATTGAAAATTTTAATGCAGTTGTTTATTGGCCAAACACATTCTTTTTATGTTCATATGATTAGGTTAAAAATATAACTAATATTGTTATCAGCTGTTGTTATGGAGTGATTGGAAGGGCATGATCATTCTCTAACCTTCAACCAAGGGGTAGCGGGCTCAACCCCAGGTGGATGCATATTTCCTTTCCAAAATTTGCCATGATAGTAAATCTTAGTGGATAGCAGCTGTAGGCCAGGAAATCCCTTGTTCAGCCACCACAATGTGACGGAAACCTCTTAAAAAAGCCAAGTGTCAAACCCCATTATTAGCTCCACTGGCTGAAAGCCACTGGGGCTATTGTCATGGCGTTGTGTCCGTCGTGTGTCCGTCCGTGCGTCCGTCCGTCTGGTCGTAAACTTTTTCTTTAAAAATCTTCTTCTCAGAAACTACTGGATGGATTTCAACCAAACTGGACAGGAATGATCCTTGGATGTTCCTTTTTCAAAGTTGTTCAAGAAATTTTGTTCCAATGAAAAACATGGATTAAATGGGCGTGGCTAATTTCCAAATATGGTAAAAAGTGACTTTTCTCAGGTTCTAATTGATGGATACCAATTAAATTTTACAAAAATGATCCTTGGATGACCATTTATCAGTCTACCAAAAATTATTGTGATCAGATGAAAAAAATGTATTCTATGGGCGGAGGTCAATTCTCTATATGTAATATAGTGGAAACTTTGAAAATCATTTTCTCAGAATCTAACTTATAGATATCAACCAAATTTTACATGAATGATCCTTGGGTGACCCTTTATCAGTCTACCAAAAATTATTGTGATGGGATGAAAAATATGTTTTTTATGGGCGGAGGTCATTTCTCTTTATGTTATATAGTGGAAACTTTGAAAATCATTTTCTCAGAATGTAATTGATATATATCAACCAAATTTACATGAATGATACTTAGGTGACCCTTTATCAGTCTACCAAAAATTATTGTGATCGGATGAAAAATATGTCTTTTATGGGTGGAGGTCATTTCTCTATATGTTATATAGTGGAAACTTTGAAAATCATTTTCACAGAATGTAACTGATGGATATCAATCAAACTTCATTAGTATGAACCTTGGGTGATCTTTAATCATGCAGCCAAAAATTATTGTGATTTGATGAAGAATATGTCTTTTATGGGCGGAGGTCATTTCTCTATATGTTATAATAGTGGAAACTTTGAAAATCATTTCAACATCAGTAGAACCACAAAATATCTAAATATCTAGTCAAAACTTAGATTTGCTTTTACAAGAAATTCAAGCCTGTGGAGCGACACAAGCCATTCATGGCTTTCTAGTATTATACCAATAAAACTGTTTGTCTTTGTAAATTTGGAGAATTCCTTTCCTCTTTTATTAGAGGACTCAATTGGATAAATTGTTAATGAATTTTATTGAGGCATTTATGAAACCTTAGTAACTGATCATGTCAAGCCTAGATAATCAGACAATGGCTTCATCAATTATCAAAGTCAAATTCTGAAGTCTTGACTACTGTAGGAACCAAGACTTTAGTCATCTGTAATGGCTAAAATACTTGGCTTTGATGTCAACTTATCAAGAATTCATTTTATACTTCTTTTGTCATACCATGAGCATGTCTAGTAAAGTTATGAGTGGTAGGTTGTAAGGTCTAAACTTTCCTTACTTTTAAGTTTCCCTATTTCAAGAAATGTCTGTTTCTCTATTTGTAAAGCTGGTGTACAAGTCAAGGTACATTAGCAAAGCAAACATTATCAGATTAAACAATTGAATGAAATCTAGTTATGAGTTAATTGTAATGAGTTATCAGTGGTCATAGGTTGTATAGCTCTGTATTCCAGAGTGTACCTGTTGTGCTGGGCTGCCATAGTGCAGTTGGTACACATCAGACTTTCATTCTAGAGGTCCCTCCTTCGATTCCCGACGGTGGCACTCATCCTTTCTGACTATTTGTCTCCCACCAATGGATCGTTAATCATAGACCTATGTGGGATAGCAGTTGGAGGCTAGGAAAAGATGTATTGGTAGTACTGGTGAGAGAAATACCAGGAATCCATTGTTAGATGCTCCAGCCGCCGCAATATTACTGAACAATGGTTGAAAGCCATGTAAAACCCCATTCAAACAAACAAAATGGTTGAGCTGTCGGATTTCAAGGTCAAGTGACAATGTCATATTTACAAATCTGATTCTGTAAAGATATTCTGGATTAGCTTACAAAGGTTTTCCTTTCTGTTGAAAATATTTTGTTATAATAATATCATTATTTCATTTTTTTATTTCTTTGATTTTTATGTTCAAACCATCTTTTCTGATTCTATGAAATATCATCTTAAAAGGTTTATGTGTTTACCCTAAAGGACATGTGTATTACATTTAATTTTACTTTTGACATGACAAGATGGGAGTCTATGTACCGCTTGCCCATTTTACTAAACCTCTTAAGAAAAAATAAATCATATTTCAAAATCCAAAATTGTACCTGGTGTTTTCATTCATTGTTAGATTCTGCCTTGCAATATCTCATTGGAATTGTCTTTGGAAGACAATTCCAATAACATGATGCTTAGCAGAATTCAATATTTAGTTACTTATGTAAAAGCAACTTTAATCTTTTTACTTGCACAAAAATTGATCATAAGATGTTTAGTAAAACAGGCCCCAGGTCATTGCATTCAAGTATTAAGCTAAATGAGGTATTGGGATATTATTGGGGACTTTTTCACTGTTTTGCTATATGCTAGATAGTTGACATATCTCATATTTTATGCTTATAAATGCTTAAATTCTCAAGATTATTCCTCAAAAGATGATTAGATCACACTTACCTTATCTTGAATAAGCTTAAGGTTATGAGGATTATGATTTCACAAAAACAAACTGTGTTCACTTCTGTTCAGTCTGTTTTAGTCCATTTTGTCTTGAGATACAGTTATTTTTTGGCTAAAATAAATTTTTCAAGCAAATGTGTTACAGTAATCCATAAATTGAATAATTATTTTCAGTCATTTTCTATCTGCCAGCTCAAAATTATGGAGCATAATCTTGTAGTAAATGATTTGGTCTTCATAGATGTTTACCAAATTAGATTAAGACAGTTGTATCCATCACTTGTCATGCTGAATGGAAATTATTCTTACTTTAGCATGAAATATATAAAATAATATGTTAGAGTCTTGAAATATAAATGTTATCTTATCAGGCAGGTGATATCAGGTCAAATCAGGCTTCATATTCCATGATAAAGAGAAAGCACAGCTTGCACATATGTGCAATCTGATATCAGTCTATAAATTTATTTTTTTCTGTTTTGAACCAATAAAATAGAAAATATTGGAAATTATTTTTTTTTTCAAAATAAAAACTGATGTGCTTTCAGCACTTTGAAACTTTAATTGAAATGTAATTTTGCCAAGGTTTTATCTAGGTTGACAAGGGTAGAAGGTATAGACAAAGATTTATAAACTAATCGTGAAAATTGCAGCAAGTGTTTTTCAGCACTTTGATTCTGATACAATTTTAACCGAAAAGTTTTTATCCAGTATAAATAAGGATAAATAAGAGAGTTTGATAATACTTTATTGGCAATTTATAAAATAAGAAATACAAAATATAAATTTTATTCTCTCAAGAGTAATAGGTATGATTTAGGGATTTATAAGCTCACAAATCAATTTTAGAATATAACATTTTATGGAGTGTTATGAATATATGTTGTGCAAGTTTGAAGGGACAATGAATTTATCTGATTATCATTATGATTACATTAAAATGAAAAATTCTTGGATGCTTGTTTTAAAGTCTATCATTCTTTGGTGTTTATCTTACCCACTATATGATTTTATTTTTCAGCCATTTGATTTCAGTGAAGTAATGATAGGCCAAGCCATCCACACTATAGAATACTGTCTAGGATGTATCTCACACACGGCATCCTATCTACGACTGTGGGCTCTGAGTTTGGCTCATGCTCGTAAGTATTCTGTACCCTCATTTTGCTGAATTAAGACCTGAGTTAAATTGAATCAATATCAAAGTGATGAAAGCTCTTGATGCTTAAAATGTGAGTTACAGCTAAGAACATCATGAAAGTGACAAAATGAATGATTTCGGAAAAAAATTGATTGAGTATATGGAGCGTGTTTTGTGTGAAAATTAAGTGGAGGTAATCCAATATCGCTTATTTTGTTCAATATGACACTTTAAAATCTATACCTGAGTCGATAGAATCGTAGAATAATTTGATTGATCTGTGTCAAATGTCAAAAGATTTGAACAATTTTGAAATACATTTGGAGTGTTTTTGATCATTTCGAGTAAGTGTTTGGAATGAATTTATGGAGCGCTGAGTGAGTGATGTTGAATAGTTTTGACCGGGTCCGATCCCGGATGGCAGCACTCATTCTCTCCGACTATTTGTCTCTCACAAATGTGTTGTTATCGCAGAACTATGTGAGATAGTAGCTGGAGGCTAGGAAAGGAAGTAATGGTTGAACTGGTGAGAGAAATACCAGGAATCCCTTGTTGGGTGCTCCAGCCGCCGCGGTATAACTGAAAAAATTGTTGAAAGTGGCGTTAAACTCAATTCAATCAATCAATCAATACATTGTATCAATATCAAAGTGATCAAAGCTCTTGATGCTTAAAAAGTGAGTAACTGTTAAGTACATCATAAAATTGAAAAAAAGAATGATTTTAGATTGATTTTGGAATGAAATTAAACGAGTGAGTGGAGCGAGTTTTGAGTGAAATTAAAGGGAAGTAATCTAATATCTCTAATTTTGTTCAATATGAAGAAAATTAGTGATATTTGTTACCTCCCTTTGATAAAATATACATAATTTTCTGTTTGTCCTCTGTTGACCAATCAGACACTTTAAAATCCACAACAGTCAACAGAATGGTAGAATAATTTGATTGATTTGCATTTAATGTCGATAGATTTGAACTATTTGAATTGCTTATGGAGTTTTTTTTATCCATTTGAGTGAATGTTGAAAATATGATTCTTCAACTTTTCTTGTTTAAAAAGACAAATCAGGTGGTATAGTCTAAGAGACTATGTTAGTGCAGGCTGATCTTTGAGTATACCACATGCCAAAGCAGTAATATTATTGGTTCACAATAGTATCTTGAAGATCAAGGTCAATTATAAAGATCAAGCCTTTATATTAATGCCATTTTGCATTTGTAGCCCCAAAACATATCTTGTATTTATTTCAGAGTTATCGGAGGTCCTATGGAGTATGGTTATGTCTACAGCCTTCAAACTGGACCTCGTACCACTGGGTATAATTGGCATATTTATAGTATTTACAGCTTGGGCATTCATGACTATCATCATTCTAGTGCTCATGGAAGGCATGTCAGCATTTTTACATGCCCTACGTCTACATTGGTAAGTTTTCAACCAAGGCATAGTCACCCTCAGAACGCAGCTAGTAGCATGTCAGACTTTAAATTAATAGCGTCACGGGTTTTATCCCCAACAGCAGCAAATATCCTGTCTGAAATTTAAACCAAAAAAAAACCACTCATAAACTGTCTTCATAGAATTTCACTTTATTGCATATTTTTAAAAAATGATGTACATATGATAGAATTATCCTTTACATTGAATCCTAATTGAATCATTTGATTAAAGACTTGACTAATTTTTTGAGGGGAAAATAGGAACATAGTTACAGCTTTAATGTTGTCAATAAAATCAAGAATTGGTAGTGGGTTACTAAATCTTCAATTAAAGATATCATTTGTACAAAAGGATGGAAATAATAATGGAGGTACTGATGCGAAAGATACCAGGAATCCGTTAATTGTAAGGTGCTCCAGCTTCAGCAATATGACTGAAAGATTATTTAAAGAGGTGTTTATCCCCATTCAAACAAACATACAACTCCTGAAAAGCAAATTAATTTGATCTATTTTATGATTGGTTATACTTCTATACCTTTGTAAAAATGAAATCAACTGTAATAAAAAAAAAGGGCTTGGAAAAAAATGCTGTTGTTGTGCCACCAACATGTCATGTTGACTTGGAGTTTTGAACTTTATTTTTTGTAGAAAAGAGGCTATTCTAGTCACTAACATCTAACTCAAAGCCAATAGTTTGTCTGAGCTAATGTAAAGGCCTCTTGTTTGTTTTTAAAAGCAGCATTCTGTCAGTGAAGGGGGGAATCTGTTTGACTGAATGGTTAGAGCAGCAGACTTGTGATCCAAAAGAAATCGTAATTGTCTTGGGTTAAAATCCCGGCTGGGGAACTTGTCATGTTGGTTTATCTTAGGATATTTCACAGTCCTAACTTAACACTGGTGATACCCAGAAAGCACATCAATAAGTGAACTTTGCCATAGTATGACTGAAAGATAGTTAAAAGGGGATTTGAAATCAATAATTGGAATCATGCAGTTTCTCAGAAAATTACTTTCAAGTTTAAGTTCTTGATTTTGGAAAGATATTTTTCTGCTCCCCAAAGGGTTGGAGCATATAGCCGCTGCTTTGTCTGTCTATCTTTTACTCCGTCAGTCCATCTGAAGCAATTTCTACATTTTTAGAGTTAAATAAAACTTCACATGTGAACTCCCTATAATATTATGCCATGTTTTTTCCCCTGTTTTTGAATTTGAGACCTGTCACAGAAAAAGGGGACTTAATGCAAAAATCATTTTTTCTCTAATTTCATCTTTTCTTTTAGACATAATTCAATGTAATTTTATTATTGAGAAGAAGTCAGATGCCCTTGACCTTAAATTGTTTGAAAAATGTGAATAAAAAATGCATCAAGGAATGGGGTTCTTGGTTTTGTTAGCTCCATTGGCTGAAAGCCACTGGGGCTATTGTCATGGCGCTGAGTCCATCGTGCGTCCGTCCGTGCGTCCGTGCGTCCGGTCGTAAACTTTTCTTTAAAAATCTTCTCCTCAGAAACTACTGGATGGATTTCAACCAAACTTCACAGGAATGATCCTTGGGTGACCCTCTTTCAAAGTTGTTCAAGAAATTTTGATCCAATGAAAAACATGGATTTTAGGGGCGTGGCTAATTTCCAAATATGGTAAAAAGTGACTTTTCACAGATTCTAATCAATGGATATCAACCAAATTTCACTGGAATGATCCTTGAGTGACCCTTTATCAGTCTACAAAAAGTCATTGTGATCGGATGGAAAATATGCATTTTATGGGCAGAGGTCATTTCTCTATATGTTATATAGTGGAAACTTTGAAAATCATTTTCTCAGAATGTAAGGGATGGATATCACCCAAATTTCACTGGAATTACTTTGAGTGACCCTTTATCAGTGTAGCAACAATTATTTTGATTGGATGAAAAATATGCATTTTATGGGTGGAGGTCATTTCTCAACAAGTTAAATAGTGGAAACAATGAAAATCATTTTCTCAGAATGTAACTGTGGGTGACCCATTATCATACTCAAAAATCATTTTGATTTGATGAAAAATATGTCTTTTAAGAGTGGAGGTCATTTCTCTATCTGTTATATAGTTCAAACTTTGAAAAATCATTTTCAACATCAGTAGAAACCCAAATATCTAAAAATCAAGTCAAAAAATTTATTTGCTTTTACAAGAATTTCAAGCCTGTGGAGCGACTCAAGCCATTCATGGCTTTCTAGTTTGCATTACATATGCCATCTGTTTCCCGCAAAAGAAATTTGAATTGACCATACCTTTTCACATGTGGATTGCTTGTGACAAGATAATTCTTCAAGGTCAGAATGTTGAAAATTCAAAAGAATTTAAATTGTCCATAAGTTTGTAATGATAAGTTATATTATTTTTATATTTCAAGTGATTATTACTTGAGACAACAACCTTTCAGAAGATACCAAAGTCAAGGTCATATCGTCAAGGTCATTAATTTCAAGTAACTCTACGTAAATGTTTTAAATAAGTGTCCCAGGTAATGTTTATTTAATATTATGACTAGATAAAGCTATACCATATGCTGACAAGAGGCTAATTGTCATGTATTTTTTTATATTTTGTAAATTTCAGACACTAAAATAGATCAGATTGAATAAGACTTCTCATTTTAGAGTCCTGATTTTATAATTTTGTTTGAAGACATTTCTCATTGATATCTTTTATTGAAATAACACACATGTTGATAGTCAAGGTGAAGTAGTTAACCCTTTAATCCATGATTGGGTCTTAAATTTCTTCAAAAAAAGTGTCCAGATCTTTTGTAAGAAAAAACCTAATGATTATCTTGTCATTATTTGTAGATTCAGGCATGTGAGATTTCTTCTATGTTTATCAGACTCTAGATTTCTTGTGAGCAGAAATTTCAAACTATATTAACATTTAGTAAGATTTTTTTTCATACAATTATGGCATATACAATTTTGTGACAAAGCCTTATTCAGGGGTCATAATCCATCTCTGATGGCTCTGGTTAATGATAGGTTTTTTTTCTATACTTTAGAATTAAACATGTTGGATTTTTTTAACATAAGATGACTGAAATCATTACATTGGTCTAAAATACTGCATGAAATTGATATATTGTTTCATTCTTTCTTTTCTAATTACAGGGTAGAATTCCAGTCCAAATTTTACAAGGGAGAGGGCTACCTGTTTGTTCCATTCTCATTTGATAATTTGGTAGAGTACAGCTTGGATGAGGCTGCAAGAAAGTAGAGACAGAAACTTACCCTTAGACAGAATTTGAAACACAATCTTTAATCTTTACTAAATGAGGAAATTCTAGGCTGGTTGAGCTTGTAAAGCCTGTGAAGATCTTGGGTCAATTTGAAAAAGTTTGTAGGCAACAAATTATCAAGGATTCAGCACAAAGCTACTCTAAGTGCCTATATTAGATCTGAAGGCACTAACAGTAGCTCTGCTTAGACCCATTAAAGTTCAAAAGGTTTTTGTTAACAAGACATCTGAGCAAATGAAAGGTAACAAACATTGAGGGTTAAGAAGAAATTGCTTTTTTTAACAACAAACTATTACATAAGTGGTTTTTTAGTCCCCCACCAGTTACCGGTTGGGGGACTACAGGTTTGCTCGATTCCGTCTATCTGTCCGTCCGTCCGTCTGTCCGTCACACTTTTGTCTGGGCTATATCTTCTAAACCATATGTGCTAGCAACTTCAAACTTGGTACACTTATAGATCTCATTGAGGAGAAGTGTCATGTTCAAGAACCCTTACTCTGCCACGCCCACTTTTTGAGTTATTGCCCTTTATTTTTTTTAGCCTTACATTCTTGTCCGGATCATATCTCCTTAACTATGTGTGCTAGCAACTTCAAACTTTGTACACTTATAGATCTCATTGAGGAGAAGTGTCATGTTCAAGAACCGTTACTCTGCCACACCCACTTTTTGAGTTATTGCCCTTTGTTGTTTTTAGCCTTACATTCTTGTCCGGAACATATCTCCTAAACTATGTGTGCTAGCAACTTCAAACTTTGTACACTTATAGATCTCATTGAGGAGAAGTGTCATGTTTAAGAACCGTTACTCTGCCACGCCCACTTTTTGAGTAATTACCCTTTGTTGTTTTTAGCCTTTCATTCTTGTCAGGAACATATCTCCTAAACTATGTGTGCTAGCAACTTCAAACTTTGTACACTTATAGATCTCATTGAGGAGAAGTGTCATGTACAAGAACCGTTACTCTGCCACGCCCACTTTTTGAGTTATTGCCCTTTGTTGTTTTTAGCCTTACATTCTTGTCCAGATCATATCTCCTTAACTATAAGTGCTAGCAACTTCAAACTTTGTACACTTATAGATCTTATTGAGGACAAGTGTCATGTTCAAGAACTGTTATTCTGCCACGCCCACTTTTTGAGTTATTACCCTTTGTTGTTTTTACCCATACATTTTTGTTCTGTTCTTATCTCCTAAATCATAAGTGCTAGCAACTTCAAACTTTGTACACTGGTAGATCTCATTAAGATCTAATAAGTAGGAGATATATTATAAGAAAGGATTTTTTGTTATCCGGTTGGGGACTCCTGTAATGCATCGCAATACGACATGCACTTGTTTGTATTATGATAAAGAGAAATAACCAGTTTTAAACTCCTCATGTATACTTTTGGGTCTGGAAAAATTTGGGGGAAAATATTATCTTCTTTTACTAGTATTATACATATATTCATCCTCTGGAAAATTTATTAAATTAAAAATGGGAAATAACATTGTTTTAACCATGTGGTAATCAAATTATACTGATTTGTTAAATATCATTTCTTAAATGCTTTTTGGTAGATTATCAAGAAATAAGTAGTCTATATCACTTGATAATCTCACCATTAACCAGTGAAATTACAATAAAAAATTACCTTTCTTTTGTTCATTTCACCCTCTATGATGTAACTTAGAGGAGACTAATAAACAAATGGCACTATGAGGTTATCTATTCATTGAGTGCAAAGTGATGCGCTTTAAGAAAATTTGTCTCCTGTGCATTGTTCTCTCCTTTTAAATAGTTACTCACCATTTCAGACCGCTTGTTCTTTCACAATGTTAAACAAGTTTTTCTTATGAAATCATTAGGAAACCTCATTAGGAAAACACTGTAAAGTTTCATGATTTTGGAAACGTTGTGGAACTATTACAGGTCCACTACCTTTATTGATCTTAATTTCCTCCACACTTAAGTTATGGATAATTTTGCATCCACCTATAAAGTTTACTGTCAGCGAGTTACCCCTTAATGTGTTTGTAATGTGATTGTGAATCTCAATGTTACACTACTGTTAGATGATAATTAAATATATATTGTATATTTGTTGTGATATTTATTGAAAAAGAGAATATAAATAGTACAGTTGGTAAGTGTGACAGTTTTCAGTACTTTGATGATTAACATTTTTTCCAAAGATATTAATTAACAACTAAGGTAGGTGGCATACTGATGAAATAATAGATCTTTGATAAAATCTTAAAAATCTTTCTAATGTTGAAATTCTTCTTGAGATAGCACAGTACAATATCCCCCAAATTTAGCTTGATGGTTTTGAAGCAAAATGTGCTTTAATGTTATGACCTTGTTGTTGTTATAGGTGTTGAGTGTGCACTGTGATAAACTAAAACCTTTCCAATCGAAATGTGCTTGAAATTTGGTATGGGTAATCTCAATCTCAAGAGCAGCTAAATGAGATAATTCTACATGCACTCTTGAAGAGTCATGCCCATTTTTCATCTTTTTAAAAAACAATTACTATCAAGATCTTGCTTCCATTTATGATGCTCTCTGTTATCTTCTACTAGTATTTCAAAAAAAAAAAAACAACTATGTATGTCAACCTTTGATAGCTTATAATTTGATGGTTCAGCATTAAACAGTTGTAAGCCCAGGGAATTTCATTCAGAACACCACTCCCCCAATCTCACGATCAACCTCAAATGTACATACACAGACGATTTTTTAAAGATTAGATCCTGTTGTTTCCAAGCTAGTTTTTCTTACACTGTTTCTGCCTAACTAAATGCACATTTTTGTTACCAACCCATCCGCCTTGTATACATCAGAGGTCTGTTGCAGTTTACAGAAATGGCCGAGTGAAGTTCTGAACGCCAGAAAGTTGTCCACATTTGTATCTACTCACTATTATTCACACATTTTGGCATCAGCCTTCTTAAATAAGATACATTCAACGTATACAAGAAAAAGGCTAGGCATAAAGGTCGTCTGAAGAATATATCTATAGGTATGTTTGTGTTCATTGAGAATTATAGATTTAATCTTGCACTTTTATCAAAATCTTATTTCTGATTTAATTTCATAATGCATCCTATGCAACAGAATCTTAATCCATTCTTTCATTGTTATTAGAACTAGTGTAGACATAGATGATTTACTCAGATATTCATAACAAAATAGTTCACAAAGTCAAATTCTCATTACATAAAATAAATGTGCAATTTTTAAATGGCAAAGTGATTATTTAACTAATGAATACAGCGTCCTTGTTGAAGGTGGCTTCAACTTCAGCTGCAAAATAATTCTGATTCTTTATTTCAGATAAGCTTTACTCACAATGGTTTTATGACCCATTGACAATATTCATATACCTTAGTAATAACTTGGCTTTCTGACTTAATTTGGTCATTGGGCTTTCTGATTTAATTTTGTTATTAATGTCACTTTTAAAAAAAATTGCAATGAATAGTTTTGATATTTTTCTGAAATTAGGAATCCTCAACTAAATGATAGGGGAGAAACTACTTTTTCAATCTTCAGCTGGGCTGTTTTAGGAGCATGCCCAAGGCATTGAAATAGCCTGGAACCCGTTTAACTAAACTTCTTATGAAAACTTACTCGTAAGGCAAAAATAAAAATTGTACCAGGTTTTTTCATTCATTGTCAGATTCTATCTTACAATATCTCATTGGAATCGACTTTACAAGACAATTCCAATGAAATGATCCATGTTATAAAGATAGTTTTAGCTTTGTATGATACAGTGAATATAAACTTGATAATGTGTTATGAATTATTGAAAGCAAATCAGTAGAAACAGATCATTCTGACAGCAAGCAAGTGCATAATTTGATAGCTCAGCATGAAACAGTTGAAACTGCCTATATTTTCATAGGCAGTTATAACTGTTTTGCCCTGAGCCATCATTAAAGTTAATTGGCTATCAAAATGTCATAATTACAATACATTCAAGCTTCAGTTAGGAAATTTCTGTCATCAACTTTCAAAGTAATCTATGTAAACTTTAAACAATTTTGTGTCTGTGTTTTCTAACTGACTGTTATTTGTTCGGAAATATTATGTCTGTTATTGTGATAGATTTATTGTTGTTTTATTGAAATAAATATTGTGCTCAAATTGGATTTTTTATGGTTTTACTCAATAATTATTACCGGACTTTCATGCTTTTAAAGCGTATCTGTTACCTCTAGTTTTCTATTTTAATTTTTTTTCTTCAGATGGCGGTAAATGTCAAAACTACTGTTAAAACAATGGCATGGTATATCTGCGATATATTGATCCCCTAGGTCGAATGTATCTCATTTTTAGTGGGCTCGGGGATTTCGTCTACTGATAATGTAAAGGAACAATTCGATACCCGTCTTTGATGCAGGCCCTGAAAAAAATCACGCAGTACCGGGTAAACCCCTTGTTAGTATCCCTCTATCTTTAACTGTTTGCAATTAGAACCCCTATTTCAAAAAAAACCTAATGGTTATTGGTGTATTATGAAATGCCCTATGACTAAAATCGTTTATGTTGCAGTAGTTTTACAGTCGGGGAGTATGGTAGATCTGACTGTTAACAACATCGAGTAAATGACAAGTTGGTTTTGAAATGGTTTTGAATGAGTGAGTGGAGTGAGTTATGAAAGACAAAATTGGGGCAATTAATACAAAATCACCAATGATAACCTAGCCATTGCCCCCCCTTTAATTTATCTACGTGTTTTTACAGCCAAATCGGGAGCTTTGAAAGCATGGTCAATAAATTTAAATCAATTTGAAATGTTGTTTTTATAAAACGATTTCATTTTTTTTAAATTTGGGGCGTTTTTAGTTCACCTGAGCACGACGTGCTTCAGGTGAGTTTTTGTGGGGATGTGCTTCGTCCGTCTTCAACCATTTGCTCGATCACCTGAAAATTGGTCAGAATGATTGACTTGATGAAATGTCGGACGAGTTTGAAATTGGGTCACCTATGGTAAAAAAAACTGGGCTTATTGTAAGAAAAAAAAACATTGAATTCATTCTACATGCGTGACAGATAATGAGTGACAGGCCAACCATGTTTTCCATTATAATTTGCTATTTTGATTCGCCGATTGTATACTAAGTCACTGGAATTACAAGTAAAAAAACGTATACGAGATATTCAGTCTGATCACAACTGTTTTTTTCTTGGTTTGTATTTGAAATCCTACTTGAAATTCCTTGAAATATTTTTCGTTATAACACACCGTCGTTTGAAAAAAAGTGGACATGAATATCAGCATGTATGTCGATCTAAATTGTTTTGATGTGTTATTGAAAAATACGACACCAAAAGTGATCATTTTTTATGCGAAAATCTGAATATTGGTCTGTAGACATCGGCAATCACAAATAATTCAGTTCTGTCATCTATATCAACTCTGTGAAATTCCGGCTGTCTACAGAGACAACGTTTTTTCTACTACATGTCGTCTTTGGGGACCCGCTGTGTGCTTATTTTTTAGCTCACCTGAGCACGAAGTGCTCATGTGAGCTATTGTGATCACCTTTTGTCCGGCGTCCGTCCGTCGGTCGTCGTCCGGCGTCCGTCAACAATTTCTTTAAACGACATCTCCTCCTAAACTACTGGGCCAATTAACACCAAATTTTACAGAAATGTTCCTTAGGTGGTCCCCTTCCAAAATAGCTAAAAGAATTGAAATCCATGAAAAATCCTGGTTGCTATGGCAACCAAAGGTGAAATTTTATGAAAATCTTAAAAATTCTTCTTCTTCTCAACCAGGAGTCCTAGAGACTTAAAATTTGGCATGGTTGATCAGTTCATAGACCTGAATTAAAATAGCTAAAATCATATATGTTGGGCCACCAGGTGCTAAGCACTAGGGGGGAGGGGTAGTACTTTGGGTAAATTTTGTAATCTTTAACCTCCTTCTTCTTCGGAACCAGAAGCCCTACAGATTTGAAAATTGGCATGGATGATCAGTTCATAGACCTCAATTAAAATAGCTAAAATCATATCTGTTGGCCCACCAGGTGCGGAGCACCAGGGGTGATGGGGTAGTACTTTGGGTAAATTTTGAATTCTTTAACTTTCTTCTTCTTCAGAACCAGGAGCCCTACAGACTTGAAAATTGGCATGGATAATCAGCTTGTAAACCTTAATTAAGATATTTAAAATCATGAATGTTGGGTCACCAGGTGCAGATCATCTGGGGGAGGGGGTATTGCTTTGTTGAAAATTTTAAAATCTTTGACTATCTTCTTCTGATGAACCAGAATCTGTACAGCCTTTATATTTGACATGAATGATCAGCTCATAGACCCTATCTGAAATAGTTAAAATCATGAATGTTTGGCCACCAGGTGCAGAGCACCAGGGGACGGGAGGGTAGCTTTTCAGAGCAATTCTTAAATCTTTAACCTTCTTCTTCTAATAAACCATGTGCCCTACGGACTTGAAAAATGGCAAGGATGATCAGCATATGGACCATGATTAGAATAGCTAATATCATTACTGTTCGGCCACCAGGTGAGGAGCCTCTAGGGGGGGGGGGGTAGTGCTTTGTTAAAAAAATTTAAATCCATAACCTTCTTCTGAACCAGAATCCCTACAGTCTTTATATTTGACACAGAGGATCAGCTCATAGACCTTATTTTACATAGCTATAACCATGAATGTTTGGCTACCATGTAAAGAGCATTGGGGAAGAGGGTAGAATTCGGGTCAATTTTGAAATTTTACACCCTCTTCTGATGATGAAGTAGGAATCTTACAGGCTCTAAATTTGCCATGAGTCATCAGCTCATATACTTTAATCAAAATAGATATAGTCATGATTGTTTTGTGACCAGGGGCAGAGACCCAAGGGGACGGGGTAGTGCTTTGTGGTAAATTTAACAATTGTTAAAAATTCTACTGAACCAGAATTCCTACAGCTTTTTCATTTGATATGAAATAATCAGCTCATAGAACCTAATTTAAACAGCTATTATGATTGTTGGGCCAAGAGGTGCGGAGCAACAGGGGGGAGAGGGTAGTACTTCAGGTCATTTTTAACATTTGAACTTTTTTTTAAGTTCACCTGAGCACAAAGTCCAGCTTCCGTCATTTGGTTGTTGTCTGGCGTCTGTCAACAATTTCTTTAAACAACATCTTGTCCTACTGGGCCAATTTACATCAAATTTTACAGAAATCTTTCATAGGTGGTCCCCTCCAAGATAGCTACAAGTACTGCTAAGGTAACCAAAGTTGAAATTTAAGAAAATCTTTAAAATTCTTCTTCTGATAAACAAGAAGCCCTACAGCTTTGGAATTTACCTAGGATGATCAGTTCATAGACCTTAATTATGATAGCTAAAATTATAACTGTTTGGCCACCAGGTGCGCATTACTAAAGTTATCCCAGATATTCTCTTGGAAAATGATCATGCAAAAAAACCCGACTGATTACAGTTCGATTTTGGATCTTGTATTTTCAAACAGAAATAGTAAAACTGAAACTGTGGAATCTTAATGGTATGACCATAAGATTATTTTCCGTTACACATACATTTGTTACAGTTCAATAACTTTATCGCCTGAATCAAAAGTAATGCAAGTTACTCTTAGGTGCTTTTACTCAGGTGAGCGGACCAGGGCCAAAGGTCCTCTTGTTTTAATTTTGGCTTCAAATTTGATTTGGAATAAATATCGGCGGATGATTAGACTACAGCTGTGTACAAGTTAAAATAGCATTTATTGAGAGATGGGCGAAATATTAGAGCATAAAGTCTAATTTCGTAATTTTTCATGGGAAACCTCCGAAATAATCAATGATTGTGGTCGTATTTTCGAGGGATATGAGTAAAGATTTATTCTATAGAAGCGCTGAACATTATGCCGAGGAGACGGTAGGTCAAATAAATTTATTCGTGTGAATAAACGATTGAAGCTTTGGTATTCTAAAGCAGTAGATGATTGTGTAAGTGTTCAGCGCTTCTATAGAATAAATCTTTTCTCATATCCCTCCCAAATACGACCACAATCATTGATTATTTCGGAGGTTTCCCATGAAAAGTTACGAAATTAGACTTGATGCTCTCATATTTCGCCTATCTCTTCAATTTTCGTGAACGATTTCACGCATTTTTGGGGTCATTAAGAGATCTATCAACACATCATTTGTGTGATTTTTCTCAATATGCCTAACAAATTTACTTGGCAGAAATAGCAGGTGGAAGACGTGCAGTTTCAAATTACCGTGCGCGACGTCAATGCGTTAAGCAACATTGAGCGCTCCATACATTGCCAAGGTCCTAATCTTAAACATGGAGCGCTCACTTTTGCTTTGTGATCCTGAACGCAGGGCAGATTCAGCGAGAAATTTCTTTCAAATAGGAGTAACATCCCCCCCCCCCCCCCCCCGAAAAAGTCGATTTCAATAATAATATTGAATTGTAGATATGTATAAAGTCGAGACTGCAATAAAGCGTTATCGCGTATTTTTTAAGTGCTGGTATAAAAGTAAAACTTCGAGAGAGTGATCAAAGATCAATTTTGTCTATACACGTATATTGACCATCGATCTCAACCTCAATGTGGTGCATCTATATATACTAAACTGTTTAAATCAAACTATTGTTCATTTGAACAGCTTGCTATTTTTGGCATACGTTTGGGTTTCTAGACAATTAAGGCAATTAAATCCTTTTTTAACTTTGAGACAATGAGATAACTGTAAAAAGATACGCCTTTTCTGAATCTTCGTTTTACCATCAAATTATCAAATAATGGCATTGTTTTTTAGATAGTCGATTCCGTTTCAAAGTGGTATTTATTTCAATCAAGGCACGCCCCTATAAACGTTTGAAGAGAAAACCGTCGGTTTTACTTTTAATCTTGTATCCTTGGGGCAAACTGTTCGCAATAGCACTTGCGTGCAAAGCTGGGTATAATTTGCAATCATTTTGCACTAGGACAGGTATCAAAGTATCGTTAGCTCCACTGGCCGAATGCCGATGGATGGGGCTTTTGTCAATGCGCAGCGTACGTCGTGCGTCCGTGCGTCTGGTCGTTAACTTTTTCTTTAAATTTCTTTTCTGGAACTACAGGATGAATTTCGACCAAACTTTATAGGTGACTCCCTTTCAAGGTTGTTCAAGGATTTTTGACACAATGAAAAACAAGGCTTTATAGGGCGTCGTTATTTTCGATAATTGGCAATATGTGACTTTACTCAGAATCTAACTGATAGATACCAACTAAATTTCACCGGAATAATCCTTTTGTGACCATTTATTATTCTACAAAAATAATGTGACAAGATGAAAAATACGCCTTTTATTGGCAGAGGTCATTTCTCTGAATGTTATACAGCGGAGGCCCTGAAAACTATGTTTTTCATCCTAACACACATTTCACTGGAATGATCATTAAGTGACCATTTATTGTTCTACAAAAATGTGAATGGATGATAATTACGAGGGGGTATCAAATACTTCTGAGACTATTGCAATAACTTTTATTTATCATTCATCGGATTTGGATGTGGATGTTTGTTCTAATTATACAAACACGCAAATAAGCTATGATAAAGAAATATTTAACTCAATATAATTAACTATCTAGATGGTATAATCATACTGTTTTCAATCAAATTATATAACACATCTTGCTGCGTATGTCTTGGCATATCTCTAGTTTGATTTTCGATCTATAACTGTGATTGATTTTTGTAAAACATTTTCATGTGTGTATGGGTATGTGTATGTATGTATGTATGTGTGGGGGTGGATGGGTGTGTGTGTGTATATATGTGTTTGCACGTATATATATATATATATATGTATATTTGCATATGTATGTACATTGTATATGTAGATATGCAAATCAAATGTATTTGCATTTCATTTTCAATTCCTATTGTTTGCTTGATTTTGTTTTATAGAGGGCCTCATTGAAAATAAGTTTTCATCCATTTATCAGTTTGATCAATGTATGTTGTAAGCTTATTGTGCTACCTTCTCTAAATAAAGAATTTATTATTATTATTATTATTATTATTATTATTATTATTACACGCAACCAAATATGACAATGCGGCTGTTAAGGAGCGAATGATACGATTTCGGGGCACTTTAAGTTTTTAAATCGCTGTTTAGAAAGAAATCCCTACAAAAGGGGTAATGCACAAGCTATTTAAACAAAAATCAAATTTTGTCGAAATAAGCATTGAATGCACAACAAGTAAACTTGTATACCACGAGGTTTACTTAATGGGCTTAACTCTGGTAGAGGTGTAATCATCCAAGCTCGATGTTCTTTTTCTGAAATAACGTAAGTTCGGGAGCGTTTTACAGGGTAAGTACTACTAAAACGAATAACTGGTTTAATAAAACGCGATTTATTGCACTCACATTAGGTCTCAAATTGATCATTAAGACCAGAGGTAAATTCCTCAACAGCATTTTAGGGGTTATTTTACTGAAATGTTATCGAAGATTGATTACTGTGTGCCCTCCAATTTGAAATATTTAATGCGTTTAATAGAGAGGAGATTGGACTGTCTGATATATTCTTTGTCGCAATACCGAAACATCCATCGTTTTAAACAGTTTTACTATAAAAAGAGCTGAATATATTTGAAGATGTACATTGGCCT
Source organism: Fragum whitleyi (assembly GCA_948146395.1). Lineage (NCBI taxonomy): Eukaryota > Metazoa > Mollusca > Bivalvia > Cardiida > Cardiidae > Fragum > Fragum whitleyi. The sequence continues at coordinate 39,466,747 of OX411547.1, read as the reverse complement.
TTTGGAAACACTAAATTATTATGACTTGATGGGAATTCACAGTTTATAACATAATAAAAACATTTCTAACTAAAGCAACCATAAGTGGGTCAGACGGTCGTGACGTCACTATTTTGCCCCGAAACGCCGCAACCATATCAATTTAACTTGGCATAGAATTGAGTGTATTCATGTTTTCCTGCTGAAACTTAGTAAAATCGTGTTCGGGAGACACACAATTCAACTGATTCATTTTTCTAAGTCATCGGAGATCTACCAAAAGGAATATGATAAAAGTCTCAAAACCTTTTGATAACCCCTCGTATATCTTTTATTGGCATTTTTCTCTGTGTGTTATAAAGTGGAAACTTTGAAAATTATTTTTTATAACTTAACTGATTGATATCAACCAAATTTAATTGGAAAGATGCTTTGGTGATCCATTATCAGACTGCTCAAAAGTTTTGTGATTGGATGAAAAATATGTATTTAACAGTTGGAGGTCAATTTTCTGTATGATTTTCATTAATTTGTTCTTGGATTTTTCTTTGCAGAAATATTTGAGCATTTGACACTTAAAAACGCTCATTTACGTGAAATAAACTTTCATTATTCACTTTAAATCCTCCTGTAATCCTATCAGTAGATTTAGGACTGTAGAGCAAATCAACTGCTCAAGCAGCTCTAGTTTTGTCAATTGTCAACCAAATCATCGTAACTACAGATTTTTTTTTTAAAAAAGTCTGGGTTTTTTCCATATTGTGTCCATGTTCATACATCTGTGCTCTGCCACTCGTGAAAATATAGCTTTTGTTGTTCACTCAATGAAATATAAATCGATCTTACACTGAAACAAACGATTATCCTCTATATAATTATATTCGTTCTCGATGAAACATTGAAAAGATCGATTGATGCAGGTATGTAGCTTTTTAAAAGATTAATCACATAGTACGAAGACGAGAAACCCGTTAAAGCTGCTCTTGCACAGATTGGGAAAATGTGAATTTTAACATTTTTCGTAAAATCAATCGGAATAAACTACCCCATCATGTTGAAGCCTTTAAAATAACAAGATTCAATCTGGTAATGCATCGAAAGAAAGACCGATATACCCGGATTTAGGTTAAATTCATTCTAAAAAATAAAGTGACTACTAACGCTAAAAAAATTATTCTTCAATTTCGAGCCAACTATTTTTGCTTGACATTCGGCATGTTTGTCTTATTCAATCAAAGATTAAGGTTAAAGTATTTGACAGCTAGAAACTTTATATCAATACAGGCAAAAAATGAAAGGTTATTCACGGAAAATAACGATTTTGTAATAAATAGACTAGAAATAAATAGACTGGATACCTTACTGAGCTTGCCACTTCGAAAAAATAAGTTACAAAATTATTGAAATATGTTGTTTCTAGTGCCAATGCTTTGGGCCATTCTTCATAGTCTAAAAATACACACATTTCCAAAACTTAGAAAAAGTTTTGTATTTATTCTATGAAAAACTGTGCAAGAGCAGCTTTAAAGGGCTCATGGCTGATTATTTTCTAGTTTATCATTTTACAGGACGTTGTTCCTAGAAGGAAAATTATCCGGAGGTGAATAGTGACTATGGTGCGATAAAAACTCATAAATATTTAATAACGACACTTCGATATCAACAATAAAATTGGCGAGTAATTTAGACCCTGCATCCCGGGGGATTTACATGTAGCCATTTGGCGACCAAAATGGTGTAACTATGGCTTCGATTTAACTGTAGTTAGTACATGATGGTCTCTATACGACCATATATTTCTAGAATTAAGATTAATATTTAGGTATAAAAAAATACATTATTTGTGACAACTTGATTTAGTTAATTTGAATACATTGAAATGCTTTAGGAAGTTCGCTCGGCCTTTTCCAACTATTATTTTTTTGTTCAAAACTAACTTTTTAGGAAGATCTAAATGTGTTATTTTGGGGTCACCGTACTTATTTTTTACCAAGAACTGTATACAAGTTGGTATCAAAACATTATGTCCCGTAATTGACAATAATTTAGAATCAATATTTACTCAAGAACAAATGTCTTGTCCGGTTCCATGAATGTACAAATGAAGCGAAGTCTTTTTTTATAAGATATCAAACACAAATTACTATGATATCATTTTCACGGTAACGTTTAAACTTTTCAATGTAAGGCAGTTATATAAGCTTTGATTTACGGCCAAGAAATAAAACGTCGAAAGATGAGACACGTTAGTTTCGAAAGTTATAAATTGCTCTTAGTAGGCAAGGGCAAAATTTTCAGACCTAAAATCGTGTACATGAACAGGGTATCCGTCAGGATGATTTTATGCAAATGATCTTTAGTGAAATTAATCGGCATAGAAACAAGCTATTTTTTCATGCCCAAATGATCAAACTGCAAAAAACGCACATCACTTGGTAAAATGAACACAGCGTTTCTGGTAGAAAATCAATATTACAACCAACTTTTGTTGTGTTTTTCTGTTGGTTTATGAATGCGGAAAGGATTTCGAGCAGAGCTTCACTATGATATGGACTGTGCCGCTTGTTAAGGTAGAAAACGTCATTTACGTCATATTGATGAAGTAAACGTCACTTAGGGTCCAAAGCTAGTGAAAATCATCAGAATGAAGACAATGCCGATATTGTCCAGCATTACTTTCAAAACATTATCATTAAGTTATGATTTATCAAAGATAACAATACCAGACAAAACATTTGTCCATAAGTATATTAATCAAAGAACCCAGAATGAGAAAATATCAGGAAAAGAAAACTAAGGCCCGTAAATCTGATGTTTACTTTCGTAAGTTCTGTGGTTTTCAAATCCGGTTGCCGACCATCTATAATGTTAACTAATATGCATTGATTTTTTGGCAAGCCAACATTCGGTATTTTATTATTAATTTACAATAGTCCAATCTCTCGTTTCATACGATTTCTTAATTAAGATATCCACAATATGATTATTCATATTGTATAATCTCGAGTTCAAACATGTGCCGATAAGAAGGGGAAACGCAAGTCTAAAATATTAATTTCTCAATAACTCCCTTTGTTGTGGGTGCTCGTTGGAATAGTCTCATTGAGACTATTTCAAAGAGTACCCACAACATAGGAGTTTATATAATATTTATTGAAATATTTATCTCCAAAGTTTAATTTACCCCGCCCGATCTATCTGTATCAGTTGGGTTCAGATATCGGACAATATAAAGTGTAGGGTGAATGGCGTGCGAAAAGTTCTCCGGTTATTCCAGGCACTTTCTATACAGTCTTATATGGTATCATATAACACAATATTTTACCCTGGTGGGCACTCGTGTGGGATTGTAGAATACACTTAATGATAAGTAATGGATCTTTAAATGCTTAGGGTAAGTAAGACAATATTTTGTTTTGTGTGTGAGTGAAATTTTCCATTATTTTCATTGATTTTGGATTTGCGTGAAGTCTAGGCTTGGAGCAGCCTGTACAGACATCCTGTGTAACTCTTCCCATCTTTTTCTCAATCTGTAGGCTGATCCAAATCTAAAAGAAAATTATGAATGAAAAAAAAATAGTATATATTTCAAAAGATATCATCCCACGTAGTACAAGTATTGTGAAAAATGGAGAAATTGCTTGTTAAAAGCAACTTGTTCTTTTCCACAAATTTTTATCAATGTATACGTATAAAATCACGGGACCTTAATTTCAGGGACAATATTGAAAAAGGGTTGAAAAAAATTGACTGATAATCTTCAAAAAAAACCTTCTAAAAATGGCTATATACATTTAAGCTTCTTCAAATCTTTGGCAGACAAGATCTACGATTAGCCCTTACAAATGTGCAGTCTGAACTTAGCCTTCAATGCCTGCTTTCTACTAAACTATTGTAGAAAACAGAATTGTTGAAATGTCCCCTTAATTGGAAACCTTTTTTATTTTATCATTTTTTTTAAATATCCATTTCGGCAGGATAATGCTGTATTATAAATTACTTTTTTATGCCGCCCCCCCCCCCCCCCCGCCCTCCTCCATGCTGCTTACAATTTCATTACATGAAGCAAAAATGTTCACTTCACTTATATAACAGATTTATAATGGAAAAACTTACATGCATATGAGAGATGCGTTCTGAAAAAAAATGTTCATGGTAGTTTTTAAGCTGATTATACTTCTGAAACTTTGAAAGACCAGATCATTTAATTGAAATACAAGTTTAATTAAAAAAAAAAGATACACGAATCAAGCATTAGAATTTCATTATTTCTTAGTTCAATGAGTGATGAAAGTTGTCTTATTCACGAAAATCAAACCTAAGAAAATAGATAAGAATAGCTTAATTTATAATTACATGTTTTCTATTAAAAGATAACTGTCATATTTTGTTCTAAAACAGTTTATAAATGGGGCACGGTATTTAAACACTTATTTCTAATTATTCTAAATCCAACTGGATCTCAATCTAGCAAAATGAGTACCTATATATTGGTGTTTTTCGTGTAAATGTCGAAGCCCGGTAACATCTTCACGATTACACCAATTTACGACGTCATGTCACGTGAATGACAACCTCCCCGAAAAGTAATATTCGATTTTTGTCTGTTGTTTTCTTTTTATTACTCCCTGGAAGTTGGAGATGATTATGACTGGAACATAGTTGTGACCCTCGAATCGTCTCCGGTCCTGCGTTCATGATGACAAAACGGTACGAATTGTTTGCGAATTAACCCTTTGCTGTTTAATCCCTGCTTTTTACGTGCCTGTGATTTTATGGTTGAGAAAACATTGTGAAAAAAGAAGAAATTGCTTCTGACAAGCAATTTCTTATTTTTCCACACTATTTTCTACCCTGCAGAATGGTTATTTTTCAAATCCACTTTAAATTTTCGTCTGCAAAACCCTTGAATTTGGACAGGTCCATATTTTTGTAAAACAGGAAAGGGTTTAAACACCTATCACGTGTACTTATGTGTAAAGCGAGGTTTAATTCGCAAACAGTTTGCACCGTTCTGTCATTATGAACGCACCGCTCGTTTAATAGTTATTTTCGTCCTTTAAGAAATTAAGAAATATCTTAAGAAAAATAGCTGTTAAATCTCAGTAAATATTCCCACATGTTGATGCTATAAATTTCGCGAAAATTGTTTCAGACGTACAACTGTAGTTACAAAAAAAAAGATTCTATAGATAAACAAGCTAAGTGTGTGATCAAAGCTCAAAATGTACAAATTCTATAGCATTGATATCAGAGCAGACAAATATTGCATTTGCACTTTATTGTAATCTAAATTGAATCTAATTCAATTACAAGTACATGTATAACAGAGATTACTTAAATGCGAGTCGAAGACTGATACTGAAAAGAGGAAAAAATATTTGAACTTCTTGGTTCTGCTTTATGCAAGGTATTTGTGTTTAAAGATAAGTACAACTGAAAATTTTCGTAAGCTAGACATTAAGGAACTAGATTGTTTATACCGTCAGTGACCAAAACTTTTGAAAACTTTTCTGCGGTATGATTTACCTAACATTTCAGCGTAAGGTTACCAAAAAAATCTCAAATTACGAGACTTTGGTTACACAACGACGAACTAGCGAATAACGACTATCTATGATATTAGTATTACAGCAACGTTAAATGAACTTCTTTATCATGATTGCCTCTATTTACCAAATACTACGCACATCGCGTCCCAGATCACAGTATATCAAACTCCTCACAGGGGAGAAAGAGTTTGCGATGATTTACTTTTTCTAGACATTGACCCTATTATATAATACAAGAAAAATCTTCTTACAGTAAAAAATATTCTTCTGCTTATTGAGTAATGGTTTTCACTTTGTTATATCCAATCATCACTTATTAAGCGTAATTCAATGCCTAGGCGAAATCGACTGAATGGCCATAGTCAGCAAGTTAACAAAATTACAGAAAACTCTTTTTAGCTCTCCTGGCCGGAGTTCAGAATGGCTATATAGCGCTGGCAACTTTCCCGTCCGTGCAACCGTAAACTTTTGCTTGTTGTCGCAATAAATTCATGTGTCCACGCAATTTTATACCAACTTACACAAAATGATGTCCTTACATTAGAATAGTTCCTTTCGAAATGGTTCAGGTGCGTCAAAAAAGACGGGAAAATGGGCCTTGTGAACATTTGTTCAATATATCCTTGCTATCGCGATAGAGTAACCCGTTCTCATCGGATTATTTTCAAACTTATTCAGAATGAATGTTTGTACCATCACATGAATTGTTTCTTTCGAATAAGGTCTTATTTGCAAATTATCACGGTAAAAGATAATTTAATTTGAATATCTTCATTGTCGCGACTGAGTCCAAAGCTTTCATCCAATTCACTTCAAACTCGCACGAATGATTGTCATATAACAAGAATGGGTCATTTCAAAATGGATTTGATCCGTATGAGAATTTGATTCGTTTATTACGAAAGCGTTAATATTTTCTTCGCATTCTCATCAAAGTTGTACAGGATGACTGTTCCATGATACCAATATCTTATAAGCAATAATAACTTAAACAGACCTATCATGGCATGAGCTTTTCAAGGGGTTCAGTAGAGTGTCTCATGCCCTCATGGGTATTTTGTTCCCCCTCGATTTATTTTCAATGACATATGCCAAGATTACAATGGATAGATTCGTTTTTATAGAGCCAAAAAGCCCATTCATGCTGCACCACTTCCCTTATTATACGAACGGTTATGTACGGATAAAATGATTTTTTTTTAAATGTATGATTTTATGAAATCGGTTGTTCTACGATATATAAAAAAATGCTGCAACCTTCACCCATGAATATATTTGGACCATTCAGAACATTCACTTTTGGTTGACAAAACCAACTTTTAAATCTAAAGAAAAAATATATGTACGAAAAACTTTGAATGTTGGTGACCAAAATGTCGTAAATACAGCTTTAAAAAAGCTGTATTTATGAAGTTTCGGTCGCCCATCGCCGATATTCGATTCTACAAACTTCGTTTAGACAAAAGAAGAGATTCTCTAGACAAGCGATGATTAGATTTCTGTCGACGATGACCCCCATGTCTTTGAGAATCAATCAAACATGAAAACTTAATAATAGAAATAGTCTAATTGTCCTACAACTGATTTATCTTTGTAATTGTTTCTGTTGCCGGGGAAGACGATATATGGTCTCAGCACTTACATGTTACTCGTTTAGCATAAATGGATCATGCAGGAATTCCGCTACATAAGCATTTGTGACTCTTCACGCAAAAAAGGACCATCTGTGAAGTGAGAGAAATGTCGATCCAAGTCAAACTGCGCGGATTACGTAGACTGACTACATGTAGGTTCGAAACTATTCGCACTTATTCTATCTTCTAATGAAACCATTTTTGAGATGCGACCTCAAGTTGACCTCATTTTCAAATATCTATTTTATGGAGTTCCAGATGGTCTTCCTTCGTGTGATAGATAGCCGCCACCATAGCGCAGTTGGTTAGGCATAAGACTTCCAATCTGGAAGTCGTGGGTTCGATCCCCGGTGGCGGCAAATATCCTTTCCGACGTTTGTCTTTCACCAATGGGTAGATAATCGTAAACCTATGTGAAATAGCAGTCGGAGGCTAGGAAAGGATGTAATGGTAGTACTGGCGTGAGAAATACCAGGAATCCATTGTTAGGTGCTCCGGCCGCCGCGATATAACTGAAATAATGTTGAAAGCGGCGTAAAACCCCATTCAATCAATCAATCATTCGTGTGATAGATCATATATGAATATATATATATATCGGGTCTGGAAGAAATCGGTTCGAGGTCGCATCGACTTATTTTGTGATAGAATGACCATTCTAGATTTATGGAATTGAAAGTGTTTGTATTTGTTACCAGGCATGTGAAAAAGGGCCAGCGCCTTTTTTACTCCGAAGTCTATTTCGTGGAATCGTCGATTGTTCCCGATGACTGTGATCTTGGTCTCAATCGGGAACCCTCGGCGATTCTACGGAATAGACCTCGGGAATAATACGGGCGCATCCATGAAAGCGCGTCATTTCGCACGTGGGTTTATATGACGTCACAAATATAACTGAGAATGACGCTGCGAAAAATAAAATCAACGTAAGGTAAAAATCGGGCATACTATGATTTGAAAAATCATTTTACTGCGTTTTGCTTTCAAATTAATCATGATATGCCAAAAAAATATCTACGGATGATCTGAAAGCATTAAAGAAATTTGCTTTTCTTCAAGCCTATTAACCAAAGTACCACCAGGAGCCGAATTACTTAAAAATGGACCATAAATTACTACACTTACGTCCGAGGTACTTTCCGGTTTACGGAAATGTCCGAGCGATGTTCCGAATTACCTTGGTCTATGATGAATGCCGTAGTAAAGCAGAAATATTTCGAGATTAGAAAAAAAAGTTTGACATGCTATTTCGCTACGAACTAATAAGCACCACCAAAATTTATCCTCATAGCGATCACTTTCATTTGGAAGTTATCATAATTTAATGGAATGATTATTACAGAGCCTTTAGTACATATGTGATTGTTTCATTCCAATATACTGTTTGCCCGTTAAATGAATTATTACGAGATAAAAAGACGCGCAGAGAAAAATAGCAGCCATTTTCAAAATATAGATAAGCATCAATCATTAGGATTTAAGCCCAAAGACTTCAACAAAATATCTGGGGACGTGAAATCCATTTTCAATAGAAATATTTTAAAAGGGTTTTGGTCTTTTACTTGGTTATTGGACGACTTGAAAAAAGTAATAAAGAATCAAAAAGGATGGTTAATTGATTTTGTTTTTTCCTTTAAAGATTTGTCTTCGCCTCTCACTAGTGCCCTGGAGCTGATTGCATCTCAACTGAGCTCAAGACAGTCATCATTTCAATTTAAAGAAAAAAATTAAAGCGCCATTCTTCTTTATCAAATTCTGTCTTATGTGTGCTCATTTGAATCGTCTAACAGAGACGATTCAAATGAGTACCCACATAACAGGATTTGGTGAGATGTATCGGAATCAGAAAAGCAATAATTCCGCCTACCGAGAGCTTAGTCCCGAAGACAAATGTACGACAGCCACTGACGGGTTCAATTATTTAGACATGTAGTTATTCTTTATACATGTAGCGGGAGTAGAACCCGTCTATTGATTTACCGGAAGTGGTTGGTTCCCATCGCAGACGATAACTTTGTCAAAAGTTAAGTAACCCCAGGACATTTTTACGGAAAGATGAGTCGCGTTTATCGTCGGAAATATCGGAAATAGCATTTTGGTTATGTTTAATGAGCGTCATTACGGATTGAATTACTAGAAACTATAATAACTGACCTAGTTTGGATTTTTTGTATCCAGAGAAAAAAAGTGGTATATAGTGATTCTACAGCGTCAGAATTTTTTCGATGTTCGATGAAGATTCAATTGAATTCGAAAGAGTTGCCATAAAAAAGGTAAGCAAAAATTGACAACGATTTTTGCCCTAACTCAGAAAATCTGAATCGAGGAATAAGTTTACTTAAACTGTGCGTTTACAGATTATATCATTAAAAACTTCTTCCGTTCAAAATAACGTCATTAATTATAATGATATATATATTGCATTTGAAAATAGAATACGACAACGTTTGGATTTTCCCACGAAGTAGAGGTATTTATTTAATAGGAAGTATACTTCACAATATTAACATTCGCCTTATTCTCATTTATAGTGGAAGCATATTGACCTAAACCTGGCCTTTGTGATTTAAATAAATTAAATACCGGTCGTTTCTCCTCGGCAAAACACGACTAACTTGCGGAATCCAAACGTAAAGTTGGAGTGCACGTGTTAGCTGTGTTAACCCGTTATCGCACATGCTGTTCACTGTAACGGCGATATTTGGTCACCCTCATGATTTGATTTGATTTGAATTGGGGTTTTACGTCGCTTTCAACAATCTCTCAGTTATATCGCGACGACTGGAGCACCTAACGATGGATTCCAGGTATTTCTCACACCAGTACTACCACCACATCCCTTTCCAAGCCTCCAGTTGCTATTCCACATAGGTTTACGATTATCTACCCATTGGTGGAAGACAGTCACCCTCATGAACTAGTGAATCAATTGAGTTTCTTATTCAAAAATCTTTAGATGCGGATGAGAAAAATACAATTTTCAAATTTCTTTAAATGCAATTTATGTGTTTTGAATGGAAATGAAATGAAATACCCTCTCTCAGTCGCAATAATTGTTTTTGAAATCGAATCGTCTGCTACATGTCTAGGCGCCCCGTATATAGGTAAACTACTAACTCCATGCATACCTGTAATTTGTGCAGTATAACGGAATGTCCATGCTTGATCGACACGTGCCGAAGTATCTTCGGAATTTATTCATGTGCCTAATTATTTATTCTGCATAAAGGTCAGGTTCAAGTTAATATGCGCCCACTATACCGTGATAGATCTTTTACTGACACATACAGAGATCATTGAACCGTGACTATTTGTGTCATCTGCATTTTTCTAATCGTTAATGAACATACACGTAGTTGAATTAATCGAAATTTTTATCCTCACTAGCATGTATGGTGCAAATGTGAAAATAGTCATATTATTTTCTAAAGCCAGAGAAATTGGTATAAGAACTGGAAATGCTCCAATTGTCAAGTTTATATATTGGGTAAGCGACCAAAACTTTCATTTGTGAAAAAACAAAATCCATTTTAATTTTCTTTTTTTTCATTTGTTTGGATGTGATTTAATGTTACTTTCAACACTAATTCAGTCATAACTCAAGGGTAGGTGCACCTATCCATGGTTTCCTGATATTTCGCACTCTAGATAGTTCAACCACAACATTTCATCTGACCTATCACATACCGTATCGCACCTAGATGTACCACTTATCATTCGGCAATTGGTTAGAGACAACTGACTTTTAAAACATGAATTCGGTCTAGTCCTTCAATTGAAAGGCATTTACAACTTCGAAAATAAAATTTGTGGCATTTGCGATATTTTACAAGCCATGTCATTTTCATTATATTTTATGAGGCAAATACATATACAGTTAACAGCTTCGTGAAATTGACAAGGTGAATGATTCTGGAATTATTCTAGAATGAAATTGAACGAGTGAGAGGAGCGAGTTTTGGGTGAAATTAATGGGTGGTAACCCAATTTTGCTAATTTTGTTCATGATGAACAAAATTAGCGATATTTATTACCTCCCTTTAATAAAATATGCATACAAATTCTATAAACAGCTTCCCACGACTTCACGAACAAATCATACGATTGCAAAATCCAATAAAGTTAGTGAAATCGTGAATTTTTTGGGGACAATTTTTATTTTGAATGTAGCTGGTGATTTTATCCCTTTTAGTGACTTTGGAGCGTTTTTGAATGGTTTGAGTGAGTGTTTGGAATGAATGAATGGAGCGCTGAGACGTCGCGCACACTAATGCTTAACATTTTGTAACGTCGATTTGCTACTTAGACGATATTACACCACTTACTTTTCTGAAGCGCTTCTTGTTTATTGCATGTTGATTTTGCCATGCGTATTTATTTTGAATTGTAATAAATAATAAGTAATATACCGAGGAAGACAGAATATATTTTTTTGTCACAGGAAGCAATTTTATCATCAATCAGCTTTAATCATTTTCTCATTGATTGTTCAAAAAGGGACAGCACGCAATGAAATAACGTAAGACGTCAAAAACAATACGTTTTCGAAAAGTATGTCTACAAAAACAAATCTTAATATTTTTGACATTTTCCAATGTATCAACACGAAGTTTGTCCAAGTGATTGTACGAAAAAATAATATTTCAAAAATTTGAAATAATTAATGATGCTCATTTTGATAATGAAACGCTGCAGCGAAACATTTTGAAAACTTGGCTATGAAATTCGCGTAATGTAGAAATTGTGTCCACACAGGTTTTCACTTTTTATTTTGTTGTATATTGCAAATTAGTATTTTGGACCGCATTATCGAAAACTAGAAAAAAATAATATTTTTATTTCGAAATTTTACAAAATGTTATCAGTTATTGATGAAGATATTGAGAAAACTTTGTGAAATTTTATACCGATTTTTCGCTAAAATTGGACGTTTTACAACTTTTGAATTGTTAAATAAATCTCCATCAAATGTTTCTTTTTTCTCTGACAGACGTTTTAGTTCATATTCTAAGTTGATGAACCTTCCCGCGCAAATATAAAAATTCACAACATTTTCACGAACTATTTTACGCATTTTAAGGGTCTAAAGGAAATCCACCAACACATAATTTGTAACGTTTTACAGACGTAATTCAAGAATTTTTGTGACAAAGAAACTTAGTTTAACGAGAATATGATTTCCCTCAGTTCACATAACGAATATTCTTTAAAAATATGCCTTCTTGTTGTTCATTTGGTATAAAGGACATAGAAATCGGCTTACAGGTTTGGAAGGAAAAGCAGATTGAACTTGACGGGAGACGTACGATTTCAAATGTTAAGCATTACTGTGCGCGACGTCTGAGTGAGCGATTTAGAATAGTTTTGACCGAGATGAATGTCAATTTCACAATGTAACTAACCGTACGCGTATTTTTAAGAATATGTAGCGATATGGTCGTATCCAATGTCCGATTTTCTTTTTTCCACTTTATCAAGCAAGCGAGGATTTCCAATAAACTCAGCGAAAAGTGATTGCTCTATGTATAATTAAGTTATTGGGGATCAAAGAACAGTGTATAGATTCAATATAATGATTTTCTCCTGCTTTGAAAAAACAAATGAACGCGTTTAATCATTCATAACTTTACGCGATATAATCAAAACATGATTAACTTGCAATGTTAATGGAAATCTGAACAACTTTGTACTATCCCTGATATTATAAAAATAATTGACATTATAAAAGTTGTCTTTTGATCGAAAACAATTTGTTTACAGTTGCTTTTGATTAGAAATAAACATCACAACACCAACAAAAAAAGAGCACACTAAAAAATCAGATTATCATATTGAAAGTCGTTTTGTACTTTCTGTAGAAAAGATAGCAAAAATGAGAGAAAGAAATAATGGACATTAAATAAGTAATCACGGCATACCAAATAGATTAAACGAATCATTAATAAACAAATATATAAACGAAGTTTTGTCGAGTTTAATTTGTCTTCGATGCCGAGTAAAAACATACTTGTTACAAGAACTTCAAACTTTTCCACTACGTTTTCTTCCACAAAATACCGCCTTCAACTACTTTGAAATAAGATCAGTCTAAAATTATGTCGCATGGAAAAAGAATAAATAACGCAATGGCTTTCGCATTGAAGAGACGCTGATAAAGCCTCTTAAGCACTGACAAGAATGACGTCAAAATGTAAAATTTAGATCAACTGTAATGACGTCATCCGAAAGTTTACGTCATAGTGTCAATTTTGAAATTGGGTGCAAGGGATACGGAATAAAAAAAACGAAAAACGCGACTTCCGTTCAGTTTCAAACGAGGAACACCTGCAGTGTACTGCTACTGCTTCCAATATACAAAGTTCTATCTTGACCGTCACATAATATACTTCAAGGATTACGGATACCGTCATCTTCACTCAAAACTATTCCCCCTTTTGAAAGGTCAGCTGATAGTTCAAAGATACAATTTGCATCATTACTGCATACAAGCACATTTCCATCCCTACCGATCGTCAAACCTCTCGGGTTTTTTAACTTTTTGTGGGAGAATATTTGTGCCGTAAAGCCATCGTGATTAATGCTTAGTACTTTATTGATATTATTGTCAGAAAGATAGAGTATGTCGGACTCGAAATTCTTTGCTATATAGTCAACGCCTTTAAATCTGACATTTCCATCAATGTCTTTATTGTTAATAGTCTTGATAATAGATCCATCTAAGTCTAACACTTCTATGCGGCTTGGTATATTATATGATACTATCAGACCATTGTCATGTGTTATTCCTAAGCTGTAAGTGTACATACTTTTATCTATAGTTTTGATGACTCTCAGACTGTTATTATCGTCAATTAAGAGCAGTAGAATTGTTTTACATTTATAAGTCGTTATTGCAACGTTTTTGTCGTCAATTTTTGTCACATCCCATGGCGATGTTTTTAACTTCAGCTCCGAGCATATCGAATGATTTGTCAAATCAATCATTTTTATTTTATAGTTATCTGGATCAGTTACCACAAGTCTATGTTCATCGATTTTTGCTATCCCAGTAATAAAGCAATGAGATTTATCAGTAGGTGATTTAATATTGATCTCTCCGATTTTAACAGGTTTATGACTTGCATCACATATAACACCGAACAGTCCAGTCTTGCATACTTTTTGTACAGATAAAAAAAGATATTTTGTTATCTTATTGTCTTTTTTCGCTAATTTCAGATTTTCCACAAAAAGTTCAAGCTGGTTTATGACTTTTCTTATCAAAAGAAACGCTTGTTCTTTGTCACGATATGTCTCGAATCCAGTCAGTTTATCCACGACCCCTTTGATAAGTAACAGTGTTGCATTACACGTAGACTCGATGGATTTCATCAATGCCTTATCACAATTTTTTACATATGAAAGTGCTTTTGTTATTTCTTCAAGGGCGTGATGATATAAATTGTCTGCTTCAGTTGCGTTACTTTTTACAACGGCTATTTCTTGATCAAACTCTTTCATCAAATTCATCAACTGACCCCTCAATATTGTATACTCAATGGAATCAAAGACAGCTTTACTGGCATCATGTAGTGTTGTTACTTCATCACACTTTCCGTGACTAGCAGTCTTACAGAGATCACAAAGTGGCATATCGTGTGACTTGCAGTACCAGCTGATTGATACATTGGTGTGAATTGAACATTTCTCTGGACCTTCCTTGGTTTTCGAATTTTCGGGTAATTTGTTTGTAATGAGTTGTAAATTATGGCCTCTATATGCCCTTGCTCTTGGATGTATCCTACAGCACTCTAGACACAAATATTCGTCACAATCAACACAGAACCCATGAGGCTGTATAACAATACCACCATCCCCACACGGACCACAGTTCTTTTCATCCCCACACGGACCACAGTTCTTTTCACGTTTATGTAGGCTTCGAAGACATTCTTCTGACGCATTTTCTAACTCACCATGACCTCCCTCTGCCATGCTGGAGAGATACCTTTTTAAAATATGTGACCCGTCACGCGAAAAGGGACCATCTGGAAAGTGCGTAAAGTGTCGACCTTTGTCAGACTGCGCGGATTGCGCAGACTGACTAGGGTCGAAACTCTTCGCACATTAGAATTTTCTGAATCTAGAATGATTAATCTATCTTTCTGTGTAACAATTTTTAAAACGCGGTCTTCGGTTGACCTGTTCTAGGACCAATCCTTCTTTTCAAACATTTATTTTACGGAGTTCCCAGCTGGTCCCCTTTCGCTTGACGGTCACTTATTTATAAATGCATATTATCAGGTGAAATAGCCATTATCGAATCAGAAAATATAGTCTATGTGTTACATGTGCACAGTAAAAGATGGGTTATATACTTGAAACTATCAACTTACGGTCACATTGCTCAAGTCTTTGATTCTCGGACTCTTTGAGAGTAAAAAACTCAGATTTCGTTTAATGGAAATTTAGATTAATTAACATTCATTTCAACAATACACCATTCTTAATCTGGCTAGTCGCTTTATACGTTTATTTGTGTATTTTCACAAAAAATAAGCTCCTAAATTTAAGTTAACTTATTATTCATGTGAATTAAAGTATAAAATAATATTTCACCTACCTGTCACGACAGCTTATCTATGTTTTATCTATTGTGTCCTTCCTTTTGTACGTAGTCTTTATCTACTTAGGCCACATTATAGGATGTATGACCCAAACCTCCAGATAGAGGGGATAGATTTGGTTTCAAAGGGATATTTTCGCTTCTGGGTACTTAAACCCCATGTTGCTGGTACTCATTTGAATCGTGTCAACAAGGCGATTCCATTCAGTACCCACAACATAGGGTTTTGATGAGAAATAACTGATTCAAGTTTTCAATACTCACTCTGAAACCCCGGATCGATTAGATATAATGTATTTAGAGACTGTCTTTCTATCGAATACGTTAATGAGACGAGAAGGGGGATTATACAACGAGCTAAAACCTGGGATCCAGCTTGTAATTTTAAAGCGAGTTGTCTACAGATTGAGCTAAAATGGCATCTTACATCTAGTCTCAACTGTGTTTTATTTCAACCCAAGACAAACGTATCTTTTTATTAAATAAGAATGATATTTAATGTCATTTTTTTAAAATGAAAGCTAGTTTAAACTGCTTCTAAAAGACATGGTTCAGCCGAGGAGTAGACCAATCTACGGCCTCTACTGCGCATGCGTCAAAAACCAATGTTACGGAAAATACCCGGAATTCTCAAAACAAGACCACATGACCAAGTAGGTAAACATCAATTGGTCATTTTAAATAAGCAGATACAAAATTTGAAAATCAAAATTTAGATAGAATTGATTTTAACTCGTAAATAGACATATGCAGACCAATTCCTAAGACCGATATGTCAGTAATGGTGGCGTTTTAGTAAAGAATTGAGTTGATTGTGCGACAAATCAAGTGGTTCAAAGTAATCGTTTCATCACTACTTGCACAAACATGATCCTGAAAAGACGATCAAATAAGATTCCCCCGAAAAAAGGGTTTCGGTCGTTACAATTCAGACCATTTTAGATACTTCTGCTGTTATGCATCAAACGGTCAAACTCTCATCATCATCTGGACGTCAATGTGACTATAACATTGCTCATTTTTTTATTATTAATTACCTTAGATAACTTTAGATACATATTTTAATGGACCATTTGTGGATATTTATATTTCTGCTTACCGTCATCTGCAGCTGAGCATATGCTAGCCTCAAGCTATGCTTCGGTTACAACTAATTTTCTGACTCACCATTCTCGGTATGCTGAATTTAAGGAAGTTCGCTCCTGAGAATTTAGATTCATTGCGCAACAGGAACTTCCGACCACTCTGGTACCACGCAGTCGTCAAAGCAAAATAGTTTTCATAAATTATTCATCGTAAAAAGGGGATATTATCACAAAAATCGTCCTTTGGGATTTTTTAAACACAATACGAAACATTTGATTTCAATATTTCGGCAAAATTATAGCTAAATATCGTATAAATTAACACAGCTTTGTTGTTTGTTTAGTACAGGATGAGACGTCAACGTCGGTTTTGTACGTTTAAGCAACGTCGACGTTCCCAAGCTTTATAGGTCCTCAAATTACGTTATATTAAAATGCTTATCCTTTAAAGTGCTACACGTGTAATGTTCCGTCTGTAGATGGTTCATCCATGATAATTTATGAATCTTATTTGGCCTGGTTATTCACTAAGGTTTTGTGCATTCTAAACTTAAGCTCTTTGTAACTATTCAATAATTAACCCGGATTTTGACCTTTGACCTTTAACTGTGACCTTAGCACAGGAGTTATAGACACAATATTTGACAGTGACAACTTAGCAAACGATGGTGTACATGACTTGTGGAAGATGTGACGAGTTTTCATAAAATCTATTAAAAATATCCGAAATATCGTGAAAACATTAATAATTAACCCCTTTTTTTAATTGACCTCCTCGTATGACCTTGACATTAGAGCTACACACAAAATGATTACACACGACACATGGTCCTATGATGGTAAATACTTATGCTAAGTTATTTTGAAAACGATCCATTAATACCAGAAATATGGTGTGGTAATGAATATTTTCAACCGATTTTGACCTTTGACCTCTTGGCAGGACCCTGACTTCCAAGATCTAGTCTTGAGATAAGAAAAACTAGTAAAGTGAATTGGAAATGCAATTCTCTAGATGGCTTCCCAAAAATATTTCCAGGTTTACTGATTTTGAATACTTTTTCTTATAATGATATATAAATGACATTTATTATTTATTACATACCTTTAATCCAAGAAAACGTCAAAATATCGCAAAACCCAACTCAATGACCCCATATTCTATTTATTTTTCCGTCATCATATCATGAATTTACTGAGAAAATTCTAAAAGGACTGTATTACAATTCCTCTTTTATTTTCATTTGTATTGAATGATAATACCAATTAAATTTAAGAGAAAAAAGTTTGACCATTACTGGTTTTGAAATGGTCGTTTTCAGCATACATTTGAATATAAACGTTTTATCTATCTATCATTTAACTAACATGATTCCTAATTTTCAAGTTACAAGGGTTTTATCTTCTTTTAATTCATAGACACGCTCTAATACAATTTGAAGGGGTCTTTTTTACAATCAAGAAAAGCATACCCCACCCAGTTGAATAGTCGTTTTCTCAAAACCCAATCCAATGACCCTTACTTTTAAATGCATTTTTTTAGTAGAAAAATATTTGGCTACGTCAGATGAAAAGAATCTGGAAACCTGTATTACTTTGATCTCAGGAGCGAACTCCCTTAACAAAAAAAACAAAAAAACAAAAAACTACCAAGTTATAAACATGTAACATAGGCGTACCTAGGATTTTGATATATACGCACTCAGAAGGCGACCAACATAGAATATGTAGGATAAAAGTGATATGTGGACTGTAACAAAAGATGTCAGGATATCTCCGTCCGCTCCATTTCCATGATTAGAGCATTTGTGAATAATCAAAATGTCGTAACTACAGATTGAATAAGCTGTGATTTTGATATTTTGATTATTCATCAACGAGTTACGCCCTTTATATAGTATTTCGTTAATTTTCTAATATTCATATCGTCTTTTGGTGATAAAACACTTCTTACTTTTATCAGGGCCCAAGGTTATAAAACTTTTCTCAGGCTCAGGCTCAATTTTCTCAAATTTTAAATTGAAATAAATGTAAGAAAAAAAAGATAATATAATAAAAGATTAATATCATCTTTTATGTTGATACATTAAAATGAGTAATAAAACAGAATATGGCTTTAATCTCAATTTGAAATTTGAGAAAATGGATCCTGGGCCTGAGAAAAGTTTTATAACCTCGGGCCCTGAAGTTACGGCGTCTTGGTCGCCCAGCGATAAAAATGTATCAAGTATTGAACTTGTTTTATACAAATTTAAGAAGTAAGACAATGTTGAGATTTTATTAGACAAGAAGAATGATTGTTTGTCACTGCCTAGCTGAAATTGTCTGGAAAATTGTCTTTCTTTGAGTTTTAAAATTGACAGCTTTCTACACCAGAAATTCAAACAAGACCTACAGAATATATTTAGAAATAAAGAAAAAAGATATGAAAGAAAGGAAGGAAGGAAGGAAGGAAGGAAGGAAGGAAGGAAGGAAGGAAGGAAGGAAGGAAGGAAGGAAGGAAGGAAGGAAGGAAGGAAGGAA
Source organism: Fragum whitleyi (assembly GCA_948146395.1). Classification (NCBI taxonomy): domain Eukaryota; kingdom Metazoa; phylum Mollusca; class Bivalvia; order Cardiida; family Cardiidae; genus Fragum; species Fragum whitleyi. The sequence goes on along the minus strand of OX411547.1, from coordinate 39,447,369 downwards.
GGAAGGAAGGAAGGAAGGAAGGAAGGAAGGAAGGAAGGAAGGAAGGAAGGAAGGAAGGAAGGAAGGAAGGAAGGAAGGAAGGAAGGAAGGAAGGAAGGAAGGAAGGAAGGAAGGAAGGAAGGAAGGAAGGAAGGAAGGATGTTAAATGAACAAAATATATTTAATAAGGTGGCAAATTGTCAGAAGATATGCCCGTTACACTGCTGGACGTCCCAGTATGGAAAACAAAAGTAAAATAACTTAAAATATTCACTAATTAGAGCTAAGGTTCTTGTGCAATGCACTGCATAGTCATGCGAGGAACATAAACGCCAAGTTTCAAGTCAATTGGACATAAGTTGACAGAGTAATGCTCCCGACAAAGAAGCGGACTCTGCGGCCGATCACATAGAACGTTCCGTCTTCCTTGGCGTACAGTGCCTGTGTACATGTACATCGAATATGCCAGTTTTGTGAGGAATATACTAAAATATAATTACTGTAAAACACTCACTAGTTCAAATAAATTATATTTTTGTAGAAAAAATCTTATTTAATTACACGATTTTTGTGGTTTATCGAGATATAGTAGTTGAATATCACTTGATGATCACTCCGCCAAAACAGTTAAACGAACAAATAAATCATATGGTCCTGCTTTCGGGGATTTAATCCCATTTGAAGGTATATGGCAGAGCCCAATAAACCATTTTTATTGACGTAAAGAAGATGTTTCAAAGTAAATACGCACAAAAAGGCACTATTTAAGATAATTGTCGAAAAGAAATAAAATGATCAATAAATCTTTCATTCTATTCACAACAAAAGCTATATTTTAACACATGGCTATGCCAGTCTTAAAAGTTTAGCTTCTGTTGTTTACCGTGAAAGCGATCTTTTATCCTAGTCAGCCAGACGTTTTACTTTTCATTTTATAAGCTATGGTCATTTTACAGTTGCGGGCTGTATACTTGAAGATATATCGATGGCTCAGCGCGAAACGGTTGTAACTCCCTATAAACATATAGGGAGTTACAACTGTTTCGCGCTGAGCCATCGATATGTACAGAGAACGTTTATTACCCTTCCTGGTATTTCATTAAGCTGTGTTAAAAGCCCAAATAAGTTGGTTAATGGAAATGTCAAAATTGACTGATTGTTTTCTCTCTGACAGAGGGTCTATGTGCTTTGAGATTGTTGCACTTGGGAATCATCATGTACTCAAGAACCTTTTAACCACATTCTACGATAATCCATTGTTAGTTTTCCCAAACAGTAGAAATAGAAATAGAGGATATGAGGCTGACCTTTGCCATCTCAAAAGTTATTTCAAATCTTGAGACACAAAAGTGCATAAAAAAATCGAAAATTTTGTCGTTTTCAATAGACTCTTTAATTTCCGTCTATTCACCCAAGATCGACTCTCTTATAATAGAGGTATCAGATTCGTTAACCTTTTCATTATGAGAATGCCTCTCTTAAAAATAAATGAGAGTATGGAAGACAATCAACAAGTATACAGTTGGAACATCATGGATTTGACTAGGTGAATGATTTTTTGGGCGATTTGAAAATGGAATGCAAGGCGTAGATGAGATAAGATTAGATCAGTTTCAAAATGAACAGAAAAGAAGGTTGGTCAAAATGACAAATATAAATCGAATTGTACCAAAATTAAGACACTTGTATTGGGTTAAGTTTATGTTGTTAGTAAGAAAATTGAACTTCTCGGACGGATGTTGACTTGTACAGCTTATTTAAAGGGACTTTATTATCCTAATGTCAATGAAAGTGTTCACTGTATAGAAGAAAACTTGTAAATATGAAAACGGGGGAAAATAGGTAAAAAGTTACGTTCAAAGTTCTTCATATTTTGTAGAGAGAAAAGAAAGTTTTTAATTCCACGAAAGCTGTTCAAGATTTCACCTATAGTATTTATATACACTTACCATTTATTGATGTACATGTCCGCGTATAGCAGCACCTATCTTCATATCGGGGAGGATGTCTGTACAAATCAAAGTACTGAAAAAATGGATGTACTAACTAAACGTCATTTTTTCCATTATGAAATAGTGATATTGATATTTCTTGATCAAAATAGAAGAAGAGATTGTAAGACGAAATTCAGATTGCAAATATGTACAGACTGATCTTTGTCTATACCCCTTCCAAAGCAGAATTATTATGGGTTCAGTATGACAAGGATGACAAACACCGATAACTTGTGCCTGTATATATTCGCGTATATCATAACAACCTATCTTCAAATCAGAGGAGGTTGTCGCATCGTGTTATTGGATCGTGAATGGAAATGAGTTATCCATATGATACGAAGTCGAGATAGCCGAGAAAAAGATTGACAATTATTTCTTATCTATTGTCGTTAGAAGAAAACGTGATTGTTTGAAATTGTTTTCCGATCGTCGGAAATCTTGAAAAGAAACCCGTCTGTCTTTGGTAAAATAATTTCTAGATGTCTTCTCCTATTCTGTGTGATGAGGGTTTTTAGGTCTGACAATGAAATCGTTTCTTCATTTCTTATTTTTCATTGACGAAAAATAACGCTCTGATCTACCAAAAGTTTAATTCATACCTTCACGAATAAAAAAGAGTAAAAACAACTGTGTTGAATGATTACCGCAAAAGTAGTTCCAGAAATGGCTAAAACTCGCTAAGGATTTTTTATACAAGTTTTATGATTTTTTTTTTATTTATTTATTTATTTTTTTGGTTCTTATTTGTTTGGATGTTACGGCAAAAGTTGTCGGTCAAGCAAAATATGCGATATATCTATGGTAAGACTTGTGTTAAACGTCCACTAAAAGGATATCCCAAATAGGTCATTTATTTGAATGGTCAGTTATATACAATTTTCATTATGATAAGATATGTCATTTTGATAGCTGATCTAGATTGTTCCACAACTCTTATTAAATCTTTATGATGTTCGTTTCCTTAACAATCCTATTATTAAGATGAATCTCATTGGTTCAAGCAATAATAAACATTTTTTATAAAAGAATGTTCATTTTCTTAGATATTGCTTGCGGTGAAGTGACTTTTTTGATGGTCACTTGATAAAGGCGGTCGCTTAAATGGAGTGGTCGCTAAAGCAGTATCGACTGAAAATATGAACCATTATATTCTCTCCCTACATGTTTTAACAAATATTGAATTTGGTATCAAATAAAAGGTCGTAAAAAGTTGATCTTTTGAATATGTCTTTTTTTTTTAATTCTATACAGAGTGAATAGAACAAGAAGGAAAAAAGAGACAAAAACATACACGAGATGTGACGCTGTCGGATGTAACAAAAACATTAAATCGTTTCACTAAAATACTTACATCATAATAGAATAATAGCACGAAAGGCGCTAAAATTTGCGACGACGTCGCTTGAATTAAGTCACACGGAACATCATGTAATAATTCTTGCTGCCGTTGGTTGGTTTAAACAAAAGATGGCAGCCGCGAAATAAAAAGATCGGTTAAAACAACAACAACAAAAAAAATCCACATCGTTTTTACATGTATTTTCTTTGTTCAAATTCGGCTTGATTTTTGTATTTGTCATTATTTTAGTTAGGCCTGAAAAGTGGTCCATTTTATATAAAACGTCATAAGAATTACCGGCGTTGTTGTCCATGCATATTTTATGTACAAAATATCAACATAATTTCTTATTTATCTTCATATTCAAAATATACATAAAACGCATTCCACAAATAAAGCATTCACCAATATCCAATGTGTCCAATTAATGAAATTTTCGACGTTTTAGCGTTTTTTATTTGTTATTTTTTTTAAGAAAAACATTTAGAGGATAATTGAGTGAAGACAAAAGCTATATTTTCACGAGTGGCTCAGCAACGAGTGTAAATAAAAAACCTTTTGTCCTTTCACTCAATGAAATATCAATCGATCAAGCTCGAAAAACAAACTATTATTCCTATGGTGCAAAATTCAGACAAAACGTGAACATTTTTGGACAAATTGTCTTAAAGCTCCCCAATTAGCAAGTGATTGTTATCGTCAGATATGGTGAAATGGACGAAAGCGGGGTATAAGCTTTTGATAATATCTCTCATCTGGCAGTGAGCGATAATCTACCGTTATATCTTGAAAACATTAAGGTGCGGTAGGGTATACGTAATTTAATTGGTTTATTTTAAATGTCACTCTTTCCATTAATGATTTAAATATACATATTATGTAACTAAAGGTTTCAGATTTTGGATGATCAACCAAACAAAATGTTAATATTCTTGTTTCAAGATGTTGTCGATGTTTTAGCTTGGTGTAGAAAAAACTTTACGAGATGGAGCTGTAATCAATTGTTCCCACCATCCTATTATCCTGTAGTCTTTGTTCAATTGTTATCCAATTTGTGCTGCATTACTTCCTTGTTAAGGTCGACGTAACTTGGTTTTGTTCAAAGCCGTTATTTGATTAAGTCGCATCGCTTCCCATCTTTACCAAATACGGCTTTACTTGCGCGACTTCATGTCTGACTGTTTAAGCACATTTTTGGATCAGTATTTCCCAAGATTAAAAAAGTTTACATTTCTTCCGCTTTTCGCTTAATATGAACACGCTTCTGAAACTTTCGAGAATGCTACCCTGCTTTACTCGTGCAAAGTGGAATAATAATTATTTACGCTCGCATAAGGTTTTATTGCAACATCTTGGGATCAATGTTTTTTCACATTAAAAATCTACCTTTGTGATTATATAACGACGAAGACTGACTGAGAAATGTTTTTATGCCATGGTTCAATATGAATCCCGATAAGAAATCAAGGAAATAGAGATACAGGACCAAAAGTAAAAGGAAAAGAAAAGAGGGGAAAATGATACAAACGAATAATGAACAGGGGACAATAAAATACTTCGGCGTAATTTATTCATTTTTAATTATAAATAGATTTATTATATTACCGTAACGATGTGCTGAAGAAAGTGTATTGGTGAAGAAAGAGGATAATACGAGCCAGCATTTTGTTTTGCAAAGGACGAGAGCTTCATTATCATTATTATATATACTACTCAACTTTTGCCAAGGATCGAATCCGAAAGTGTAAATATTACATAGTCAAAAAAGTTTTACAACACTTTTGGTTGTAATGTAAAATAGCCTGTGCTAATATCGATTTAGTGTGTGGTGACTGAACGATGAGCTTATCGATTAGCTACCCGAATGAACAATGTTTACTTTGCAAATCATCAGAATCATCAGTTAAGGCGTAACGTGCGGTTCTATGCATTTTACGTTGGTATTTCCAATTTACAGGCTCAAGTCAGTTTGATATTTCCTCTTTTCGTCATCTTGAATGAGTCTTTAAACAAACCAAGAAAGTCGCTTAAATCATCAAAAAGAACACTGAAAAGGTTATTAATGGAGGATGATCACATAACGGCATTTCTGTATCGTCAAATTTATTTGACGTCAATGATTTAAAATACGATCAAATTGGCCCACGAACCTTCTCATGATCACGGCAACATGAACAAATCATTTGAAATCTGCCACATCTGCGATAGTTTCAGAAATTTGGATGGCATTATACGCGTAACGTCAAGCAATGATTCGTTTTGTATATAAGATAGCTAAGATAACATGTGCTTGAATGCTTGTCGCTGCAAATGCGTGATATTGAATGCAAAGCCGAATTTGGGGGGAAAAAGAAGACAGGCTGTGACCTTTTCAAATCCACCCCTTTCGCCGATTTGGCCATTTTTGGGGATTGTAGTGTCACCATGGGAACAAAGGAAAAGCATAGATCAATTGCATAAAAGGATTGAACTCAAAATGAAAATATCAAGTGTTGCTAAACTTTTTTGACTAAATATATATTAAATTTCCAACGATTTGCATTCATTCCATTCAAAACAAATGTGTGCAACCTTCTATCATTTTATTTGCTTATGATTTGCGAGGAACTGTCACCACTTTGGTGTCCTTACTGTGTTTGTTGGCATTGGCATGACTCCATATCCATATCTTTCTTGTTATTGATGATATCTTCTTGAGACTTGGCATGTACGTTCACCTCAAAATAGCTACCCAGACTCTCTAGGGAGTAACTCCAAAAACATTTTGTAAGAATTATGTCCCCTTTTTACTTAGATTTTTTCAGTATTTAGTACCCTCGGCCTAGCATAAGGACGTAAGGCGGTTCTCCGGTTGACTTTATGGTGATATTCTGTGAATGGAGAAAGAATAGACTGAACTTGTTTTTGTTGGAATGACGCTTCTCTTGAATAAAACATTAAAAAAAGATATCTAACGAGATTGGGGAGGTTGATAATTGATTATATTCTGAATAAATCTATGATAATCTATTTCTTTTATTTTCCTTTTTCCAGGTTACGGCATTACCACAATGAGAAGAGTGGACGAAATAGAGCACGCCTCTGTGTCCCTGTCTCTTCAAGATGACGTCACATTCCAAACGTCATCACAAACGGCACTGACGTCACCGCACACAGTATTCATGGACCCCCAATGTTCGGACAAAGACACGGGTAGTGCACCTCAAGGAAACAGAAGCGTGGCGCGTATTGTCGCGTGCACAGCTATTACATTTCTGGTTGTTTGTTTCATCATGGTTGGGTTCTCACTTGTCATGTCGAAGGATATTGATCAACAAGGTAAGTGTTCACATGCCCGGATCAAGGGATATTTACTCCAGTCCATATCGAAGGTAACTTGTTTGATAAAATTGGCCCCGGACCCCCTCTCTACTATTCAGGCAAACAATAACTAAGTTTGAAAAAAAGAAATTAGGTTTTATTTGGTCAGTGAACGAGCAAAATGCTTTAATTTCAGATTTTCCAAAGCTAAAGTTACGCAATTTTGCTCGACCACTGAGGAATATTATGATTTAAAAACAACAACAAAACATTTCGTGGACACTCTCAACTCAACCCAACTCACGTAACCTCCGTTAGATTTCTAGATCAACACATGCTGCCCTCTTCAAATAAAAGAACGAAACCAAACAACATATACTAGATGTTCGTTATTTTTTTTTTTAATGGGGCTGATGGCTTGACGGATAATGCAACATTTGAAAATGTGTATAAATTGAATATAAATGCATTATACGCGTAAAAGATTGTTACATGACTGTAATATGATCCGGTATTGTCGCCTTGAGTATTTAGAAACAATAGTCTAGATGCGGTATCTTGGTCTGATGTGAAATTTCATCACATTCGAAACAACGTTCGGACTTTTCCGTAAACTGGAAAAGACGTAAGTGTAGAAATTTTTGGTCAGTTTTTAGGTTATTCGGCTTCTCTTGTTACTTTGGCTATCTAATACGCTTGAAGCAAATTGCATTTCTAATTTTTTCCGGTCTTCTATGGAGATCTTTTGGGGATATTACATGTAGATCTGTAATTTGATGACAAAGCACAGTAAAACACTGCCCTCTTTTATTCTCGATGATTTGGTTTTATTCAACGACATCCTTAGCGGGGCTGTCGATAATTGTGACGTTATATAAACCGACGTGCAAAGTGACGAGCTTTCATAGTTGCCCCCGTATTTTTCCCGAGGTCTATTCTGTAGAGTCGCCGAAGATTCGCGATTGAGTCCATCATAGAGAGGACCTCGATATTCTCTGGTTAGTCGAGTGTAGATAACAGAATTGATAGATGGATGACTAAGTATTCTTTAGTCATTTTTGTTTGTTTGAATGGGTTTAATGCCGTTTTCAACAATTTCACAGTTATATCGCGGCGGCCAGAGCACCTAACAATGGGTTCCTCGTATTTCTTTCACCTGTACTACCATTACACCCTTTCCTAGCCTCCGACATAGGTTTACGATTATCTACCCATTGGTGACAGACAAACGTCGAAAAGAAAATTTGCCGCCACCGGGGATCGCACCCACGACTTCAAGATTGGAAGTTTTATGCCTAACCAACTGCGCTATGGTGGCGACTATACTTTAGTCATACCCGTACCAAGCTTGACATACTGCCCTGCAATGAGTTTGAAAACGTTCACGAAATAAATGTTACAAATGATGTGTGAGCACACGTGCAAAGCGGAATGACAATATCGTCGGTATTCTGCTAAAATCTCGTAACTACAGCTTGTTTAAAGCTGTAGTTACGAGGTTGTGGTAGAAAATCGACGATATAAAACATCTCACGGATGTTTTCGTATCATGAACGCAAGGAAAGGCGTTTATTTTGCGGTTTGACCCTGGACTACATAAAGCAGTCCAAAGTAAATTAATGAATAAAAATCAAGGTCATCCTTTTCAAGACAATACGTACTGGCGCTGTTTCGTAAGGTTTGCACAATTCCAATAAAGGAAACAGCATTGATTGAGATTCCCTTAAATGTTACCAAATATAGTAATTGTCACGATCTTCACCCGGGGAAACCTATCATTAAAAGGCAAAGAGCACTCCCCCTTGATAGAAGCTTAAAAAGATTGTGCTGAGAACGTTCTTTTTTTGATAGCTTTCAATATTGATCTTGGCCCGAAATTATACAACTTTTCCTCATCTTCAACTTTGAATTTTCTCAACCTTAGAATTTGAATAAATGTAAGAACATCAAAGATAGTCTTAGGAAGTTGTTATTTATCTATTATGTCCAGTTTTCTTTTAGACGAAGGCTTGTTCTAGAGGTAGAGCGTAGGTTACATGACCAAAAGGTCCCGAGTTCGATGTCCGGGAGTGAATCGATTTTTGTTCTTTGTTTGTCCCCCAGAGACGGCGCGAGAACTGTTTCATGTCCAGAGAGTAGATTCGAGAGGCATGAATCTACGTTATAAGAACTTTTATCCCAATCGATGTAAAATGAGTAGGTTTAAACAAACTTTTTAAAGATTTGCAACAGAAAAAAGCTTTAGTCTCAAGTTGACATTTTGGAACAATCTCTGTAGTGTATGGGAAATGCTTTGTAATCTCAGGCACAGTTCAATGAGACATTCTTCTTTTTTCAAAAGATATGAGTTTATATGTACCGTTATGCGAAAGGACACGACCCTGGTCAGGTTGTATGAAATGCACAGGCCGGCAATAATATCAACTTTTCACTTTTTTCTGGATCTAGAATGATAATTCTCCGTCCTTTTTAATAACTTGCAAAGTGTAATATCTTGTTGACTTCTATTGGAACAGATATCTCTGATTTTGAGATCTTTTCCCTGAATGAAGTGCATAACTCTTATTAGCGATCTAGAACTAACTTGCTTTAATACGTTTTTTTCCGATTTTGAATTAAAATTTGATTTAAGAAATTGAAAAAAAAAAACCAACTCAATTGACTGTTTAAATAAATTCAGTTATTCAAATGATTCATCTGCGGAGTGTCACTTTTCACTTGATCGGTAACAAACCCAGAGTTTAGGTGAAAAAATGTAGCAAACTGTTTGCAAATGATACCCCGTATTGCATGCAAGTACATGTGCAAAAAGGAGTATCATTTACAAACAGTTTGCGCTGTTTTGTCATCCCAAATGTAGGGCATTTACCAAAAAAAATTAAAGAAAGGATGCAGTATTTCTTTACCAGAAAATTGTTTTTCTTCATTCGTTTCTACTTACGAAACTTTGCGTGATACTTGATGTTACATCACCTAGCTTCTGACATGCGTTAGTTTCAGTGATGAAAACCCGACATATAAGGTGCCGAATGTTTAATTGAAAATAACAGGAATAAGATCGAATGTCGATATGTATACCCCATAGGGAAAACATTTTGTGAAATAGAGGGAAAAATTACGGGTCTTGAATATGACAAATCTTCAATTAGGAAATAAAAAAAAAGGATTATGACAACCTTTAAAATGAAGCTATTTTACTTGTACCCTATTTAATATCGTCGTTGTGCACAAAGGCGATTGTTTGATAAACACACGAATTTGTTTATTATATATCATAGAAGAATCTAGTTTACAAAAGTTGAATAATAAAAAAAAGATAGTTGGTTCTTGACCGAAGAAGTTAACTACATCTCTTTATTCAAAATAGATTCCGACTGTGATATTGATCGTCAAACTGCGTTACCCTTCGATAAGTAACGATCCTGTAATATTCTATATTGACCTTCAATAAGGGTACCTTATAAAAGTGGTTAACTTGTATGTATATTGCTTAAAGCGAATCGCTATTACCATTTATACGTTTTATGCTTTTCTGTTCCATACTTGGTTTACAATTCGTTTTACCCTTCTCTATGTGCTCCCCGTTTGGTAAGCATCAAGCCTTCAAGGGAAATAATTCATACGGCTATTTTATCTTGAAGAAAAGCTTTACTTCCCTTGAGCCTAGTTGAGCGCGTAAAAACACACTGATCATAAACTCAATGTCATCTGTCATCCTGGATTTGCGTTTACGAAGAAGCCAATTCTTGAATAAAACGTAAACTTAATTTTGATTTTTTTTATTTAGTTTGTGCCCGTTTCTTTTCATTTCGCAAAAAAAGTTTGTTTTCAAAACAGAATGAAAATAAGGGTTAGATTTTATGGAAGTTGCATAGAATAAATTGCCGTTGCTTTGGGTTCGATTGAAACAGAGTTTAAAATGCAGGAAATCGGGCATGCGTGACCAGTCCTTATTTATTCGTCAATGAACACATTTTTGATTACGCAGTTATTTTGTTAGCTTCCACACACAGTAGTCTCATATTTACTCAGTTTCTTAATTGATAAATCATTCAATTTTTGCTTTATCGTAATTATGAGATATGAAGAGAGTGTGTGTTGATTTCACGAATGTATGAAGCAAACACTCAATCACACTCATGTAGGAAACCGCATCACGAATGCACTTTCTGCATTTATTCTTGATGCCAGAAGCCCATTTAGATTATCTGTTTAATAATCTCGCAGACGTACGATGAAGATACATATAAAAAATATTACGTCGTTGTTAAATGTTTGTTCGTACCTTAGATGTCGTTTAAAGGTTTTTATTCTATGTTATTAATGAACTGGAAGGGCGGGGCTTAGCCATGACGTAAATAAGAGAACTTTTAAATATTTTGGTTTCATTGAAAAGCTACAACAATATTCGTGAACGTGTGATTCGTGTAAATAACTTAAGACCTGCTTAGAGAAATTGAACACATTTCATCGTTGGGTTACTTAAGCGTCGTAACTTCAGCTTGGACAAGCTGAAGTAACGAGGGTTTGATTACCAAACTAAGCTTTACGGTCTTAAGTTGATCATGTCGGCTATCTTTAGAAATTAATAATTATTAATAAAGGCTGATTTATCTTAACCTTAAGAGCATCGATCCGTTACTAAGGCTGCTAGGGGAAAATTCGTGGATTATATCAACTATGTATAATCCATAATTAATGCCCTGGCAGGGCGGAGCCTAAGTTATGGGTCGTTGCACTTAAGATTAAGGTAAATCAGCTGTCATTTAAAATAACTTACTTCTACAAAGGGTCGACATAAATAACTCGAGACCTTAAGTCTTAGATTGGTAACCAAATCAAACTGAAGTTACGCGGTTTCGGAAACCAAACGATGAAATGTGTTCACGCTCTCTAAGCACGAGATCCTTTAGGTTTTAGGATACATTTATTTGCACGCGTTAACGATAATAACCGACTGAAATTTGAAAGAACCAAAAGTTTTGAAAAGTCAACTCGCCAAATTACGTCACGGCTAAGCCACGCCCTACCAGTTGAATAGCAAAATATGTGTTATGGACTTTTTACCTGTACAAAATAAATATATGGTGGACGACTATCTCTGTACTTACTATACTCAAACGCAAAAGGAACTAGACATTGTGTTTTGGGACTTTTTGCAGGCATCTTTATGACCTAAAACTTAGCGAATTTGGTAACAAAGTGCAGATTATCCACAAGATTGGATGGTTCGTTTGGAAACCAAAGATTGTATAGACATAAGTTATCTATTAAACTTCGTAAGGTGTCAAAATAAAATCAAAGTGCTGTCAGCACTGTAAATCGGGCATAATTGAGAGGCTGGGATAGTGTAATAGTTCGTCAATCAAAAGGGCTCAAATTTGGACCATAAAAGTTTGTAAAATATTTGCCCAATTTGTGAGTTTTTTGTCTTAACACCCTATCTTTTTGAGGACATCGCCAGCTCATCCAACTTGAGTTTACAGAATTATATCCACTCAACTTGAGAGATATGTCACAAAACATTTCCATTCAACTTTGGACTGAATCCAGTTCAACATGCTACCAACTGCGCTATACGGTCAGACGTCATGGGGGTAGAACCGGCATCAATTTGATGCCTGAGGGAAGCATTTATATAGAGGCAGATAGTGGCAAATTCCGGTCATGTCTCTGCAGTGTATAGGCACAGTAACAGTTGAGATGCCAAAATTGCAAATGCAAATTTAACAAAATTATTTAGATTTACGTCCAGTGGACTGGAAAAGCCCCTTTTCGCGCAGAGAGCTAAAAGTTAGAACACAATGGGGAAGGATTTTATCCAGTTAACAATGACGCAATATCGGACAAACATATTTCGTAGGTGTTGTTATAAAATCTCGTAACTACGGCTTGAGTAAAGCCGTAGTTACGATATTTTATAATAGCACCGACGGTTTTTCAAAACGTAACGGTAATCCTAGGCCTAAGCGCAGTTTGTAACGCACCTGCCTCTCGTTCGAGAGGTCCCGGGTTCGATACTCGGCCGCGGCAAATACCCTTTCAGACAAAAATGTCGTCCGTCAATTGTTTGATATCCCGCACCTATTTGATGGAGCAGCTGGGGGCTTGGTAAGGGTGTTGTGGTAGTACTGGTATGAGAAACAATAGGAATATATGGTTAGGTGCTCCAGCCTCTGAATATAAACCGATCAAAATCAACGCAATGGCAAAGAAATCTGTGCTAAAAATAGACTAGGATTAAACCATATCATCTATAGAAGCAGACGATTCCAACAGACGACAAATGAAGAAAGAACTCGAGACGAAGGAAAATGGAGAGGAAGGAGGGTAAGGAATTCTTATTGTTGTTGTTGATGCTCTTTTATTAAATATAATAAGTTGTTTCCCCTTTTCCATAATGTATCCCCTCCGCAGGGATAGACATTGATCACACTAAACAGTTTTAAGAACATCAAATTAGAACAGCACGACGATAATTTCAATTCCTTTACTCAACCGAAAAGCTTGAGAAAAAGCTGAAAATACTAATTGGTAATTACTAAAAACGAAAATTACATCAAATTATGTATAAGCCTCTTCCTTTTTTGTCGAAAAAAGTGAAGGAGATTAAAAAAATGTAGATTGTAGCTGAAAAGGCCGTTTCTGCGTTGTTTGTCTTGAAAAAATAGCTCAGTGGATAACATGCAAAATGTAAGTGTGGGTTTTGACCACGTCAAAATCATAACAGAATTTGATTGGTTGTCAACCATACAACAGGTAAATGACCGTTCGAGAAAAAAAAACAGAACAGTAATATTGTAACTGCTACAAATTTATTATACAGTTAACCTATTGTACGTTTCAACTCCTTTACTCAGCCGAAAATCATGTTATGAACACTGAAAATACTAACTTGTAATTACTTAAAGCGAAAATTACATCAAATTTTGTATTAGCCTCTTCTTTATTTGTCGCAAAAGTAAATAAGATATAAAAAAGTTTGTAGATTGTGACTGAAAAGGCCGTTTCTTTGTTGTTTGAAATCACAAAGTTTGGCTCGAACACATTGCTCAGCGGATAAGGGTAAAAATGTAATGTGTCCAACTGATGCGATTTCTGGAAAACGGTTTATATAAATCGGTAACCCGATTTAAAAAATACACACAGTTGAATTGTCGTTAAAGTACTCGGTAGTATTTAAGATTGTCGTGTACAATTACCGGGTCGGTTTTCCAGTTCCCCATTATCCAACCCCACACCATGGCGCTGCCCCGACCGAACCTGTCTCTTTCAACAATGCAAATAGCGAATTCCTTACCTCTTCTGCTATTCACTCGCACTCTGACGTGATGGTAACTGAAGTTGAACCTAGACTCGTCGGAAAAGAGTTTGATTCCACTGACGCCTTCGCCAACAGATGTGCCCAGTGCAGACAAGCAGCGCGATGTCGCTGTGTCAGTATACTGCCAACGTAAGGCCGTCTGGCTCGAATCGGCCTACGGAGGTGGCGAAGTCGTCTGAGAATGGTGTACCAGCTTATACCGTACTGCCTAGCTGAAGCAGTAGCCGTCTGGAACCGGTGTCTAGCGTGTTCAATTCGAAATGACGGTCAACTTGGGATCAGTAACCTGAGGTGTGCCACGTCGAGGCCGATCTGCAACTGTGCCTGTTTGCCGGAACCTTGCATGCAGATTATTGAATGAATGAAAGAATGTAAGAATGAAATGAGAGTTTATTTATACTTGTTTTAACATTCGACAGGGATTTGCACAGGAAAATCCTCTGTTTTGCTTATTTCGGGCGTTTCGTAACATTTGTACCTGATACTGACCGGATGCGTTCATTGTTACAAAAAGGGACACGCGTGCTTCTCGTGGGACAAAAATGAAATGCCTATGACCGATAAAACTGTATTTATCTAAACTCGAAATATGTCTAGCTACTTTTGCGTTTGAGTATATTATAATAAAAATGAAATGTCCATGCTGCTTATAAATTGAAATCGCATTGTTCACAACACCAAATTTAAAGAAATATCTTTTTTTTTCCTGAATAAGATTGTGTCTTTATAGTCAAACATTGCTTTTAATACCTCATTCTTACTGTTGTAATTGGACCCCTAAAATGCAACCAGATCACTGTCAGTCTGGTGAATTTGGATCTTCAAGTTTAAAACACTCTCATCTCTACAATATGTATGATAGACTCTTAAACAGTTTATTCATTTATCTTTAATTTGGTATACAACATTAGGTTCTTGTATGACAGATATTCGAGACATTTAACATCAAACAGAATTGGGACCATCTGTAAGGACAAATACTCGTATACCTTTCAGTAAATAATTTATTACCAACTGTATATTTAAGGTTCACACTTGTGCTTCGGATGTCCAATGTCAACATTGTACTTTTGACGATATCTTTTATTTTATTGTTTAAACAAAATGTTAAAAAGACACTCATGGACAGATTTTTAAGAAGTGGATAGAAAGAAAGAAGGAAATATAAAATAGTGGAGTACACTAACTGTCACTTGCCGAATGACTTCTTTTGATTATATACTAATTAAAAGGTAGAAAAATAAGAAAAAGAAAAGATAAATAAAGAAGTGAATAGATATTAAACTTTACTTTTCGCGTGCCGAATTGTTTCATGTAATAACATACAGATAAATAAGAGGGAGAAAATTGAGAGAAAGAAAAAAATACAGATAATACAGATAATAGAGAAGTGAAAATATATTCAACTTCAATTTGCTTGTGCCGAGTTACAACCCGTGATTGTTGTCTCCGTTCTATTCAATTTGTCTTTCTGTTCGTTCCACTAATTTATTAAACCTTATTAGATTTCTAATTCATTTAACTTTCAATTCCTTTAGAAAATTAATCTATCCCAAACGAAAATCCAAACTACATTTTATTTTGTACATTCTTTTTGTTTGGTCGTAAAATATCTTCCTTAGTTAGTATTGGTTTGACTTCTAGTGCCACGATGACGGGGTTGATTATATCTGAGCCCGAGGTTAAACGTTTTCTTATTCTAATCTCAAATTTTTTCTTACATTCTAAATTGAGATTCGAGCCGCATTCCTTTTGTAATACTAGTATAAATACCTGAACATATATGGCAAAATTAAAAAGGTGTTTTAAAGGTGTTTTAAATAACAACTTATCAATATAATCTTTTATGCTCATACTTTATTCGAATTATAAATTTGAGAACATTCTCAGCTTAGCAAGAAAAAAGTATTATAATCTGAACTTGTGATTTAAGTTGTTTGCACCAAAAAACTGACAACACTATAAAAATGTAAAGAAGAGTCCGGTGACCAAACTACTACATTAGTCCATGAGCCAGAATGGGTTTTGGTCCCCCCCCCCCCCACAGGGGAATTTTGTAGACCATATTTTTCTGAAAGTCCATGGTATGTACATTTTGAGACATGTTAGCACTCTGGCGAGTGGGGCTTTTGTTAGATACGTTACTTTAAAGTAGCACACCCCTCAAAATTTTGAAAATGAATTATAAAAGAGTACCCAAAAAATTGAAGTTAAAATAACAAAATGTTGACTTTTTATACATACATTTGTGTTACTGATTAACTGTAGGGACCATGTATGGAATTTTTTGAAAAATCTGGTCATCTTAAGAGTCGTGATATTGCAGTGAAATACGTTACCCTTAAATTTCAAAGAAAACTATGAATATAGAAATTAATTGTCTATCCCTGCCTAACTGGGAATTTTGTTAACATTGCCTGTTTGATAGTCCATGGTATATAGAACATTTTGAGACTTGTTAGCACTCTGACAAGTGGGGCGTTAGTGAGATACGTTACCTCAAAGTGAATTACCTATCAAATTTTCAAGACAATATTTTAGGTTTGTACAGTGAAAAAAATGAGTCAAAATTACCAGAAGTGATCTTTTAATACCAAAATTTATGTTGCTGAATGTATGTAGAGCAAATTCATACTAATACTTTGAAAATAAATCCCCATTGAAGGCATGATATGGAAGTAAAATACGTTACTTTTGAATTTCAAAGAAAGGCACATAGATAGGAATGATTTTTCCATAGCTGCCCCATTGGGACGATTGTTAACATTGCTTTTCTAAAAGCATATGCAATGTTGAGCATTTTGAAACTTGTTAGCAGTCTGGCCACTGGGGCAAATGCGAGATACGTTACTTTAAAGAAACTAACCCATAAAATTTTCATAAAACAATTTCAGTTGTTTGTCTTGTTTAAGAAATTACCTGTAATTTAGTAAATATAAAATGATATTTTGTGTTGTGTTAATGATATTTGTGATTCTGGAGATAGTTGAAGCTCATTTACATTATGACTTGAAAAATATAGCCCTTACAAGCAATGCATGGGAGTAAAATACGTTACACTTAAATTTCAATTTAATGCATTCAAAAGAAATGTTATATTCATCAATGCTCTCCTGAATGTTTTGTTTACTGTGTTTTTCTATAAGCTTCTGCTCTTTGGGAGATTTTTTTATGCATCTGTCAATCAAGCTATTTGCAAAATACGTTACTCTAAAGAAACGAATTTACCCATCAATTACCATAGGCTTATTCATATCTCATCTGATTGCAATTATTGTAACACCCCCCCCCCCCCCCATTGTCTTAATCAACTTTAAACCACAACTGTTTAAAGTATTTTTAAGGTATCAATATAAATTTTAAACATTTCAAGACTCATTGTGGTTTTTAAAGCATGCAAAATACGTTACCATTTATTTATAGGTATAATTATTATTGAGCCGATATCATAGTTTATGGAAATGCACCCAATTCAATGTTGAGGCATCTTCCAAACACACTGTTGAGGCAGCTTATAGTTTCTTCTATGTTTGAGACTTTTTTTCACATTTTTAGAATAAAACACAAGTTATATATGTTACTTCTGATGATAAGAGACAATTTTTATTGTGAAAATTGATGACCAAATAGATGAAAAAAGCGGTTCCTACAATATTTTTTAAGCAATATTTCCATCAATTTAGTACAGAAAAGTTGAAAAATTTCTTAGAGTTGATCATGATCGTAGCCCAGTTGTTAGCACATTGGATTTGGTAGCGCAGTTGACTCAATATCATAGGTACAAGGTTTCATCAGCCAGTACAAACCAGTTGATTATCATTCATCTTCGTTGTATAAGCAGCTAGAGGCTTTAAAAGGATGATGTCATGAATGGAATAATGTGTACGATAAATACAAGGAATTCATGGTTAGGTGGATAAGCCACCTTGATAAGAGTGTTATACTGTTAAAATGGCCTGGAAATTATACTTTTAAAATGGCCTGGAAATTCTTTGAAGCATTTTAGCTCTCTATTGTTTCCAACTGAATGCGAAAATACATTGCATGCAATCCTAGTTTTGCCAAGAAACTGTGCAATTCAGATCAATACAGAAAATTTACATGAGTATGACCATATTATATTCAAATGAATAGAACATTGCCATATACATTTTGATTTAGCTATCAAAGAGAGTAATATATGTTACATTTAAAAGACCCTTTTTTAGAAAATAAAACATAATTGCTGCTTCCAAAGGACAATTAGATGCACACCAATTGTTACGCTCTTGAACATGATTAGTTCTTACAAAAGTAAAGATTTTAGTAAAACAAAGTAACTTATAAAATGCTTTAACTTTGAACTAGATACAAACTACAAGTACTTTTTATGCAGAAAGAAACATATCTTAGATAGAATTAGAGCTTCTTTTATATCTTACATTCTGAAACATTATACGAATAATGATAAATTGCTTAAGCAATAGGATTTTATCAATATCAAGCCCTCATTCAAATACAACCCAAGACTTGATTCATAAAAATAAGAAAATTGCATGATGGGTCTATAAGTCGCAAGCTTATAAGAGCTTTATAGGTGTAATGTGTACATGGCTGGTGATTAAACATTCTATTTGCATTCCTGTTTGACATTGCTGGCTGACTTTCAATAAACATGTACATGCAGTTTGTGTTAAAGTAGAGAAAAGAATTGAAAAATGCCCATTCTAATTAATATACTCATGGTTCTTTGGCATGACTCTCATATTTTTCTCATGTGCACAAGTACAAGACTCTTCTACTAACCATTAAGTTTTATTCTAACCACTTGGCTAACTTCCAGACAAACAATTTGAAAAACTTGCAGTAAAACCAAAATATCCATCTTAATCAAAGAGGAACAATAATTTTGATTTTAAATGGCTACAGTATTGACACTGAAGTGCATTTAAGATAATTGTGACTTGTTTTATACAAATGGTAACATACGTTACTAGATTATGACCATCGGTGTTCTGTTTCAAAACAACCATAGGCAACGAATAAAACCATGCACGAAATTAGAGATAAATGATATACATGCTTAAGTGACTAAGTTATTTTGAAAAAAATGTTTCAATTAATTAAATTATTTTAGCTGTCATGCTGCAGTGTGTGATTGATAGATACGTAATTGCACAGAACAGATATTTCCCTATGATGAAATTAAACAATGGGTATAGTACAACACAAAGTACATATCCATATCTATGAAAAAGCAAGTATTTGTATTGAATATTTCAAGATGTTTGTAATTTCTAATGTTAAATGATTATCAAGATCTGAGCTGATTTAGAAGGGGGTAAGTATTTTGATTTCAGCATGTATTAATGATTTGGCTATTTCAAAATTATGATCTCAAATCTTGTTATCAAATTTTTAACCTTGTGGGATCCCGGATGGGATACTACGAATGATACTAACTTCAATTTGTGTGATTTATCACTTTACATTAAAAGACAATATGTAAAAACTAGCATTTAATAAGAATTTCCTTCTTGGATGTTCAAAGATATAACATTGACTTCTCAATTAAGGTCTAAATTTTAATACCATAAGTGCTACGGGATCTTTGATCTTTTGTTGGTCACGCATTTGCATTCAGTACCGATGCATTTTCTAAGAAACAGAACTGAGAGCTATAAATTCAAAGAACTTTATGCCTTATTTATAAAAAATAAAGCGTTTTAAACGGGTTTTGGTAAAATATTTTCAGGTAACGTATGTTACAACATTCCTTTAGAGACATAAAGCATTTGTTGTTATAAGACCATTAGATATAAATGATATTCTTGTTTTATTTTGCATGATCAGAGTAGTAAATTGCACCTGCCATTCTCATTTCTGCTTATGAACGGCATATGAAATTACATTGTATTAAGGGCTTGAAATGACATGTGCTCAAATCTTTTCATTACTACGTATAAAACAAGTAATATGCAGGCCTATATAAACTATATAAATATGAATTCATCATATTATCTTGTGAATTTTGCCAACAAGTGTTTACTTTGAATATTTTTGGCGCCCAAATGCCAACATCTTTATATAGGCGAATATTGGGAAACAATTTTGTAATTGTAACGAATATTTCACCTTTTTTCTTGAATCATACAGGATTCCGTGGATGTTTTATCACCCAATACTCAAGAATCATGTATGAGATAGTACTAAAAATCGCAATTTGCCCAAAGAATTTCACAAAATTGGAGCAAAATGTAGCATTTAATAAGGATCTAGGGTGGGTGATTTCAAAGTAACGTATCTTACAAAAGCCCCACTCGCCAGAGTGCTAACATGTCTTAAAATGTTGCTTATACATGTACCTTTCAGAAAATCATAGTGTACAAAATTCCCCCTGGGGGCCCAGTAGCCCATAGTCTACATGTTCAATAGATCGAATTTGATAAAGCTGGTGTGTTAAAGATATCCTTCTTTATGTCTCCGTCTATCCTCACATACTCTCTCTATATATATCTCCTATCTCTCCCCCTCTCTCTCTCCCCCTCTCTCTCTCTCTCTCTCTCTCTCTCTCTCTCTCTCTCTCTCTCTCTCTTTCTCTCTCTCTCTCTCCCTCTCTCTCTCTCACTCTGTCTCTCTCTCTCACATACTCTGTCTCTCTCAATCTGTCTTTCTCTCACACACACCCTCTCTCTATTTCTTTCTCTCACTCTCCATCTCTCTTTCTCTCTCGCTCTCTTTCTTTTTCCCTCTCTCTCTCTCACACACACACACACACACACACACGCACACACTCAGATACACACACATAGATCAGTTTCAAGTTCACCTCTACTCAAGAATCTGTGCATATAAGCTGGATAATTGAAAGGTTTTCAATGTGTTACAATTTTCGCGTTGAGGATCTCACATAAAGATAACTTGTCTATTTTATAGCTGATATCTGATGATAATAGAGTAATCTCGGATAACCAGACTGAAAGAGAAAATTTGCTCCTCAAATATCTGTCTAAGCACTCTGCTTAGCTATATCATGTAAACAATACATTTTCTTAAATGCTATTCAGTTCATTTTAGAGAAATAATTTTGTCATGTTTTTGCACTTAAAGAAAAAGGAGATTCATATGTTTTTCGAGCAAGATCGATTAATAAAATGTATTTCAATTCCTTAACAAAATAAACGTATATTTAACCGTTGCTCCTCCACTTGTTGTGTCGTATAATTACAGTGCTTACACCACTTTGATTTTGATAATTAGAAGGAATACCTCGTTAATTTAGAAAACAAAAAGGGTGATGATGTATCTCTATCGATAAATTATAAAATTCATTTTTTGTGATATTCCTAGTTTTTCACTCCTGCCTTTTTTATGCAGAAAAGGTTGAAAATCATATTTTCAAAATAAATACTTGCTACCAGTTATTTCAGCCAGGCTGTTCGGCACTATGATTTTCATGCAATCTCGCCAATGTTTTTAAGCATGACCAGAATTGAGTGCTTATCTTCCGAAATATATTCGTTGTCTACAACTTAAATGCAGCAATCCGCTACTTAGACTCTTCAATGCCATGTAAAATTCATTGATAGTAAACTATGGCTTTTATTCATTATTTTTGACTAGCAGGATGTGTCTTATGATAGGTTTCAACTGCCGGACCTATCAACTCGATGGACTCGATGGACTAGTTCAATCAAATCGAGCAAGTATTCAAGAACCATTTCGCCGTTGCCGCCCGACATGCATACCGATATCCGCTCGAGCATCCTGACCAAAATGTTGTACATCTAGATCTCTCTACACATTCGTTACCTAATCTTTATTTTACCACTATTCTTCCTCATTCGGAACACCACTCGGCCAATCTCACGATCAACCTTGGATGTACATAGACGGACTATTTTTAAAAATTATGGGGAAACCCGTGGACAAACTCGATGACGTCAGTTAAAATTGCGTTAGCCCTCGAAACTTTGAATCAAAACATTCGACGTCGTCAACGCTACTCGTTTAAGTCACCGACGTGAAACCAGCGTATCCTTATATAAATATCTTAAGATTCTTAAGTAACGGCTGAAAAATCTTAATTTTTGAGAATGATTCGTCATTCTCAAAATTTAAGATTATTCAGCCGTTATTTACTGTAAAAAGCTATAAATCTACAGTGCTAGTTTTCTTACACTGTTTCCGTCAAACAAAATGCACGATTTTGTTACATACTCATCCGCCTTACATACATCCGGGTTTTGTTGAAGTTTACGGAAATGGCCGAGTGATTTTCTGAATGCATCTTTCCTATTTCTACTTGATAATCTCGACTTCTATAAGTATTTAACACGACCGCTTTTCAACCATCTAGATCTATACTCGACTATTTCCAGATTTTTGCAATCTAGGATAGTCGTGTGCTTTCGTGTATCAGTTCAAAATGGGACTCCATAGCGTGTCAAATCAAGCAACATTTTAGAAAAGGTTGAGACCCTTTCGCACGCTGCCATCAAGGCAGTCGATACTCTTTGAATACAACAGCTGCAAATATATGTTTACTTCTTTTCTGGCTATTAACTCATTTTAGGAAGTTATCGTTTAAGATGAGAATATGGTATATATGTAGTAGGCATACTTATTTCCCGAAATCCGTTGAGTGATCCAGGGCAATCGCTAATCTTTTTTAGAAATGGTAAAGACGCGTGTTTTAACCCTTTCCTGTTTTACAAAATTTATGCAAATTCAAAGGTTTTGCAGACGAAAATTTAAAGTGGATTTAATTTGAAAAATAACCATTCAGTAGGGTAGAAAATAGCGTGGAAAAAGAGGAAATTGCTTGTCGGAAGCAATTTCTTCTTTTTTCACATGTTTTCTCAATCATATAATCACAGACATGTAAAAAGCAGGGATTAAACAGCAAAGGTTAAACAGCTACATGAAATTCCCGGATGGTCCGTTCTTGGGTTACGGGCTATATATGAATCTGTTATTTCTCATGTAAATGATTATGTGTCGATGAATTTTGGACAGATAATTATTGTCTGTGAGAAAGTGAGAGATAATTATCCCCTATTTAAGTAATTCTCATAACTCAAGTCATTGAGGACCGAACTAATGTGCTCGTTACACCTTGTAGTGGGTCTCTAATATCCATGTCACGTATAGACTGGTTCCACTGTCGACTATCATAAAGCTTCATACACGAGTCGACAGTAGGACCAGTCTATGTCACGTAAGTACTGTTTCCAGTAAATGAAGTGGGACCTTTTTTTTTTTCGAGAACTTGTATTCGTTGATATCAAAATTGCAAAATTCTAGAATCCTAGAATGTCAAGACCCGCTTTAAATGGCCCTTTTTCTTGACATTTATTATGTATTCTTTAATGCTTTTCGGTAGGTAATCGAGAATAACGATAGATTACAACTTGATAAACTCTCTTCCTAACCAGTGAAATTAGCAAAAGCTTATCCCGATTTCGTTCATGTCACCCTATCTGACGTCATCTAAGCAGAGTCAAATAAGTGACGACACCATAAACGTTGCATAGCAATCACGCGCAAACTGATGCGCTTTAGGAAAATTTATCTGAAAATTTTCACATTTTGTATCACTTTGCATTAAAGAAAAAGAATGAGCATTTGTTTTTAAGATCGATTGATATATCATTTCGTGAACAACAAAGGCTTCATTTTAACTCTTGACTGCGCCACTCGTTCTTTTAAGACAATGCAGTGTTTCCTTTACATACGCCTGGAAATATTACAATATAAATCATCATGATTTGAACTTCACCCACATAATTTTTTTCAGAATTACGCTTAATACTTATTTTATAGTATTCAACAATTCTGAATAATTAATTTCTCTAATACTTTTCGCTGTATTGTCGAGTGTTTTACATAATCTGTGCGAGTGGTAGAATTGCTTTCTTTGAACCGTTGTGAACGAACGAATTAGAATAATTTTGAGTGGGATTTCTGTGAATTTTCAGGATTTGTTCGCGTAAAAAGGACGAATTAGTTCGATCCTCTTCAGACTGCACAGAATGTACAGTACGCCAAATATTATGTATATAACTCTTCTATTGCCCGTCAATATAGTGTGTAAGATATTTCACAAGCAAATTTCTAGATTACTTTCCATTAGCCATTAGAATGTGTCCATATATCATCGAATGTATTTTGTATTTGCTCGATATTTGTTGTTCTTAGCCTTATTACTAGGCAGAAACAGAGGTTTCGAGTTTTAAGATTAATACACTGCATTCAAATTTCACTGTCAAGATTTTTATTTTTGAATGAGATAAATCCCAATACTGCAACATACACTAGTTCTTTTTTGTCTCATATTTTTTTTTTCAATAGAAACATAAAAAGAAAACGATTGGTAAATTGATGTTTCATGCAAAATAAGCTCAAGCCATTGCGCGGAAATGCTGATTTTCTCCTCTTGTACCCGGAGATGTAAATATTTGCTTTTGTTTGTTTGTTTGTTTGTTGTTTTTTTTTTACTTTTCCAGGATCAAATGAACTTGTCTGCAATAAAGCGACCTATGAAAAAATTTCGAGAAAACAATATTTCAAATTAAGAAAATGCTGGAATCCAGCATTTTCCTCTTTTAAATATTGTTTCATACCTTGTGTTATAAACTTTTTTATTATTTATATCTTAGATGGATATTTTCAGTACCAATTCCAAAGATTTGTTCTGGTATTTACTTGTCCGGGTACAAGTGACCAAATGTACTTGTCCTCAAGTGGAAAAGTCCGTTACGGATAAGTCGGGAAGGGGGAATTCCACATCCATGTATTTGTTATTTCAAAGTAAATTTTGTCATATTAATATTTTTTTTTTGTCAAGCATCGTTCAGAACAGCTAACACTTCTTTTGTCAAATTTTATGCATTTTTTTATTTGCCGTTTAAACGTTTGAGAAATAATCTGCACTCACAATAGCTATTTATCAATATAAATCTGTTGAAATGGTTCATATAATGGGTTGTTGCCAAACTATTTGCTTTAGAAAGATAGAATCCTTACATTCAAAGTAATGAGATTCTTAGAAATTTCAAACTTTGGGCGGGTCATGTAAAGATGGGAAACCGTGTAAGTCAAATGGCGAAATTCATATGAAGGCAAGTAATTGATTACGAGTATATATGAAATGACTGAATTCGACTTATCCTCAGATGCTACGGGGTCTACGTTATTTTGTCCATGTGACGAAGCAATGTCTCGGGGTAACAATGATAAATGCAACCTCTTACTCGGCTTAAATTCAGGCTATATTTGACAGTCAATGTGGTGCGATTAATTTATTTCCCACCAATTGGAAGTAACGCGCCTTAGTATGGAATCGTGTATGTAGTCTGCAATAACGTTCAAATACTTCAGGTCTCAAAAATTTACGTAAACAGGTCTCGAGACTTGATTTCGTAAATTTGGCAACCTGCTTTGATATGCAAGAAAGTCGCAACTTCATTATGCATATGAAAATATATCTATTTGCTCAAATCGTGAACGGTATCCTGAAATGGCGATATATTCCTGTCAAAAGGTTGTTGAAAAGTATATAGGGAATTGTAGTCGTAATTTTGGCGACCTTATGCGGTGAACAATTCAGTGAAGACATCTTTGTATATGGGGGTACATCAATCGGGAACCCTCGGGGATTCTACGAAATAGACCTCGGGAATAATACGGGCGCATCCATGAAAGCGCGTCATTTCGCACGTGGGTTTATATGACGTCACAAATATAACTGAGAATGACGCTGCGAAAAACAAAATCAACGCAAGGTAAAAATCTGGCATACTCTGATTTGAAAACAAAACGTAGTGTTTTACTGCGTTTTGCTTTCAAATCATGATATGCCAAAATAATCTCTGTAGACGATCTGAAAGCATTAAAGGAATTTGCTTTTCTTCAAGCGTATTAACCAAAAGTACCACCAGGAGCCGAATTACCAAAAAATGGACCAAAAATTACTACACTTACGTCCGAGGTACTTTCCAGTGTAAAGAAAAGTCCGAGCGTTGTTCCAAATGGGGATACATACCAGCTTCCGTACTTAAGAGATATGAGTATTTGTTGGCTCGGGAGAAATGTTGTTATGTACTTATGCTAGAAACGACATGAAACTATGAATATTTCACAAGCTACCAGTATATGATTGAAATAAAAGTTAAAATAACGTTAAATTTTATTCAAACGAACAGAAAATAGATAAAAATATACAAGACTAGACCTACATATTGTATTTTCCTTTACATCTGCCAATTGGAAGTGATTTATTCTCGACTGGGATGTTCTTTAACGGATGTCTTTATACAATAATTTCAGCTATTTATTTTATTTGGCTTACTCAATATTGAAAAGTGATGTGTTGATTTTTTATCTAGCTATTAGAAATCTTCATTGGCTAGACCTCTCTCTCTGTCTCATATGGAAGGCTTTTTATATCATAACGTAAACATTGACGTTTTGGTCCGTAATTTACAGCGTTTTATGCACAGCAAAACGAATTCATAATAAAATCTTTCAAGGAACACCTTCAAATGAAACGTAAAAACACTATCTACCTTTACATAACAAACATGACAAGCCTTGAACTTTCGGACATATTTGCCTCTTCTTCACGAGTTTTTGTTTTCTGGTCATCTTAATTTCTCCGTTGGTTTATACAGCGAGTAGTGCACTCGTACCACTGTTATTCTTCATACATTCAAATATGATTTGAAATATCAATGCTTTTATAGTTTTTATACTAAAGCCAACAGATTTCAATAGCATGATGATCTATTTGTGAGGGATAATAAAGAGGTTTTATAATAACTGGGTTATTCAATGAATGGGACATTGTTAGATATTGATTGTAAGCTGTAAGATTACCCTGCCCATGATATCTGATACGGTTAATGGAAAATAAGTGTATTTATCATCCATATTCTCTATACCAATGACTGGAAACGAACTGCAATTCTTTTGTATTATTATATTTCTGACAGTGAACTTTTAGGATTTCCCAGTGTAATAAATTTTGATATCGTCACTAGTGACGACAACACTTTTCAATTTCACTGGAGGGACTACTTTTTTTAGCAGCTTGGCCCCTGCCCAGACTGCTGAGATAATACATCCGGGTTCAGGATATCTGCATATGGGTTCAAACTTACAAATACATGTATGGGGCTAGTTTTCTATTATTAATGCATTTTCTAAAAAAAAGTTATGTTTAAAGGGAAATATTTGACAATATTACTTAAATACGTTATTAGGCTGTTAAAAAACTCGTCCTACGTAATCGTTTTTTAACGCCTAATAACGCATTCTCGTGAAATATTTTCCATAACAGACATAACCTGTTGATTACACTCTATGTAGGCAGTTTTCTAAAGCCATCAATCACTTACATTACTCGACAATAAACTGAATACAGAGGTCTTGTTTGACCTTTAAACCAGCCCTGCGTCCAGAATCATTACATGTTGCAAAAAGTTTTCGAATTTTCTCTTTGCACGAGCACTTGCGGGAAAAGTGGTGTATCATTTGAAAACTATTTGCACTGTTTTGTCATCCTGAACGCAGGGTAGGTTTTGATCCAAAAAACTCTAACAAAAAAAAAACCCGACATTTTTACTCGAAAAACTTTAAATATCTTTCCTCTCAGTATCTACTCGACGATTTTTTACCTTACTAGGCTGAAATGTTTCTTTGTGTGACCCTTTTAAAAAGTTGTTCATATTTTTTTTACCCCGTAACATATATAATGATAGCGTGTCAGACTGCGTTTATTAATACTTTAAACAATTTCTCGTCCCAAAGCTCTGGGCTAATTTCAATTACATTTTATTTTCAAAACTCTCTTTTTCGAATTTTTGGTCACTTGACCTTTATCAAGAAAACACAATTTGATATAAAATTAAAACAGCGCCCTTGTCCAGGTCTGAAGCTCAATTAATTATTTTTTCACGTATAATTTCAATTTACCCTTCAGCTATTCACGAATAGTCCTGTTGTAAACATAGCGTTGATAGAGAGTATACACTCCTCAAAACTCCTAAGCGGCCACTTGCCTTTTTTGTCATATCTTATAAATGCCGCATGGTTTCGACCCGTTTTTGCAAATATAATGCAGCCAAATCATTTATGAAGTCAATAACAGAATAATCAGTGAAATAATTCAACAAGAAATGTAAAAAAATTAAACGACTGTAGGAGTACCCTCGATTTCAAAGTTAACATTGATGGGTGGGGTATTTTTGACATTTCTTGTTAGGATAGGGATTGTGTACAAAGTTGTGGCATTTCTTATTATTTTTAGAAGTGCTCAGACGTTGTTCCACTGATATCAGTACAAAAAATTGATAGAATTTGCGTTTTTCAGGCGTCGAAAAATTCAAATTTCTCTAAAAATTGTCATTTTTGTGACTTTTGAATTTGAGGGTACATGCATTTAATTCTGTCTTTAGGACTTACTGATGCATGATTTTACAAAACAATCGGATATGATGATGGCTGAAAGGCCCCTCTTTCGAAAGACAAAGTTGACATTTCAAAATGAAAGCGAAAAATGTGTCAAAAATTGAGAAAGGTAAGGTGGCCGCTAAGAACTTTTGAGTAGTGTAGACTAAGATCAGTCTGCACAGTTGTGCAGTCGGGTCTTAGCATATATTATCTGCCTTCTATTTGAATTTTGTGTTTAAAATCCAGGAGTAGTTGGTATGTAAAGAAATAAGAAATTTGTTTTAAAAAAAGCAGGATTAGGGTTGAAATTGTGTAAGACTATGAAAAATAACTCTCGTTATGTATGCATGAACCCCATTTATAGAACACCTGGATCCGCCACTGTGACCTATAAGTTTCCTTGGATATTGAAAATCCAATGGGGTCTGGTTGGAAGGGGATAACTAAAAAACTAATGTTGGTATTATTAATTTTTGTTG
This sequence comes from Fragum whitleyi, assembly GCA_948146395.1. Taxonomy (NCBI): domain Eukaryota; kingdom Metazoa; phylum Mollusca; class Bivalvia; order Cardiida; family Cardiidae; genus Fragum; species Fragum whitleyi. The sequence continues at coordinate 39,418,518 of OX411547.1, read as the reverse complement.
TTGGTGGTGGTGGTGGGGGTGTTTTTGTTGTTTTAAAAATAATTCATATCTTGAAATGTCTACGTTTTATATGAAACGACGATACTTTGTATGCCAAGTATTTTTTATTTCGAGGTCATAGAACTCTGGGTTATTTGAAGTTTTGTTCAATACAACGTAAATACAGATCGTTCTCTTATGTTCTGACAAGCTTTTTGAAGTAAGTCTTTGATATTTGTCATAGAAGTACATTTACATTGAAGATTGACAGACGGAGCAAAACTTTAATTTTCCCGAAGGAAACACTAGGCCGATTAGCTGTCTGTCTCTTGACCTTCTTTGTAAATCCTTTGATTTGTTGCGTTCCAATTAGATTTCTCATATTTTATGTGTTCAACTAAAACCTCGTAACTACAGCTTTATTAAGGATGTAGTTAAGAGATTTAAGTTGCCCACTTATTCGCCTACGACATAGAGAGCTAAGCATGACAATTTCGACCATTTCGTGTGTGTGCATCAAGCAAAGAAACTATACAGACATGGTATGGCGCTCATTTATAATTTATTGCCTTCCCGGACCGTTCAAAAAAACTTTAAGAAAGCCATCTATTCAAGTAAAGAACAGAAAATCAGTTAAACTTTAGGTCAACCGTTATTTATTTATAAGGTTACAATTTCAAAAATGTCTGAAACAATGACCAAAACACGTTTCAAAGACGGTTAGAATATATATAATTAAAACAAATGATAACTTTCTTGTCCCGTTGATAGATCGATCTGCTGTTATTTCATACAATGTCTATAAATATTGTAATGTTTTATATAATATATATATTTACATTTAACTGCTTTTATAAATTCAATTCATTGTGAATTATTTATTTATTGTCAATTTACGCTTAAAAAGCTCACAGGTTCTGACACAATACACTATTTTTGTGTTTAATCGTTAACCTGTATATTCCATTCCTTTTTTATTATTTACAGAATAGACTTCGGGTTTTGTTTCTTTTTTAGTTGTATGACAAAAAAGCAAAGAAATCTTTCTAATGTGAGGGCACATTCTGTTATTGATTTTGGTAACTTTTGATATTTAGATATCCGAATCGAATACCGAAACGTTCGATCTCAACATATTCCCATCAAAAAACGGCCTAGAAAAAACAAATTGTATGAGAGTGACAATAAAGAAAAAAGATAATTACAATCCTAAAATAAAACGGATTAATAAAAAGCGAGAAGTATCGCAAAGATGAAAATAATAAAAATAATTATCATAATGATATTATTATTATATTATTATTATATTATTAGTAGTAGAAGTAGTAGTAGTAGTAGTAGTAATAGTAATAGTAGTAGTAGTAATAGTAGTAGTAGTAGTAGTAGTAGTAGTAGAAGTAGTAGTATTAACTTTGTTTAAAGAAGTAGTATTAACTTTGTTTAAAGAAGGGTGCATTGTAGTTTATTAAAGTGAATATGAATAATTATTTTAATCTTGATCCTGGAATCAAAAGAAACATGACTTGTTTCATTGCATTTACATGTAATAAATCAAATTTCGGGAAACATATAGTTCTAATTCACGACAGAAACAAATTCATGATAGGAACTGATAATGACATATTTTAAAATTCAAAACGCCGAAACCTCTCACTTTGGTCGATTACAACCGTGCCATGACTTCAATGTATTTTAGCGAGTTACTCCAAACCAAGAAAGCTGAACATGGCAGACGAGATGTGCCCTACTGACCACAGACATTTTTGTCAGATATGCGTATATATGGTTTTAAAGCTAATGTTTTTAAAAATTAGGCAGTTACCATAAATTCAAATACGAAAGTAAGACATTGTTAATGGAAAAAGTTTTCTGGCTAAAAAGCAAACAAAGAAATAAGCAACAAAAAATAAGCATATTTTTGTTGAAATGTTTTCTTGTCTTTCGGCTGCACTGACCCTGTAAATGGACCAGCCATCGTATTTTATACACCTTACAAAAATAAAAGTTTCAGAACTTCCCGATGATCGATTCTGGAGATACGCTTCTCTATTTCGTGATGGTCATTTTGATATAGTTCAACGACAGTTTAATTGTGTTTTTAGGGCAAGATGATATGAATAATTCTTTGAAACGAATAGCCAACCAAAATGACTAGAAATAGTGTGAATACCCTCTTTTGTTGGAAATAGAAAAACAGTGAAGCTGTCACGACAGATTTTAAGATGTTTATAGAAAACCCTATAAATAACAGAGCGGAGAGGTTTATTTGCCACCTTTAGAGACAACCCTCTGAATTATTAATAGAGTCGCACTCTTACATCTCTGTCTGTTCGTAGAAACCAAAATTGAGATGAAACAATTCTGGTCACACCTATAAACGTTTCAGTGCCAAAGTAAAATCTAACATGAGTTTATTAAGCTGATTATATTGGAATGATTTCAAGATTAATATATTCATCGTTAACCTCCCTTTGATAAAATTTATAAACAATTCTTCGTTAAAGGGCGACCAAATCCTATATTGAGTTACTGGCTTGTATGTATGTTTGTAGTACCTGATTAAATCAAAGTACTGATGGTGAACGATTCTGATGGCGTTCTAGAGTGATATATTGAAATCGCTGAAAAAAGAGAAATTATGTAAAAAATATGTAAAACATATTTAAGGGTAAGTGTCTCGACAATGTTCTGCAATTCTCACTGTAAATTCAAATTTGTTTTGCATGTCGAATTTGTTCTCAAATATAGCAATGAAAACGAAAAAAAATGAAGACCTCTTAACAGGACACTTAGTGTGATTTGTTTGGGTTTTGTTGTCGTTGTTTTAATCTACATTTCGGTTCATAATACAAAAGGAATTTAATTTCATTTACTGAATATTTGAGGGGTTTTCTTTCAATTATTATATGTCCCGAGCGGAAGCGTCGTGCTTCGGAACATCTTTATTTTTCTTAACTCGAAAAAAGCAGTCAGAAAGGTACTTCAATTTCAACATGCGGAACCCATATTTTACCAGATCAAATTGCAGTCTTTCTGCATTTTCACTATGAAAAGTAAATAGTTAGGACTCTGGAACTTTAATGACCTGAATGGGTCCCTGATGTCCTTAATTCATAGACCACTGTTTCGTCTTCAACCAAAACTCAGTAATTACAATGGTTTGCTCCCTTTAGGTAATATACAGAGTGTTGTAAAAGAATGATAATCTGATGCTATTGAGTAAAACAAAAAAAGAAGAAAAACAATAAGATTTATGTAGGAAGGTACATGTATTTTGTACAGCTAATGGATTGTCCAAATATAGTCATAGTTTAAATTCTGTTGCTCCTACCAATTAGTGGATAATCGTAAAACTAATAAGGTAGAAGGCGAATGTAGGGTAAAGATTTGGGCTAATAATAGATCTGATGCGAGAAATACAAGCAGTCCATGTTTAGGTGCCCTACTCCATAGGCGATTGATTCACAATCAGAAATTTCGTCTTATAGGCTATTATATATTAACGTGTATGGCAAAACTCGGATTATGAAAAATCGCCCGTGCTTCAGTGCTTCAGCCACCGTGATTTTACAGAGAAATTGTTTATAGTGTTGTTCATCCCTATTCAAACAAAATGCACATGAAATTTTATAGATTCAAAACTCGTTTCAAATAATTCCCGAACCTGTCTCGAGAGTGACCGTCCCATGTTGAAAAGTTATGTAAAACCCTATTGCATAAACCACAGATATCACTAGACTGGTTACCGTTTCTAATGTTAACTACGTATGTTGAATTGTACCGTATATACAAGTACAGGAGGTCACGACCTAGAAACACATATTTCCGGCAAATTACTACAACTTGCAGTATAGTAGCGAGTGATTAGATCGAAAACATAGTATCTGTCACAACAGTGTATAGACACAAACTTTTTTTTTTGCTCTAAACTCTTGATAATCTTACGCGGTTATTCCATTCGCCCGATTAAAGATTTAAAATTGATTTTATATTTGAAAAGGAAATTTTGCATTATCTTCACATTTTAAAGAATTCTAATATCACGCCATAAACGAAATAAACGGTGATTTTGGGAAGAGAAGTCTTGAGAAATAATAGATTGATTCTAAGTGGGCACTACTTTATTTCGAATCTATTAAGAACCTACAGGGTGTTCCTTACGTAACATAAAATGAAAGCAAACAATGCTTTCTTTAGGACAGAATGATTTTTTTTAAATTAAAGGGACAGGGGTGTAATAATATAGCCAGAACTTCGTTCTTTTTAATCATAAGCGTACTATATAACCTTCCTTTCTTTCATCGCTCATTCTACTCTTTGAATTCCAAACTATAACAATTGATCGAAAAGTTCTAGCTCCTTTGTGGTTAGATAAAACAACTAACGTCCTTTAAGCTTTTTCACATTTTCAATTAAATTGATGTAAGTCTTGCACTTAACAGGTTAAAGGCTGTCCTTTCGAGTGGGCGGTTAAGGGCTTCTAGAATCCTCAAAAGGATCTCGTTTGTGCTATAAAGCCAAAAGATAAAATTGGATTTTCTTGAAACTTTCACGGAATGATTGTAGAATTATTAGAAAGGTTATTTACAAAATGGGACTTATCCGACGTTAACTACAGGAAAGAGGGCCTAAAAAGATATTCGCTCAAAATATTCACTTGAAACTTTCACAGGAAGATTATATGGTCACATGAAAGGTTTCTTTTGCAAATAGGGCTGATCCGTCGAAAGTACCTGTCGGAAATGAACCAGTACTCAAAAATCAATAGCCGCTCCAAAATTGAACTCGCGACCTCATAGTAAAGAAGACAACACTCTACCTCTATTCCACGTACACCTCACTAGCGGCCTATTTTTCAATTGGATTCGCGTTATTTTTTTCCATCGCTGCCATGACTGCCAGAATTAATGGACTTTAAGATATAGCTATTCATAGGCTTTGAATTGGCAAACAACAATGTGCAATTCGAGGCTATGAGGCAATTCTATTTTGATGTAAAAGGTAACGTTTATGAAAAAGGCCGAGGTTACTGCGGTGTCTCAAAAGTATTGCAGTAATGTTGCTTCGACAGGTGCACCCTTTTGTTTGTGACTTAGAAAATATGACAAAATACCAATGGATTTCGGTTCTGGTCATACTTGCTGCATAGTTTTGTTGTTGATTTTTTTTTTTCAATAGTTCCATCTATTTTTTATAGATATATTCCATGTCTGTTTTAACTAAATGTACTTCGTACTTTGAGGCAACTGCTTAAAGTTTACAGTTTTTTTTTTAATTCGTTAATTAACTATTATAATAAAAGTTACAAACGCAGCCAGGGAGTGAAAGTTGTAAAACTCATACTAAGAAATTTGATACCCACGTGCAAATAAATGTTAAACCTTGATGAAAAATACAAAATACTTTTGCCAAGTTAACGACTACATGTATTCCGAACACATCATGTTAAACGGAGCCTTATGGAAGCGGTGAAAATGTTTAAGAAAGAGATTTGATGATGCAGTGAAATGAGGTCGCATAACGAACAAAAAAATATATTTACTGAACAAAACAGGAAATTCTTCTCTTTTTAATTTCGTTTTTTTTTTTTTTTTTTTTTTTTTTTTTTTTTTTTTTTTTTTTTACCGTAAATTCCCTAAAATCTGAATTCCACATAATTTACGTCATCTTGTAGCTTCCAAAAACGTGGAAACGGTATTTTCATCTCTTAGGTGTAAAACACGGATAAAATTAAATTTAGTTGAAAAAAAAAAAGAAAAAAAACCACTTATAATTTCCAACTGGAAATAATTTTTAGAACTTCAGATAGAACACGTCTTGAAGAAACTTTAGATTTGGAAGTCTAAAAACAGTTTTTACGTGGCGTTCTATGGGTCCGAATATTCACCCTGGAGTACCATAACGTACGCTTATGGGGGAATTTTGTTATAACATTTTTAGATTCACTATTTTATGTTGTTTTTTTTTTGTTTGTTTTTTTTTTGTTTTTGTTTTTGTTTTTTTGGGGTTTTTTTGGGTTTTTTTCAAAACAGGTTAATCCTGGGAAATTTTCTGGTCACAATTTATGCATAGAGGGTCTGCGGCCTTTAAGCAATGAAAAAAATATATATAGAACTTCTAAAAACAACTTTGACGATGATTCTCGGAATGTCAAGTTTCCATTTTTGTTCAGAATAGTAAATGAAAAGGGTCATTCCCAGACTCAGAAAACCTACACATTGCAAAAATGTTTCGACCTTTGTTGGGTCATATTTGTAACAAATCATATATGTAACACATTTGTTACGTACATGATCACATTCGTAACAGATAAAGTGTGTTACAAATGTGTTTGTCCGAAATGGAGGTTGACATGAGAAGCATATATGTAACAGGTTTAGTTGTCTATTTGTAGTCAAACAAATAACAGCAATGGCAACATCATTATATTCTTTACACTATTGATTTTATTCTCGATTGCAAAACAATAGTTAGCACATCAGAGCGATTGAGACTCACTCCAACTTGAATTAACCTCAAAGAGAGAGATATTTCAAAGCCAATCAATACACAATATCTCCGATTTGTATATTTTGGGTATATATTTATAGAAAAGATAAAATGTGTAGGTATTGCAAAACAAAAAAAATGTCGAAAATGAATTTCACCTTTTTCTCACTTGCTCAAAATATGCACACTTTAGAACTAGATATACTTAATAACAAAAAATAACGCACCAATTAAATTTTAAGATATATATCGAAAGTTCTGCTGGAAAATAAGATGATATGATTTTAAGAGTAACGATGCGAGTAAAAAAAGCCACATGATCATAAACACTAACTTTTCTATAGTTTTTTTTTTCCGAATTATGGTGCTTGCTCCCGTGGTAGGGGACACATGAAAATATACTAGTAACCTTATCAATAACAAAAATAATATCAAGCTGAAATTTTCTCATCTCTTGGTTCGTGAAACCTGCAATCGGACGTCAGGGGCCCGTTTTACTTAACTTCTTACGCAGGAATTGATCAAAATGGTTTTGATTGTTCAAAATGGTTTCCCTTGAAAAAGGTTTGTTTTAAACCGTCGAGAATAAATTAAATTAAATCAACTTGGAAGTTTGATATGTCTTTATCCTTATTGCAGGAATTGATCGAAAGTCATAATCAAAAACCGTACTTGGTGTTTTCATTATCCCCCGCCGTTTTTGGCGAGGGGATATAGTAATGCTCTCCGTCCGTCATTCCGACATTCTGTCATTCCGTCATTCCGTCATTCCGAGGTTCCGTCACTAAACTTGTCCGGAGCATATCTCCTAAAGTATAATAGCTATCAACTTGAAACTTTATGGGTGGATAGATCTCATGGTGGAGAAGTGCAGTGCACAAGAACTACAACTCCTGCTTGCATAATCTTGGAGTTATTGCCCTTTGTTATTTTAAAGACTTAGATTTTGTCCGGAGCATATCTCCTAAAGTATAATAGCTATCAACTTGAAATTTTATGGGTGGATAGATCTCATGGTGGAGAAGTGCAGTGCACACAAACTACAACTCTTGCTTGCATAATTTTGGAGTTATTGCCCTTTGTTATTTTAAAGACTTAGATTTTGTCCGGAGCATATCTCCTAAAGTATAATAGCTATCAACTTGAAACTTTATGAGTAGATAGATCTCATGGAGGAGAAGTGCAGTGCACAAGAACTACAACTCTGGCTTGAATAATTTTGGAGTTATTGCCCTTTGTAATTTTTAAGACTTAGATTTTGTCCGGAGCATATCTATTAGAGTATTATAGCAATCAACTTGAAACTTTATGGGTTGATAGATCTCATGGAGGAAAAGTGCAGTGCACAAAAACTACAACTCTTGCTTGCATAATTTTGGAGTTATTGCCCTTTGTTATTTTTAAGACTTAGATTTTGTCCGGAGCATATCTATTAGAGTATTACAGCTATCAACTTGAAACTTTATGGGAGGATAGATCTCATAGAAGAGAAGTGCTGTGCACAAGAACTATAACTCTGGCTTGTATCATTCTGGAGTTATTTCCCTTTGTTATTTTTAAGACTAAGATTTTGTCCGGAGCATATCCTTAGATTTTGTCCGGAGCATATCTCCTAAAGTATTTTAGCTATCATTTTGAAACTTTATGGGTGGATAGATCTCATGGAAGAGGAGTGCAGTGCACAAGAACTATAACTCTGGCTTGCATAATTTTGGAGTCATTGCCCTTTGTTATTTTAAAGACTCAGATTTTGTAGGGGCTTTATTTCTTAAAGTAGTCTATTTGGCTTCAGTTTACTATCAAGCTTTCTCGGCGGGGAATGGCCATGTCCGATATGGCTCTTGTTCATTGTTAGATTCTGCCTGCAATATCTCATTGGGATCGGCTTTAGAAGACGATTCAAATGAGATGGTGCATAGCAGAACTCCATATTAAATTACTACTGTAGAAGCAAGTTTAATTTTTGACTTTGCGCAAAAAGAATGATCGTAAGATGTTTAGTAAAACAGGCCACTGTAGTAAGTGAGCATATACAAATATACATGCATCATAAACTACCGTTAGACCCAGAGCTACAAATTGAGGGGGAATTTTTAGATTTAAGATAAAAGGATCACTAATCATAGCACAAACACTATGTTGTAGGTACTCATTCGAATCTACTCTTCGAGACGAATCCAATGAGTACCCCAACATAGGGTTTCAAAGAAATTTAGACTGGCTTTTACCCCTCTAATCTGTGCCAGTACTTTAGTAATTCATTTTCAGCTTTAAAATAGAATGACGGAATAACTTTGTTTAAATGATAAGTACATGTAGTTCACTGACTTATTAGAAGATTACCATATATGTTTTTATTATGTGGTAAATATGATTGACTGACTTAGATTAGCAATAACCTTGTCAGTACGTAAGAATATTGGACGAGTGTATGTAATTGTTCTCTAGCATGTTTCGTGACTTTTTGTTCAGCTAGCGCCAGTAGAGATTGGTTAGGGAACTCAATTTGTAATTGAGTTGTATCACACTGCGTGATTGTGTCGGATAGGTACTGGATTATGTGAAATGTATCGTTGATTGGTTTTTTAGTTGGATTTTAAAAATGAATCCGTTACAGTGTTTTTAAGCCATAACGGACCCGAAAGACGATTTTCAAAAAAATTTGTTTATTCCATAGTTCTTTTAATTTTAACAAGGACATGTGAACATATAGTCTTTCTAGTTGGTGGTCTTTCTTTTTAAAATCTACTTTTATATACGATTCGGATTTCATTTTCAAAGCTTAGAGACCTAAACAAAAAAGGGACACAATTCTTTTTGTGGATTTCTGTGATTGAAGGTTGAGTGTCGGTCGCCATCTTTCCGAGAGGTTCCGAGATTAATTCCCGAGAGCTGCTATTCTTTTCTTGGTACATATGTTAACGCTCGCTGTGGCTCATTTAATCTCCAGAATCGATGTTAAATGTTATAAACTTCCATATCTTATATTCTAATCACAATATCTCGAACAATTGATTTAAAGGCATCCCTACGATATAACAGTACACCATTTTGTTTTGAGACTTTTCGTCATATTTTTGCGAACAATTCAATGATTTCAAGATCCATCGGACTGATTATTGATTACTGTTCTGTATTTGATCTGTCACTCAAAAAAGGTCCTTTCCTGAAATCTACAATTTACGAAGGCAAATAATTTGACGGCCAAATGAACTTTTTCACCTGGGGCCCGTTTTACTGAACTTCTTACGAAAAAAAGTATCGTTAGTCAAAATCACAAATCGTACCTGGTGTTTTCACTTATTGTTAGATTCTGCCTTGCAGTATCTCACCGGAATCGTCTTTAAAAGGCGATTGCAATGAGATAATGCATGACAGAACTCCACGGAAAAGATAAGTGGGAGTTAAGGTGGGTGTATTTTGCTAGTTAAAATTGATAGTTTTCATTACTCTTTTAACAGTGAACTCTTTTTTTCTTTCATAGAAAGTAACAGAGAATGAATGAATGAATGAATGAATGAATGAATGAATGAATGAATGAATGAATGAATGAATGAATGAATGAATGAATGAATGAATGAATGAATGAATGAATGAATGAATGAATGAATGAATGAATGAATGAATGAATGAATGAATGAATGAACGTTTTACTTCTATTGAATGAGATAAAATGCATCTTTTATAAAACGGTTCCAGTCGAATCGAGATTTCGGGAGCATTTTACCATGGATTCCCATTGTTTCTCTCAGCAGCACTACCACTGCATTCTGTCTTAGCCTCCAGTTGCTCATCCCATATAGATTTATGACTGCCTACTTATAGGTTGGGGCACCAATATCGGAAGTGATATTTGCCAACGCACGGGATCAGACAAGGGAATCTATTGATTGGGTATCCGTCGCGAGACCAAATGCGCAATGACGGCGGTTTTGAACGTTTGTGACGAAATGAGTGAGCGATAGAAAGGTTTTGAGTGGAGCGCTCAACAAACGATTTCTTTTTTAATACGAGCCTGTTTCCATCAACTTGACACCGGCATGAGATCCCAACATTTAGTAGCCCTGACGGTTACATAGTGCAATTAGAAGATTACTTTACTGGGTACAGATACTTTAAGACCTTATCTATCTACAAAACGCATATAGTGAAGACTCTGGTCAGACTGTGTGGATGCACAGACTGGCCAGAGTCTTTTCTTTGCGCTCAATTAAACTTGTTGGAAATGTCACGGACAGGCTCGTATGCTAAGTTGGATGAGTATCATTTCTATTAAATTATATTCTGTTTCGGTTTTACAGATGCAAGTAATTACGTCATGAAATTGATAATATGAATTTAGAAAAAAAAATGATTTCTGAATGATCTCTAGTTAGAATGTTGGATGAGTGAGTTTTTAATGAAACTATTATGAGGTGATGCAACATCGCTAATTTATTTCAAATGAAATTAATGGAACAATAGCAAAGTTCAGCTTAATTTAGTGTGTAAGGTATTAAGTTAGTAACATCGCGATTTTGACATTCACCTCGATCGAAACCCCTCTAAATCGGTCGCTAAGCGACCCATTTAGTCATTCCAAACACTAACTCAAACGATTCTAAACCGTCAAAAATAATACGAAATCGATAGCAACGATCAAAATTTCAGTGAAATTTATCAATTTATTCCACGGGTTTTTTTTAACTGGTGTGGGGTTTGAAAGCATCTGATTGTTTCGCGAAGACACACAAATTGTAAATTTTGAAGATTTTTCTAAAAGAGGATAATAATTATTGCTAATTTCGTCCAAGTTCGTCCAAGTTGGACGAAATTAGCGATATTAGATCACCTCTCTTTAATTTTAAACAAAAATTGCTCTACTCGCTCATTCAAAAACCATTCAACATGTTAATTTTATGATGCTTCTAACTGTAACAAGGTTCTTCTCTCTATCCGGCTTTTACGAAAGATACTTTTATTCCTACAAACTTACAAAGTTTTTTTTCTTTTATAGAAAATTACAAAAAAAAACCCGATGCAGTAAAAATCTGTAATATTCTCTGATAGCACAGCGACGAACGCCGTCAAAATATTTTCCATGTTTTGACGTCATATTTACGTACCCAAAAGCGTGGGCTGCGTCTGATCGAGTGATTAGGAATAATTTAGTCGGATCGATTGATTGTGTGAGGTTTACGCTGATTTCGAAATTTTTCAGTTATATTGCGGGGGCTGCAGCACCTTACATTACATTCCTGGTATTTCTCTCACCTGTACAACTATCACATCCTTTCCTAGCGTCATCTGGATTTAATCGGACGAATGCCGATATCACTTTATAGCCTTATTTGTAATGGAATTTTCTTTTATAGTGACGCGGCTTCTTCCTTCCGTGTCAGTTGCGCCATTATATACAATTTTCTCAGAAAATTCAAAAAGGTTTTAAAAATGCAGTCATTATTGCACCGGGTCCTCAAAGGAAATGTCAAATTTGATAAATTAGCTTCCATATCAAGATTGAGAAAAAGAACCATGAATCCTAGCCTCTATTTCAACACTTTTTCATGTGAAAACACACATCAAATTTGGGAAAAAGACATTCCTTATATTGATGCTTAAACATTTAGAGAAGAAAGCTGGTATTGTTTATAATGAAAAGTATAATCCTTACCTTTACTTTTGGGGGGAAAAACAATATTGTCTCGTAAACCAAAAGGATAACCAAAAAAAAAAAAAAGGATTATGTTTGATTGAATTTATTACCCATCCAATAAGCTACAAAAAGCATAACTTTTAAAATGGCGTATACGTAAAATTTCTATTTATATTTAAGGGGTATACTAATATCGTAATTACGTAAAAGAGATTCCCTTTTAATTCTCTAAATGAAGTTTTCATAATATCTGAAATATTCCTACAGTTTACCGTTCATTGACGGGCCATTATTTATAGAACTATTATCTCAAAATACTACACTGTGATTCTTTATACAGACAGATAAGCCCCGTGGCTGTGATATTTCAAGTGTTTTCCTGTCTGTTCTATTATTGAAATGCATGATGTGCTACCCGATCTGGTGTCTGTTCCTGTTAGTTTCATTTTTCTGACTAATAAATGATATCGATGGCTTGGAGCAAAAGCATAGTATGTGTCTATACAGCATATAGACGCATACTATGTTTTTGAATTAGACCGCCGAATTCTTTCTCCACTGGATTCAATGTGAAACATTCGGGGACAAAAATAAAAAAAATCTTCTCGTTGCATGTAGATCTCACTTGCAGATCTTGACACCATTTTAAAGTTTTGTTAACGTTTTTTACACCCTAAAAGTATGGGTGGTCTTTTTTTATCGTATTAATGTTAAGTGGAAGGTTTGTGTGCAGATCTAGAGAGGATCCGCATCCTTCAAGAATTGCGACAAAATTTGGTTATTAAATCATTAAATCTGGAAATCAAACGTACCATGTTTCAGAATCCGAGCACAGTGTTGTCATTTCAAATGTTTTCAACACTTAGTTTTCCCTAATATACCATATTTTAAATGTTGAATCTATACAAAAGTAAGTAGAGATTCTTAAATTATATACAGTCAATGACATGTTTCAACAGCATACCTCAATTCAAACATCCGAAATTTTATTAAACTTTTAACAATTTGAGTTCATTAAAAAAATCCGTGACAGCTATTGATCTGTAACAGTGATCCGTAACAGTGGCCTATCCTTGACGGTGATTAATCGATAACAGTGACTAATCCGTAAAAGTGACTATGTTATCCATTCGAGAAGTGAAATAGTTCTATCAATAGACTATGATTGGAATAACCTGACGTCACATGTTGCATCATGCGTGGAATGCTCGTCATAACTTACAACACGAGCTTCGAGGAAGTGAACAGCGATGAAGATTTTGACAAAATCGAGGTTTTATCCTCAACGATTGAAAACTCGGACGAGTTCTTCCTCGCCCCGATCTCAAACTTGACCGATGACGAGTACGAAGAACTCGAGCGCAAAGAGCGCGAGCGAAAACGTATTGCGCGTGTGGTAGCAGTTGTTTCTGGGATATTATTTTTAGTGAGTGTTGCCTTGGTTACCGTTTCTCTGTACCTGTCAAAGGATATAGATGAGCTGGGTAGGTGTTTTATCTATTATTGTGATCCGTCAAGCGAAAAGGGACCATCTGTGTAGTGCGTAAAGTGTTGACCCTAGTCAGACTGCGCGGATTGCGCAGACTGACTAAGGTCGAAACTTTTCGCACTTCACTAATTTTCTGAATCTAGAATAATCAGTCTACCTCCCATTGAAAGAATTTTTAAAATGGGGCCTATGGCTGACCTGTACTAGAGCCAATCTCTTTTTTAAAATATTTATTTTACGGAGTTCCCGGATGGTCCCTTTTTCGCCTGACGGGTCACATAATATATACGTGTGTCCCGTCAAGCGAATGGGCTTACTGGGAACTCGGTAGAATTAATATTCAATGAAAGAGGTTTTCATCAAGCAGAGGTCAACCGAATTGGATTTCGAGTACTATCATATAAGAAAAAGAACGATAGTGAAATTGTGGATTGGAGAATCAGCTGAAATTAAAAAAAGTTTCGACCTGAAGAAATAATATTTCAGTAATAAAAACAATAGTTATGATAATAATTATTTATTTACACGTATTGATATATCTATCATAAAGGGAACACAGTTAAACAATTATTCCCAAGAGTTTGTTAGTTCATTGAACGGACGCCATAATTCAAGAACTTTATATGAGTTTTTTTTTAAAAAAAGGTGAACATAAAGATCATTGTTTTTCAATCCCATAAGAAATTCCACTAGAACTTCTATTGTATCTATGAAAAAAATATATGTGACCCGTCACGCGAAAAGGGACCATCTGGGTAGTGCTTAAATGACGAACCTAGTCAGACTACGCGGATTGCGTAGTCTGACTATGGTCGAAACTTTTTGCACTTCAATTATTTTCTTAATCTAGAAGAATCAATTTACCTTCCCGTGGAAGAATTTTTGAAATGCGATCTCTGGTTGACCTATGCTGATACCCAATCTCTTTTTCAAATACTTATTTTACAGAGTTCCCAGATGGTCCGTTTTCGCGTGACGGGTCACATATATGAAATGAAATAGGAAAAACTCGCAGAAGTTCAATTTATCCAAACAAAAACCAACATCAATATTCTGGCCGAGCTGTTCTATCAATTAGCCAAGACAATGTTGCTCTTATTCTTTATTGAAGACTCTTGTCATGCCATACATTATTTTTGACAAATAGAAACAGTTTACGTAAATTGGTCTGGGAGGAGGGATCTTTGATTTTTCCGGGTTTTCTTTCTTTGTTACTTTAACTCAAAACGTAGTTAATTGATGTTTAAGTAAACTAGATTTCAGCGTCTAGTGATTTTCTTGCTTCACATTCCTCACAACTACTTTTAGTTTTCCCGAAAGAAGATTTATTTTATTTCAAAACGAGTTGGCATCGCATTGTAATATGATTTCGGGGCCATTCGCCACTCAAACATAATTTGAAATAACTTAAATGGGTTCGTCGTGGCGCTGTCGTGCCTCCGTCCATCCAGGCATCTGTGCGTCCGTGTGTCCGGTCCGATTTTTTTTCTTTATAAATCATCTCCACAGCAACTGGTGGATGAATTTTAATCAAACTTCATAGGAATGTTCCTTGGTCGGGAAGTGATCGTGTATCGATCTGGTGCTAGATCGAGCTGGTCGTGAATCAGTCGTGTAGAGATCGAGAACGATCGGGAAGAAGCTTCGAATACCGTAGGCGAAATTCGGTCGGGTTCGGTTGGGGAATTTAGGCGATCGACTTGATCGAGTTGGTTGGATCGGCAGTGGGAACCTAGCATAATAATGAAACTCAAATTCTAAACTTAAGCCGTCGCAACAGGGGATTAAGACCGCCTCCCCACCAGCACAGTTGTCTTCTTTGTAGGACAATAACAATCGATTATTATAGACTTTGACCATTCAATGTTGATTGCTACTCGATATTTTGATCCAGTAACCGTTTAGAGGCAAAGCTCAATCGTGACCTTGCTCTTTGACCTGTAGGAAAACTATATGTCACTTCTTTTGGTAAAGGGCGACAATTTTATAAAGTTTCATAACACTTGGTCACTTCATTCTCGAGTTCGCGCCCGAAAAAGGTTTTTCGGACAAGTTTGAATTTGACCTTGATTTTCAGCTTTTAAAAGGCAAAACTCATCGGGTATTTCCTTTGGTAATCGGCATCAGCTTTATAAAAGTCCATGATTCTAATTCACTCAATTATTGAGTAAGAGCGTAGAGGATTTAGGTATAGTCCAAAGGTAACTTGATGCAACGTTCTATTTGATATTGATATTTGATGCAAGTAACAAAAAAGGAAACTTCCTTAGATCACAGACAACATTTGTTTCTAGGTTCGTGATTTAATGTCAATTTGTACATGAGTTAGCAGACTGAAACCAAAGGTCTACGGAAGGACGGCTGGGCGGACAGCCAGATAGGGTAATACCAGTATACCCCCTCAACTCCGTAGGTTGGGTTATGAAAACTCAAGAAAAAGGTTTGGAGACCATGTCACTTATTGAGCTTGACTTTTAAGACTAGAAAAATTCGCATTTCGAGTAAGCCGAAGGGTCGTTTTATCTAGTATATAGTTAAGTAAGTCTCCCGCGGTTATCAATAGAGCATATTGAGAGAGGATAGTATACATGTCCTCCATGAATGGAAAATCAAATTAAATCATGGAATCTTTCTCCAGTAGATAATTCACGCCGAGTGATTTACAGAATATCAATATTTCCACCTAGTTACACATATCTCCTCCAAGAATGTCAATTGAGTTTATTATCGAAGGTTTTATAAGCCCGATATAGTCCAAAAACCAGGACTGATTTCAATTATTATAGAATTATACCGTTGTTATCGTTCGAAACAATCTTCCCCGAAAAAAAGCAGTGATGGATAAGAATTAAAGATTAAGATGTTTGCTTCAAATAAAGTTGTCACGTTGAATCGCAAGCTCTTAATCCGATTTTGTCTCAAATTTATCATATCTATTAGATACTAACCATAATTATCTATTATTTTTTTTTACTCAAGGATAACACGATAAAGGGTCGAATGACTCTTATTTCCATCGTGGTCCTAACTCATTCCAGTTCTTATCCTACACATAGAGAGAGAGAGGCAATGGGTTCTAACCACTGCTACCCATTTTTACAGCTGGGTGGACTGGGGGTCTGTCTGCGAAGTGATCTACCCAAATACACTACCCGCCTCCGGTGGGGCTCGAACCCGCAACCACCAGGTTACGAGTCGAGCGCGCTAACCACTCGGCCAACGAGCCAGACCGGTATAATTGAGCTGGAATGCGGAGCAATTCCAACTTAGATTTAACAAAACTGCAAAATGAACACAAGGTAATTTCATTTCGGGTTTTTTGATAACACATATCACGTGAAAAGGATGTGAATACACATTGGTCTATTTTGTATATCTCAACTTGAC
Source organism: Fragum whitleyi (assembly GCA_948146395.1). Classification (NCBI taxonomy): domain Eukaryota; kingdom Metazoa; phylum Mollusca; class Bivalvia; order Cardiida; family Cardiidae; genus Fragum; species Fragum whitleyi. The sequence continues at coordinate 39,401,539 of OX411547.1, read as the reverse complement.
ATTGACATACAGTTTATTTCATAAATAGTTATAATGCTGTACAGTGACACATCTATCACTTCATGTATATTATTAACACGCTAATTTATGTTTTAAAGTATATTTATTGAAAGTTGCGTACGAATTTACAAGTATCACATAGTTGCATTACTATATTTGGAAATCATGTGATAAGTCCAATAAGGTCAGCTATTGACAATGGCACTAGCCAATCACGTGATTTGCTTATTTGGTAATGTCGCGATCTGTTTTCTCTGTATTGAGGCAAAAGCACGAACCAATCACGTGATCTGCGTATTTGGTAATGTCGCGACCTGTTTTCGTAGAATTATGTTAAAGCTTCTTTTAGAGGTATAGTTTCTCTTTCTGAACGACCTTGTCACAGTGTGTCTATTGCTACCATATTAAATTATATTTTACATTTCTGTCTACAGTTACGAAATACAAATCCTTCGTTTTTAAGTTGGAATGCGGAGCAATTCCAACTTAGATTTAACAGAACCGCAAAATGAACACAAGATAATTTGATTTCGGGTTTTTTGATAACACATATCACGTGAACAGGATGTGAATACACTCCGGCCTATTTTGTATATCTCAACTTGACACAGACATACAGTTTATTTCATCAAGAAGTAATAATGTTGAACAATTACACAACTATCGCTTCATGTAAATTATAATCACTCTTATTTATGTTTTAAACGAAATTTATTGAAACTTGCGTACGCATTTACTAGAAGCAAATGTTTGCATTACTATATTTGGAAAGCATGTGATAAGTCAAGTCAAATAAAGTAAGCTATTGACAACAGCACTGTCCAATCACATGATCTGCTTTTTTGGTAATACGCAACCTGTTTTCGTATAATTGTGGCAATAGCACAAGCCAATCACGTGATCTGCTTATTTGGTAACGTCGCGACCTGTTTTTCTTAGGATTATGTTACAGCTTCTTTTAGAGGTCTAGTTTTCTTTCTGAACGAACTTTTTACATACTGTAGTTCAAATGTTTTTTTTATCTAATTGTTTCGTAAACCATTATTAGAAACGCGCAAAATCTGCAGATTATCTATCTGTATTAACAACCCGAGCCAGCAAATATTCTGTTTTTATTACTTCTCTTAAAAAAATGGAACCCCATTTCCAAAGCGAGCGACAATTTCACTTGATGGTGGACGCAGCAAGGATCGATAAAGGTATAGATCCACAAGTTTAAGTGATAGATCAAAGGTCAATTTTGTCTAAACCTGTATAGACAAAATTAACCTTTGATCACTCACTCTAAATTGCGGGTCTATAGGCAAACATTTATTTTCTCTTTCTGCCTTTGGCCATTTTCTTTAAAATTGCTTAGACATAAATTCACTTGTGCAAAAATACGCACGTGCGCAATCCTTTAAATATCAATGAATATTATCACAAGGTAACTACAGCCTTGGTTTTTATCAAATATCTGAACGAGTTTACCAACCCCACATGTTTTGCCTTCAGTGGCCACGTTCAAGAAAGGTACTACGACCGAAATTTGATCGTATCGCAATCGTGGGATTGAAATTGGCTTTCAAGAAACATTTTTGGCTTTTAAAAACATGTATCATGCGTTTTATTTACGCATAAATTTTCGTAACCTAAAGGCTAGTCTTGAATTTTGCGATTTTGACTGTGCAAGCATAGCATTTACTCGGATTTCATTTTTATACGCAGTAGGAGGCGGTCGTATATTGGCGTCATTTTCTCCGTCTGTCCGTCCGTACGTACGTACGTCCACTTTTCCTGTGAGCACAACTCCTCCAAAATTTCCAGTTGGATTTAGATGAAACTTTCACAGAATGTTCCTAATCACCTTACCTTGCGCATAAAGTCACGGTTTGGTGAATTTCAGCCGCGTCATGGAAAAAGAGCCTTCATGTAGAAAAAAATCTTTTTAACACAACTTCTCCCTCATTTATGGACCGATTTGGATGAAACTTTCACAGAAAGTTCCTAGTCACCTGACCTATTGCTTATTGTCACGGTTTGGTGAATATTGGCCGTGTCATGAAAAAAGAGGCATTCATTTGAAAAAATCTTGTGAACGCAACTCCTCCTCCATTATGGACCGATTTGGATGAAACTTTTGCAAAATGTTCCTAGTTATCTGACCTAGCGCATAATTTAACGCGGTTTGGTGAAATTTTTAGCCTAAAGTCGAGACGTTTTATGTGATCACCTGGGCGGGAGGCGTCAGCTTCGTTACTGGCTTGATGTCATAGTCTCTTGAACGCATTCCAACTTATCAGTTCTTTCAGTACTTTGATTGTATACACTTTTAAAGTTAATTGATATTTTTGCAACATATTGTCGTTTGTTTTCCGTCATATTGCAGTAATCTACATGAATGTTTCATTGTCAAAACCAATATTCATCCAATAAAATCCGGGCGATCACATCTTTAACGGAATTATGAATATCTTTGTCCGATTGCATTCCATCACCAAAATAATTTGCCATTTGAAACAAACCTTCTAGTTTAACTTCTTTCCTTCTCATTCTTGCACGTGGACACGTTTAAGAGTACCATCATACAGTTAGTAACATCATGAAATTGACATCCATCTCAATCAAAAACATTATTAATCGCTCACTCAGCGCTCAATTCATTCCAAACACTCCAGAAATAAGATCAACGTGTACATTCAAAATGAATAAAGTAAGAGCCAAATCGCGGTTTCACTGACATAATCGAGATTTAAAGCGTCTGATTGGTTCTTGGCGAAATAGAAAGTTATTGATGGATTTTTTATGCATATTTTATTAAAGGGGGGTAATGCATATCGCTAATTTTGTTATCCTGAGCAAAATAAGCGAAATTGGATTCCCTCCCCTAAATTTCACTCAAAGTTCGCCCGCTCACTCATTCAACATCATTTCTAAATCATTCAAAAATCATTCACCTTTTCAATTTCATGATGTTATTAACTGTACCCCCAACTCAGAAGTAGAGGAGCATATATTGATCATACATGTTACGGTCATAAGTAAACTTTTACCGTGAACAGTTTCCACTCTTACTGAACACCAAATTGACCCAAATCATAAAACTTGACAATATGTTGTCAATGACACAAGAAAGTGTCCAATTTAGGAGTCACGAAGGTTAAAGTCACAATTGAACTACGTCCAAAAATTGTCTTGAGATTCCAACTTATGAAGTAGACACTTCCCTTGCGAAAATAGCTTTTTCATCCACTTTGCAACAATTCTAATTAAAAATGTAATTGATTACATATATGGAGCAGAAATCATTTGAAAAATAACATAGAAACTGTTTTGAGTGTATAAGTGTCCGCCTGTGCGTCCATTAGTCGGCTGTATGGGCCGTATCCTTTTCTTCCTTTTTAGCACATCTGAGCATACCGTGCTCAAGGGGAGCTTTAGGGATCACCCTGACTCCGTGTCCCGTCGTGTGTCGTCAACTTTGTGAAAACTTCTTCATCTCCTAAACCGCTGGGCAGATTGAAATTTTGCTAGAATGTTCCCTGGGTGACCCTCTTCAAAAATTGTTCGCAAAATTCTAATAAAAATTGACGTTGTAGGGCGAGGCTTTTTTTGAGCCCGAAATCTTTAAACGGCATCTCCTCCTGAACCACCCGGCCGATTTCAATGAAACTTCACCAGAATGTTCCTTTGATGGCCCTCTTCAAATATTGTCCGCGAAATATTGATTGGCCAATACATATAAGCGTGGCAGGGAGGGGCTAATTTTGAGCCCGAAATCTTTGAACGACATCTCCCCCTGAACCACCGGGCCTATTTCAATGAAACTTTATCAGAATTACTGCTCAGACCCTTTTAAAGATTGTTTGCAAAATTTTGATTTGCCCTTAGATACGGGCGTGGGAGAGCGGGCGGGTCTTATTTGAGCCAGAAATCTTTGAATGACATCTCCTCCTGAACCACTGGACCCAATTTCTGTTAAACTTTACCAGAATGTTCCTTTAGTGACGCTTTTGAAACATTGTTCACGAAATATTGGTTGGTCCATAGATATGGAGGTGGCAGGGCGGGGCTTATTTTGAGCCCAAAATCTTTGAACGACATCGCGTCCTGAAACACTGGGCAAATTTCAATGAAACATTACCAGAATGTCCCTTGCGTGACCCTTTTTACTAATTGTTCACGAAATTTTTTTTTGGCCAATAAATATGGGCGTGGCATGGCGGGCCTTATTTTGAGCCAGGGATCTTTGGATGACATCTCCTCCTGAATCACAAGGCCGATTCAGTAAAACTTTACCAGAATGTTCTTTTGATGACCTTAAAAAAAACTGTCGACGAAATTTTGATTAGCCCATAAATATGGGCGTGGCAGGGCAGGGCTTATTTTGAGTCTCCTTTGTAATGAATGGGTGGGCAGGGTCTATTACCACTATTTAACTTCGAATAATATCTCCTCTTCAACAATTAGGCAAATTTGAATGAAATTTTGCCAAAAGTTTCTTTGAGAAGATCCACTGGGCCAATCAAATTCAGGTGAGCGGTTTAGGGCCATTCTGGCCCTCTTGTTATCTTTTTCTTTCATCAGTTTCAGGCCTGTATAGCGATTCTTCTCATTGTTGAAATACATTGATTTATATACGCCCGTGAAAAGACGAGACGTATTATGTGATCACCTTTGGTTGACGGGAGGCGTCAGCTTCGTTAGTGGCTAGAAGTCTTGAACGCATTCCAACTTATCAGTACTTTCAGTACTTTGATTGAAATACGCTTTAAATTACCTTAAAATTATCTATTTTGAAAATCATTGTATGGTTACGTAGTTAATTGGAATCGTCAATTAAGTAAGAAAATCCTATTGTGAAATATATATACATAGCATCTACGTAATTATCTTGTTGACTTTCTAGAGCCTAAATTTTTAGTTCAGTGAACATCGTATTGACCCAGAACAAAGTCGGAACAAAAACATTGAGATTTGATCATACATTGTGGACACTCTTATGACCGCTTTTTATGGCGAGGTGTCAGTCGTGCGTCCGTGCGTCCGTCCGTGCGTGCGTAAACTTTTCTATAAACATCTTCTCCTCCTAAACCAATGGGTGAATTTTGACGAAACTTGGCCAGAATGTTCCTTAGGTTACCCTTTTTTAAAGTTGTTCAAGAAATTTAGATTGACCCCCAAATATGGGCGTTGGAGGGCGGGGCTTATTTTGACCCAAACATCTTTGAATGACATCTCCTTCTGAACCATTGGGCCAATTTCAATGAAATTTTACCAGAAACTACCTTGGGTGACCCTCTTCTAAAGTTTTTCAGGAAATTTGGATTGACCCCCAAATATGGGCGTTGCAGGGCTGGGCTTATTTTGACCCTGATTTCTTTGAACGACATCTTTTCCTGAACCATTCGGCCGATTTCAATGAAACTTTACCAGAATGTTGCTTGGGTGACCCTCTTCTTAAGTTGTTCAAGAAATTTGGATTGACCCCCAATAATGGGCGTTGCTAGGCTGGGCTTATTTTTACCCTGATTTCTTTGAACGACATCTTTTCCTGAACCATTGGGTCGTTTTCAATGAAACTTTACCAGAATGTTCCTTGGGTGACCCTCTTCTTAAGTTGTTCAAGAAATTTGGATTGACCCCCAAATATGGGCGTTGCAGAGCTGGGCTTATTTTGACCCTGATTTCTTTAAATGACATCTTTTCCTTAACCATTGGGCCGATTTCAATGAAACTTTACCAGAATGTTCCTTGGGTGACCCTCTTCTAAAGTTATTCAAGAAATTTGGCTTGACCCCCAAACATGGGCGTGGCAGGACAGGGCTTATTTCTAACCTGAAATCTCCGAACGACATCTTTTCCTTAACCATTGGTCCAATTTCAATGAAACTTTACCAGACTGTTCCTTGGGTGACCCTCTTCTTAAGTTGTACAAGAAATTTGGATTGACCCCCAAATATGGGTGTTGCAGGGTGGGGCTTATTTTGACCCCAAAATCTTTGAACTACATCCTCTCCTGAACCATGGGCCGATTTCAATGAAACTTTACCAGAATGTTCCTTGGGTGACCCTCTTCTAAAGTTGTTCAAGAAATTTGGATTGGATGAGATCCACTGGATCAATAAGATTCGGATGAGCGGCTTAGGGCCATTCTGGTCCTCTAGTTTCAAAGTGATTTCTAAATAGTTTTCTTCCATGTAATATTACAAATTAGTTAAATAAGTTCATTCCTTCATAAGTCAGTTTCAACTTAGAAAAAGTCTGAATTCCTTCTGAATGCTGTTCACTTTCATTACCTTCTATTTTCAATATCTCTCTTTCAAATCTTGAGATTTTTAAGCCAGTGGAGCGATACAGGCCCTTTTGGGCCTCTTGTTTAGCCAGAATGATTGTCCAGGTACAGTTTTGGACCAGTCCTAAATTTGTCAACTCGGGTAAAATACTTGTCCACGAGAAGGAAATATACAGAAACCTTGTGGACTCTCTAGTTTTTGTCCCAATAAAAAAGAAAATAAGTCGAGGTAATCGTTTAAATACAATGTCTGAAAAATTCGAAATCGAGTCATTTCGGATAAAAAAAACCCCTAACTTTATTATGGGATCAATTCTAAGTGAAGACCTTGTGGGACACTGTAGGTGTTTTACTTTTGTAACTCTATCGACCTAAAATGGTCGCAATGGTTGCCTTCATAAAATCATAAACTTGTTGAACATGAGTCAATTTTGGATTGAAAGTAGGTCACTAGGTCAAATCTCAGAAAATCTTTGTACACATTTTCAGGCCACATTTCTTATACTTCTATTTGAAAATTTGAAAAGGTGATTTTATATAAAAGAAACAGCATGCCTCAAGCTTTGACATTATTTCATCTTCATAAAAAGCCGACCTTAAACAGGCCACTACGACCCACTTGTTTCTTGATTTGTTAACAAAAATTATCGAAATTGTAAAAATTGCAAATTTCAGGATAAGATATAACGACGTCAGTTGTAGACAATTGAAAAAAGTAACAATGCACTGTGGTCAGATTTGTGATTTGTTGCCAAACTAAACGACGATTCCTGGTCTGAATCCAGTCTACGCCATAGGTCGCGTAGGTTTGTCGCAGTCATTGACCAAGGCATTATTCAAAATTATTTTAAATCCAACTCCTTTCAAATCAAAATAAATAAAGAACGATTAGCTTAAACTCGATACCATCTCCACAAACCAATTCATAATTTCAAAAACATTTCCATAACAAGAAAACCAGAATGGCCCTAAGAGGCTCATTTGAATTGTTTTCGTCCAGTTGAATTCACCCAAGTAACTCTCCGGCAAAGTGTCATTCCCATTTGCATAGTTGTTAAGGAGGAGATGTTATTCCAAGAATTAACAGTGAAAAGGCCCTTTTTGCACTCTACCACGCCCAAATATATATTGCTAAATCAGAATGTTATAACATTTTTTTGAAAAGGAACACCGATGATAAATTCTGACAAAAATTTCATTTAAAATAGGATTTGATATAGGAGGTAACTATGTTTACAGATTTATAGTGAGAAAAAGTCCCCAATCTGACACACCCATTTTAATTTTAATATCGCAAATCAAAATTTAAAAAGGATCATCGAAGGAACGATCATGCAGAGTTAGATTGAAATTGCCCAGTTGATTTGGGAGGGAAAGACATTTAAGGATTTCAAAGTGAAAAACTGCCTCCTCCTGTAACGCCAATATTTTGGGGTCAATAAAAAAAATCACAATCAAACTTTGAGAAGGGTCATCCTAGGAATATTTCGGTCAAGTTTGGTTGAAATCTGCCCATTGGTTACTGAGGAGAAGATTTTTAAAGATTTCAGGATTAACAACTACCCCCGTCCCACCTGCCACGCCCATATTTGGGGGTCAATCAATTTTTCAATATTGAGAAGGGTCACCCAGGGAACATTTCTGCCCAGTGTTGTTGAAATCCACCCATTGGTTATTTGGGAGATGTTGAGGGTTTTAAGGGTCAAAAACTTCACTGCCCTGCACGCCCATATCTGGAGGCCAATCAAGATTTTACGAACAAGTTTTGAGATGGATAATCCAAGGAACATTCATGCCAAGTTAAGTTAAATCCACGTATTGGTTACTGGGGAGGAGATGTTTAAATAATTGGTGACTGCTTACGACGGACGACGACCGACGCACAAAATGTGATCCCAAAAGCTCACCTTGAGCACGTTTGCACAGTCCAATGTAATGAATGTCCCCAATTATCCGCTTGGGTCCATTTCCACTATTATCACTAGCTTCAAAAACCAAAGGACAATCCTGACGGTACTCGACAGAAATTCATCTTTGACGAAGCTTTACCAAAGTTGTTCAAGGTTTGGAAGTAAAGGTCGACAAAAAATTGGAAAAAATATTCTATGAACCAGGAGTCAAATTCCTTCAGCATTTGATTTCTTCATATCTTTTATTTTTTTCTTTCTTTCTTTCTTTCTTTCTTTCTTTCTTTCTTTCTTTCTTTCTTTCTTTCTTTCTTTCTTTCTTGTGACACACTAAAAAGATCTCTTGATTCATATCAATATATTGGATTTCATTCTTCAGACAGATATAACAGTTTAATAAATCTAATTTCCAACCAGTTCGTTGGCAATCTATCTATTTCCAGTACAGTCTGTCAAACACGTGACTAGGGAAATATTTTATTACCTAAAATAACATTGAACATGCCCTTGGTAATATAACATCCTACAAAAGTATTCCTCTTTTCGTACTTTATTGAAACCCTCTAATAAACGACCTGTGTCATTAATATAAATACAAAATAAATACGTACTTTTTCGCGGAAAAAAGAACACACTGGAAAAGTACGTCCATTGTCAAACTGTTGGTCTATGCAGCCTAAATGGGTCGATTTTATATTGTTATTGAATTATATGTATATATTGGAAGTTCATTCTATGTTACAATATTTTTTTGTTTTTGAATAGTCGATAATACAATTTGACAATAATCACAAGATTCAGTGTCAAAATATTTGAAATGCGTTGAAATTCAATTAATTAAACCCATGAGATATACTATTTCTAAAAAATTCTTTACTGTTAGAAAAATCGAATTTAAAATTGTCTGTTAAAAAATAATGATAACTTAAGAAGTTAAGGAAATGTTCAGACAAAAGAGTTAATTTGTCAGAGCATGTCAGTTAAAGAACACAAAGACATTTATGTTTGTACTCGTTGTCTGTGACAATATAAAGTATTTCTCCAGAGGCACGGAGACACTAAGATGAGTATAATTGGTCGAGAATTATTGAAAAGCCAGACTGAAGTGACAGATAACGATTGTCAATGTCCCAAAATAGCTTCAACTTGCAATCTTTGTTTGCTTTTATCAATATTCCTTCTTGCGCACGTAATGACGTTAAATTAAGGCAGTCATATTTTATAGATGGTGCAATTTGCAGATAGCGGACATGATTACTCGTGTTCAGATGATATTTACTTTTTGTTGACTCGCAAAATTCTTATTTCGAACGGGCTCAAGTAGTGGAGGTTTCCTTTTTAAATAGCACAATGATCCCAATTCACAGACATTCTAGACTCTACGCTTTATTGATATCTTTCTCTTAAACATGTCTTCGTTTCAACTCAGCTGAGTTATATCTCATGTTTAGCTCTACAATCTAAGTATCTCTAAACTCAGGTTGGTGAGCGGTGGCATATTATTGGTGGTGAACTTTTCTTTTTAGAGAGGGAACTTATTTAATAATGTATGAAATATGCATCCAGTTCTTTTAAAACATTAAAAGAAGATGAAAAAAATATCCATTTAAATCGTTATCATTGTCACATTTCATTTGTGGCTTTCTATACCTTAAGGAAATCATTTATTTAGCATTCCTTTCAGCTCAGTTTCTTTGTCAGGAAGTAGTTGGAATTGAAATTATCGTCGTGTCGATGGGAGTAGATTTAACAATTTCACTTCTATTTTGTAATCGTTTTTTTTTTTTTTTTTTTCTCTCTCTCCTTTTTTCTGCTAAAATTGTTTACATCGCCACATTTACAACACAATTAAATAACACGATAATAACACGATAATAACAATGGTATAATATGTGACGCCTCACGACATGATCGCGTTAATTTCCGGAATCCGTCTGAAAAACAAGATTACTGGCGCTCTCCTTATAGATCTAGCCTTACCTTATTTGGAGAAAAATAGGATTTTCTCCTATCTGCCTTGGACACTCCTAAATCAAATTCTCATAATGATAAAAATTCGATCCCCGTGAAGTGACCATCAGATATGAAGCTGTTGATCGTAGAATTATTTCTTTCCTACGAGAAATTGTTATTTGATTGACTTTTTGGCTTTGGCTGTAGTTCAACGGTCGCTGAACTATTTGGCGTACGACCTGGTTGTCGTTATCTAAACTTCGAAAATGTTGTTGCCATTCCCCGAAACTATTTTCACAAATACAGCGAACTATCGGAGGTAAATTTTGTAATATGTTACCATAGTCAAAATATGTCCGTCTCGACAAAGATGTCGGCTCGGAAAAGCAATGTAATTTTTTCATTAATTAGGGAATCAGCGATTCAGCATTTTAAATCTCTAACTTTTCTATTAAAGCATATTGAACTTTACTACGTTAACTTACATATTCAGTGTTATTTAAAAACTTCGTTACGATTAATATCTGTATTGAACAGTGAAAACACGATTCTTTCCTTTAGAATTTGGATCACCATAGAAAATATGATTCAATTTATAGTAGACTTTATAGATAGGAAACTTCTATTTGTAATTATGGCTAATTTGATGATTAAGTGACTCTTCATAAATAACATTTATGAATAAGTTTAAAAGTCCTAGACAAAATTAATCTCCTAGAAAACCATTCGGCAAATTTACCCTTTAACTTAACCATGACGTTCCTTGGTGGAAGCTCTACTAAAGCTGTTAAAAGAATTTAATTCCATTAAATATTCTTGTTGCCATGGTAACATAATAGCTCAGAAAATTCTCATACATCTGAACCATTGGGCTAATCAAGTTGAAACTTAGCAGGGACATTCATTTGGCGAAACTCTACTAAGTTTGTAAAAAGAATTTGAATCCATTAAAATCTCTGGCTTATTGGCTTATTTTCTGTTTCAGTTTCATTATCGGTAGCTTTCTATATTATTACGATTTGATAAAAAAAGATCAAATTCAAAAGGACGAAATTTGTTTCCTTCGAAACCATCCTTAAGTCATGAAATGACTTCCTCATGTGAGCGATTTAGGATCATCATGGTCCTCTTGTCAATAATGATTCTATCTATAGACATCAAGTTACAAATGTTAGATGTCACTATGACTCCTGTATAAAGAGCAATACAAGGAATGTCTAGATTCATCAGAATATATTTATTTGATTTTTCAATTTTGTCTAGTTAAAAACAGCCGTTTTGATTTTACCGAATCGGCGCATTTTTATATCTGTGAACAAACTTTTGAGCACAAAACTGTTTTAGAACTATTAAAGAACGTCTCAAAAATAGTTAACTGTACGCTTTTATTCGATTTCATGACTTCAAGATATATAAATAGAATATTTCTTAATTACCTATAAATACGTGGGAAATCGCTTTTCTAGTCGTAAGATGTTGTATAATTTTAATTTCATACCTCCATAATGTTAAAATAGATATTCTCTACAACTCTAAAACATACTATATAGATACATGTATTTATTTTACAGCTCTATACATTTAAACTGTAAATCTTAAAATATGACATTTAAGTTTGTACCAGCACGGCGCTCAGATCTCAAAACTGCAGGCTGCTTTCAAATTATACCCCGCTTTGTACGTACACTTGCGTGCAAAGCGATGTTTAATTTACAAACATTTTGCCCCGTTTTGCAGGGCAGCATGGCTAATTTATACAGTCAGGTATTTTTTCTAGTAGTTTTTTTTATATTATTTGTATTGTAGATAATAAGTTAAATACAGAAACCTGGAATTCTAGAAAATTATGGCATATTTGGGCTTTTCTGTGCTTTCAAATGATTTGTTGCCTTTAGAGTGGTTGAATTCTCCCCTTGACCCTTGTGCCGGCATATCTCCTCAAACAGTCAAATGTCGACTGTAACGCACATGAAAACATAACAAATCGATGGAGCGCAACCTAAACGTCGTAACTGTATATTATTCAAGCTGTAGTTACTGCTTTTAAGGCGCCAAACAACGAAATGTTGTTTGACAATGGAGGCAAATGGCCGAATTCAACATTCATGTCATTTTAGAGTGTTTGATTGTTTATTCATTTTTATTGTCAACAGCCAAATGTTCATCATTTCTACGCTGTAACTCTTTTTTAATTATTAAATACACTTTAGTCTAGCACTGAAAGGTTTAAAAACAAATATATATCATGTCATATCACCTTTTGCCATTCAAATCTAGATTCAATGGTTGTTTTATTAGACAATTTTCAACCCACGTATAACACAACAAATGTCAAATGTCATACCAATAACAGCCTTCAGCCTTTTTGTGAATCCGTCGGTTGGAAAAATTGATGAAACCATAACCCGTCACTAACGGACCATCTTGGAAGTTCGTAATACGTACAGTCAATCTTGCTTCAGCGACCAGATCTATTCAGCGACCACTCTTATTAAGCGACTGTTTAAAAAAGACCTTCTTTACATCGAAATATCCAAAAAAGTAGATATCATTGGTATAAAGATTATTGTAAATGAAACCCATGTTGTTAAAACAAACCAGAATCGTCTCAGTGAGATGATTGTTGAGAACTTCGCAATGATATACATATTCAATCATTTCAATTTATAAACAATACGTGTATTAAGCGACCATTTTCCCTAACAATCGCTATTTCGTGGTCCTGTTCTTGGTAGCTTAATACAAGTTTTACTGTGTTGGTTATAGCCGTTTAAGTATATACAATTATTCTCCCACTACCACCTGCTCAATTATAATTTGGCCGATTTTTCTGAAGTTCGAATGAACCTGAATAGAAAAACTTAAATACCTTTTACTTTTTACCTCAAATGGTCCAAATTCTTTTTCGAGTATTAATTCTACGGAGATCTCAAATGTCCGTATTCTGCATATCCGGTAACATTGTGTTTTAAGGTAGAATAGTAATTTTATTAAAGCTTTATTCAGTAAAAACACACAACGTGAAAGAAATGATGCGTCGTGTGATAAGGAGGTAAACTGATTCTTGCACCTAGAATAATTCTCTTTGCGGGACCAAAAAGTATCCACTTTTTACATGGCAGGTCGCAATTCCTATTAAATACCAATTGGCTGAGTTCTTTCATATAACCAGCTTTAGTGTTAGGCGTTAGTTTAATCTCGACAATTAGTAGTTAAAAGACAGTAAAGATTGTTCGTTAAATCATTAAAGTATTGATCGCTCGCAGAGCTTCACCATTAATTCCGCCTTTATGTTTTACATGTAAACTTCATTTAATGGAAGATTTACATTCTGATAGCTAGCCCTGTCATGAATAAGGTGGGTGCTTTAAAGGGTTCTTCGCCAATAAACTTATTTATGGTTCAGGGTCTTGTAGAAATACGCCTCATGGCCTGAGTTTAGAAAACATTTTTGTGCTCAATTGAGAATGTTCTCAAATTTAGAATTTTAATTAATGTAGGAAAATTAAAGATTACATTAATAAGTTTTTATTTATAACAACTTATTTATAATCATCTTTGATGTTCATGCATTTATGTCAGTATTATAACAGAATTACGCTTTTAATATTGAGTTGAAATTTGAGATGATTTTGAATTGAGAATGAGAAAAGATTTATAACTTCGGGCCCTGTTGTACAAGTGTAAGACAAACTTCATTTTTACCTTTGATATCGTCTTAGAGTGATTAAATTAATGGTTTATCAGTTGAACTAACGGTATATTGTCACCGATAGAGGGCAGCCCTCTTTAAGCAATTCCAAAACCCCTCTCTCATACACGTCAATTTTGTGTGCGTGATTTTGGATCGAACATAGTTAAAAGTGTGGTCAAATTGACACTGTGAATGGTTTTGGAATGATTTCGTTTTGTTGTTTTAAATGTACCATTAGACTGTCTCCCGTCCCACTTATCTGAAGTATTGTGAAATTAGCAATTCAACTAGAGAAAGCATAATTTCTTATCAGCTTATATTTCTCTGACTTGCAGATCAGTGGTTTTTGAAAATATGGGAGGTAATTTCAAATAGTACAACATGGGTGGTGTACCTTATATAACACTAACTGACAGCCTGGGAGCCAGGCTATTGTACCACTTGCTTCAAATGTATACAAATGTACTGCAAACAATGCTAACGAAGGCGAATTCGTGTTTTACTTAGTCACTCATTGAAAACATTGGAAAAGATATTTCACCGGTACTACTGACATACGAAATGATTTTGCTGTTCTTTTAACCTAGCAGTTTTGCTTCGGTAGAAAAATTCATTTGCGAAACCGATGTTAACCTAGTTCTTTTCTTCTACTTTCAGTTCGGAACTCCAACGAAATGTTACGGAAACATGAGGACAGAATGTCCAGTGACACAGACATTCCATTGGTGAACACAACGATCCATTCGTGACGAAGTGGTGACGTCTTGTTGACGTCATGAATTATATATGACTCATGTTATTTACGTGGAATCCTAATCGCGTGACAATAATAACTCATCGAATTTCTTATGCAATCACGAATGGAGGGCCAAAAACGTACTGGTAGATTTATATTTCATAATTTGATGTAAATATCTGTTTGTTTTTTCAACGATCAAAATTTGTGATTCTATGCAAATATGTTCTAAATGCAAATAACCATGCTACCCAGATGTATGAAATCTGAAATGAAACTTTCTTTAAGAGATTTTATATCTGAGTTAACTGAGTCTAGAATAGAAATGTTATAAACCTAAGAGCTCGTTAACTTTTCTAATCTAGTTGAGGCTACTTTAGCTTTGTCTGTCTCAAACAATTCTAGTGAAAATTGGTTTTCTAACATTAATTATTTTTATGTGCTTTTTAAGTACGATCCGAGCTTGTATGTGCCCCAACATCTTCCCTAGCCAAGGGTGATGCCCACTACGTGTTCTATTCCATAAAATAGAACACGTGGTGGGAAACACCCTTGACTAGCGAAGATGGTGCCCCGAAATCATTACATAAAGTAGTCCTCAACGATCTTAACATCACAAAATGACGCCAAAATTGCAACAACAATTTTTTGGTGCCACAACTTTCAGATGACGGTGTGATGAAGGCATTTAAATATCTTTCCTACACATGTTTAAGATAATGGTACCTCACATACAGTTAACAACATCCTGAAATTTACAAAGCGAACGATTTAAAAAAAAATCCGGAACGAAATGGAATGCTTAAGCGGTGTGAGTTTTGAATGATATTTAGGGAGGTAAAACAAAATCGATGATTTTGTGCAATTTGACAAAATAAGCGATAATTTGAAGCTAACTTTAACAAAAGCGTCGTTCTTTTCTGATTTTGTGCGTTTACATACAAATACGATTGAAAGTGAACACAAGACTGTGAAAACGTGCAGTTTTTAATATGTTACACGATTACATTTGAGAGTAATGAAATTCTTCTTAACCTAGTCTAGAATGGTATTAACCTTGGTGCGATTAGGCTAGAGAAAGTGCATAAATTTTGAAACAACTTTTGGATTTGAGTATATCACCATGATGTTAAATGCACCAAAGCATTTGCAATTATCATTTATCAGAGAATGTGTTCAGCCTTTTTGGTCATTTGCGTTGAGAAGTAATTTAATATTTTACGATCTCCGTTTGCAGTAAAAATTTGCGTGCACAATCTTCTTAACATGTAAGGTTCTCGTCTAAATATCCTAATTGCTCGTTTATCTTCGGTTTAATTAACCGATATTGGCCATCTATAGCTTAGTTTATTTGGTATGATATTAATCTGTATAGAAAGATTATTGAAATATAACTAAATGATGCTTTTTTTAGCTTTGTATATTGCAGTTAGTTACATTGTGAAATTGACATTCACCTCAATCAAAACCATTCTAAATCGCTCACTTAGCGCTCCATTCATCCATTCCAACCACTCACTCAGGCCATTCAATAACGCTTAAACCCATTGAAAAATATATACTAGTCAAAACTTCTAACCGGCCACTTAAAAATCAAAGATAATTTTTTCTGTGGTGTGTGGATTTTCGTGAAATTTGCTATGTGAATTTTTAAGCGACTCTCCAGATGATTTTGGCGAAAAGTTACCGTTATTTCATTGAATTTAAAGCTCAACATGAGAAAAGCTCAAAAAGCTCTAAATTTACACAGAGCTCAAAATATTGTCAATGTAGCGATTTTTGTCTCATGGGTCGTTAGCTGCAACATAGACTAGGAAAAAAACTGAAAATGTTCGACAATTGTGCGCGGCATATGACCCTAGAAGAAAGTGATAGAGCTTATGTAGGCAGAAAAACGGTTCCTAGAAACAACACCTAAAACACGTTTTTGTCAAAAATGTATAAAATATAGACTGATAATTCCCGCTGAGCTACAAAATGTAGGATATGTGAAAAATATCAGTTTGACACATTCTTTTTTTCACACCAGACCATATTTAAGCATAATCGCTAGATGAAATGGTTTGCCGGTTGAATTTAAACACCATTTTACCATGCCTCCTATTCTTTCTGTTTCTCATGTAGTCAAAGGTCAGATAAAATTGACAATGTTTTCTGATTTTTTTCTTGGTCTGGGTTGCAGCTAACGATTTGCGTACTTTGGTTTGTTGAAAGTGTAATATCCCGAGCTCTATAAAGATTTAGAGCTTTTTGAGCTTTTCCTTTATTACACATCCAAATTTGATAACTATTGGTAAATCATAATAGAAATCCATGTACATTATGCTTAAAAATTCACACATCAAATTTCATTAAAATATTAGAACTTTTAAAAAAGTTATCGTCATTTTTAAAGTGGCCGGTTAGGACTTTTGGCCAGTATATAATCAACAACGTCATTCAAAATGAACTCGGACAGAGAAGAATATCGATTTCACGGACATAATTCAAATTGTAAGCGTCTAATAGGTTCTCTAAGAAATGAGAAGCTATCTATAGAAGTTGTATGCATATTTTATTACAGGGAGGTAATCAATATCTCCAATTTTGTTCATCTTGAACAAAATTTGGATTGCCTCCCATCAAATTCACTCAAAACTCACTCCACACACTCATTCAATTTCATACCCAAAACATTCCAAAATCAGTCATCTTGTCAATTTCACGATGTTGTTAATTGGACATCAGGGCCCGAGATTATAAAACATTTTTCAAACTTAAAATTGATATATAGAGGATATTGAATGAGTGGTCATTGAATACCGAATTTGTTAAACAAGTCATCTATAAACAGATAAAAACGAGGCTGTGCCGAGTTTTTATCTGTTCATAGATGACGAGTTTAATAAATTCGGTATATGATGAGCACAAATTTGATATTCTATTTATAATATAACCCGAATTTTGGTGATAAAACGATAAAATTACGTTATTTATCAATTCATGTTATTCCGCGAAACATATAACGCCGTTTGAAAAATGACGTCAGCAGATCCATTATGACGTCATTTTCCAAACAAAATTATAACGTTGTTCTTCGTTCTTAGCTCATTTGCATAGTTATTCCACTAGTGTAATAACACTCGTGTAATATCAAAAATATTCAACGGGCTTATTTCACTCCCGCGATGTAGGTCATATGATAAATAGATGTACGAGCATAAAAAATAATATTATTAAGTTGTTATTTGCATCAACCTATTAATTCTCTTTTGCGTTCCATTTATTGTGGTATTACAACAAAATTAAAGCTTTACCCTACGGTTGGACTCTTAGTTGGGCATGAGAAAAGTGTAATAATATCGGCCCCAGAAATCGAATTTGATACATTTCAATGATGGAAAATGTAATTATTTTTGTTTCGTTTAGAAGACATAGGTCAATTCACGGACTATAAAACAGACATATATGAGAGTGGTATATGTGACGGGAAACCAACCCTAATATCGTTCGAGAACGTGTAAAAGTGGTTTCCAGCTTTGCACACAAACTTGTGCGTACAAAGCGAGGTATCATTTTTACATTTTTCGACAATATTTCAATTTTGAACGCAGTCTAGTTTCGCCCGGGCATGGGTATCAATATTTTCGTATATGGGAACCATTTCGAATGTTTGGCGTAACAGTGTCTTATAAAATTTATCAATATGAATTATGTCGAAATTGTCGATACAAAATGATATCGAGTATTCTATCTATGACCTTACAAATGCCGTTCCTAGATATCCTTGAGATTTTTGGCTGCAATCGAATTATGCAACTTTTCATGAAAAGATTTTCACAGAGTTAACTATTTTTACACATTTCTTTTTCGTTAAGCTCTCATGAGCTTCGCGCTCATCTTGATCTGTTGTAAACTAGATTTGTCAAGCTTACATCGCTCGTCGTGAATCAACGCCTTGTTTGCACTGTAGAGGTCACAGATTTTCTAAAATGTCTTTAAATTTGGTAAAAATTGTTTGTCTCTATGAGATCAAGGTCAAATTTGAAATTGGGACAAAAACTAGCTCACAGGTTAGATCTTAGAAAGAAGCCTTTTCGGCGCTCGAGGTGTCATATTTTGGCCCAAATGTTAGGAAACTTTGTCAGAATGTTTGTCCCTATAAGATCTGGGCCAAGATGAAAATTTGGTAAAAGTCGGGCCATAATCTTGGTCACTGGATCAAATCATAGAAATACTGTTTGTGCACATTTTAAGCCACAATTTTCGTCTACATTTCTCAGAAGAGTTTAAAATTGGGTCAAGTACGGTCAAGATCAAGGTCACGGGGTCAAATCTTAGAAAAAACCATTGTGTTCACTCTACAAAGCACAGTTTTACTCAAATGTCTAGAAAATTGGCCTGAACTTTTTGCAACATGATATCTTGGTTGAGGACAAAAATTAGTCATGTCGTGTATTAACTAGATTAATTGGTCAATTCTTATATTTGGGGTTCAAAACACCGTGATTGATTGCATACATTGTTTTTAGCATAAGAAATTTTAGCAATTCCCAATCTTTCTAAACTGAACCTCAGGCGAGCGATTTAGGGCCTAGTTACGCGTTGTTTTAACATTTCATAAGCTCAATAAAACGTTAAATATAGCTATTTTGTAGAAGGTGAATTGAAACATGGAATGATGAAGAAAGAGAAAGTTGCATTCTACCTACTTTAATATTCACAAAAAAAATCGCATTGCAACATCTAAATTATGAAGAGCTCTATAAAAGTAATTCTGATAATCCAGCCCTGCGGTCAGGATGACAAAACGGTGCAAACAGATTTCCAAATTTACCCCGCTTTGCACGCAAGTGCACGTGCAATGCAGGGTAAAATTGGAAAACTGTTAGTACCGTTTTGTCATCCTGAACACGGGATTGATGTCATATAAACTCTATGGAACATTCGTGGGACATTCTTGGTCGAAGAGTATGTAAAGTTGTATAGTAAACAACATCGTGAAATTAACAAGATAAATAATTGAGCAGGAGGAACGAGTTTTGAAATAAATTAAAGCGAGGTAACAAAATTGGACAAAATTAACGAAATTTATTTGCCTACCTTTCGTACAATCTTCCTACTTTTCTATATTTGTGTCATTCAGGACCAATCATTCGCTTTAAAATCTAAAGAAGCAAATTAAACCATGGAAAGATTTGGTTGATGTAATTAAAAAGGCAATCACTATAAAAAAAATTCAAAGTGTATTTGAGCAATTTCGGAGTGTTTAGAGTGAATTGAGTAAGTGTTTAGAATGTAACATTAGAATGATTTGAGTGAGTGTTTAGAATGCAATATTAGAGTGAATTGAGTAAGTGTTTAGAATGCAACGAATGGAGCGCTGAATGAATGATTAAGAATAACTTCGGTCGGAAATATTGCCAATTTCACCATGTTGTTAGTTGTACATCTTTTTTAAAATCTGTCACTCCTTTTAGAAAATATAGACTTGACATTTTTGTATTGTGGACGAAAAATTTGCACTTTTGTTTACCTTTTTGTGCCGTCAATTTCAAATGGCGGGTCAAAGTTACATGTAGTTTTGGGGTAACCAAAACGCGCGTAACTACAGCTTCATTTAAGGTTTTATTTTGATCTATTTTGTCTTAATAAATGATTTCTTAAATATTTAATAGTTAATACTTTTCTTGTCTTTCACTGGTTTGTTATGAGTTTATTTTTATGAAAATAGAATTACAAAATTCACCTTTGTTCTTCGAAAACCTGTAATAGCATACACTGTTTGTTTTTGACACGATATTTTAATTTGTTACATGTAGAATTTATTGGGATCGAAATTGAATTAAAATGGTTTATACGAAAAAGTGTTATTGTTTCTTTTACCATGCTGCGTGGCATAATGCGGTTCAAGAGACCAAAGTATGAAATAAAGAGGAAATCTAATCTACGGAAGCTTGTATGTACCCCGCCGAATGAAGCCATATACTGGTCTCCAAAGACGCATTGAACTCTACAAGTTGTCAAAATTTCGATGACAGTCGATAAATATATCGACATGTTGACCAAATTTATGTCTTTCTGCTATCCTTCACATAGAAGACTTGTCCAATTGAACTCATGCATCTTTTACGACTAATATGGATGTTGACATTTTTATGTTGTATTGTAAACTGATAGAAAAAAAATCCGGTTGAATTTTAACGACAAGTGAAAAGACGTCCAAAAGGTGTCGACGTTCATGTTCTTGGAAATGGCTGTATATGTTCATTTAGGCAAGTCTTACATTCTGATGCCGTCAAGAAAAAATAGATTTGGTCATCATGTCGAGATATACATCGGCTTGTCATCGTAATTTGGACAACTTGTAGAGTTCAATGCGTAAGCGCTTTAGTAAACTTCTATTGTATATTATATAGTCCAGTCAAAATAGCGAAATATGGCCTCAACCCAAAACAAATTGCAACAAAAACGTTCTTGAGTTTTTTTAGTAGCTTGACCCTCCCTAGATGACATAATAAAAGTAGGATAAAATCGGAAGATATGTATTTTGATTTTTCAATAAATTTTGATACCCACTAGTAATGCCTGTAGTACAACCAATTTGATGATAATATTGTGTTATTTACCTGGAATAAAACTGATTTGTGCAAGAAAATCTTATCAAATATCCCTAGAATTACCTTTAGAAATTTAACCACAACTTTTATTGATGGTTTGAATAAAATGTTTGGCATTTTAAACATAAAAAGACAAATTCAAAGTAATCTTACCCCACCCACTTGATTTAACATTAGAATGAATAGAAAAATAGCTTCTCGTATTGAAACATTTTCATATACACTCTTATCAACAAGTTCAAAACAAATTCTTTTATTGGATTGATCTTTTTTGTATGTCTCCCTGTCCCACAGGCAATTGTTTCATGACAAAATACCATGTATCCAACATCTGCTCATGTAAACTCATTCAGTAGTCACTGAATTTACATTTTGATGATTCCTTAGTCAAATAATTATTTTGACAACATTGTCATCAGCTTATTTTTTCTTGATAATTTTCCTTTTCATTGTAACCAGATTGTGTAAAATATGCTGGAAATGGTGAGAGTTGATGAGGTACGCGCATAGTTTGACACCTTGCCTTATATGATAACGCACATTTGTGTATTTGACAAAAATTGGATAATGAAATTGCCTGTGATCTGTCTGTCTTAGAATACTTTTCTGAAACTTCAATTCCAAACAATTCAAAATGAAGGTATATATGTCACTAACCTAGTGCTGCATTTTCTTTTTAATTCAGTATAATAATGACACAAAGAAACTTTTTAAAATTCTGAGACTTACTTACCTAAAACTTTAAAAGAGGCTTTGCAAAAGTAAGATACGCCATTGGAGCCCTGGTCATTTGATAACCTTAAAGGGGGCTAGCACAGCTACATTATAATCAAATTTCATAGAAAATTTTGTTGTAATTTCCGATACTTTAAAAATCTTAAGTTTTCGCTTGTACAAACTTGTCAAATCTTCATAACAATATGTCTTAGATTTAACCCATTGAAGCTTAAAAAACGATACTAAATTATGTGTCCCAATGTTGTTCTTTAGGTTCTCTAAGTGAATCATTTTTTGGTTAAATTTTGAAAATTTCATTATAATCCCTCTCTTTTTCTTACATTTATCAAAATCAAAGAATAATATGGTAGAAATAGGAAATGGTTTCTTACAACACCTAATTAACATTATTTCATTCATATTAAGACAAGTTAAATCAAGTTTTGTTTATTTGAATGGGGGTTTACGCCTTTTTCAACAATCTTTCATTTATATCGCGCTGGCAGCAGCACTTTACAATGGATTCTTGGTATTCTCAAACCAGTACTACCATTACATCCTTTCCTGGCGTACAGCCTACTATAAAATTAATATAACCTTATTAACAAAGCTGGTAGATTATCGAGCAATGTTATGGTTAGGGTCCTTGATATTTTTTTTCAAAAAAAAATAAAAAAAAAACTTTTTCTTTTTCATCTTGCGGAAATATACTACGCAAATTGGCTAGGGGGTCAAATTCAAAAACCTGTTCAATTATTTCTTGATTCATGTTTAATTTATTAGCCCATGATCAAGTCAATTAATTTAAAACTAAGGTTGTGGTTTCCTGAACCTTTTTTTTTTTAAATAAAAGCATTTTTACCTATTTTAAATCTTATACCTCGTGATATAAGGGGCGTTTGCAATGAATCTGCATGGTGTACTAGGAAAGATTCGTTAGACAACTTCATTCCAAATTAATATTTATGCCTCACGTAGTCTGTCATTTTAATAATTTCGATATAAATTGTTTGTGAACATTCTCGTGTTGAAAAGTTTTGAAGCACAAGCTTGTTATCGTTTGTTCTTCATTCATTTTAATGGATAGGCTTGTATAATATTCTCAAAGCGATTTGAACCATTTCTTATTTTTGCTACTTATAAAGCATACTCTCTTTGTATAAGTGTTTTAATTGATGACGAATACTTATCCACATCAAAATAAGTTTATTGAGTCTCGTTTTAAATAAAAATCAAAACTTCCAGTGAATTGGCAATCGGAGCCACTTTATTGCCAATTCATACCTATGCCATTCTTCAATTTAACATGTAATGTTTTGAGAAATGTTTTCTAAACTCGTCAAACGACAAACAAAACCTGTTTCCCAAGTCATTGAGCACTTGTTTAAAAATTTTCAATTTAAACTTTCTTAAAGCTGCTCTTTCACAGTTTTTCATAGAAAAAATACAAAACTTGTTCTTATGGTTTGGAATTGTGTGTATTTTTAGACTATTAAGAATGGCCAAAAGCATTGGCACTAAAAACAACATATTTCAATAATTTTGTAACTTATTTTTTCGAAGTGGCAAGATCAGGAAGGGGATCCAGTCTATTTATTTCTAGTCTATATATTACAAAATCGTTTTTTTCTGTGAATTATCTTTCATTTTTGCTTGTATTTATATGAAGTTTCCAGCTGTCAAATACGTTAACCTTAATCTTTGATTGAATTAGACAAACATGCCGAATGTCAAGCGAAAATAGTTGGCTCGAAATTGAAGAAATATTTTTTTTTAGCGTTAGTAGTCACTTTATTTTTCAGAATGAATTTAACATAAATTCGGATATATCGGCCTTTTTTTCCATGAATTACCAGATTGAAAATTATTATTTTAAAGGCTTCAACATGATGAGGTACTTAATTCCGATTGATTTTACGAAAAATTTTAAATTTCACATTTTCCGAATCTGTGCAAGAGCAGCTTTAACGCCTAATAAGAAAATCGCAAAATCTAAAACGCAAACTTTTGACATTCACAGTTAACATAACTGTTAGTTTGTCAATTAACTTTTAAAATATGAATTAAATGGGGCCAACATCGCATTGCATTCGAAAGAACTAGTACTAGCGATTCCACTGTCGTCGCAGCCCTGGGATTCCAGTTACAGGATTCCAGTTACGGGGGAGCTGCCATCAAAGCGCAGTTGGTAGCGCGTCGGACAATCAATCTAGAGGTCCCGGGTTCGATCCAAGACGGTGGCACTCAATTTTTTGTCACCATTTGTCTCTCACCAATAGGTTGATAATTGTAAGGATGTGGTGGTTGTACTGGTGAGAGAAATACCAGGAAACCATTGTTTGGTGCTCCAGCCTCCGCAATATAACTGAAAAAATGTTGAAAGCGGCGTTAAACTCCATTCAATCAATCAATCAAGTTACAGGTTTCAAGGTTCGATCTCTGATACCAGCACAATCTGTCTAATACTTGTCTCCAACCAACGAGTAGAAACTAGTAAAAAAAATATCTGGGATAAGAAAGATGTAGCCCGGAAAGGAATTTCCTGGTAGTAGCGATGAGAAAAGTACCAGGAACCATGGTTAAGTGCTCTGTTTTCAGAGTGATGACATTGTTAATACAGATGTTAAATCTTTTCCAAACAAAACAGTTGTTTTTTATCGGCTTTGAATTTAAAAAAAAGTATCAAATTTGTGCGAATCTTATGCTTTCGAAAATATTAAACAGCTTTAAGGTCAAAATTTGTGAAAAGAACTAAGATTATTAAAAAAAAATCTCATGCAAAACATTCAGACCTAAAGTTTCCGCATATCAAATATAGCAGTTGTAAAAATGTTTCAAATGTGAGGTCAAACTAGTGTGTTCTTGCAACATTTTTTCACATAATACTAGCATTATCGCTACCAGGATCTTTTTGGTGTGAAAACTGGGCTTTTTTTATTATAAAGTTACCCTCCCCCCCCCCTTCAAACTTCATAGATATGAATGTCTTTGTGCTTTGTATAGCTCCAATTCCATTATAGGATACGGCAATATGACAAATCCATGGCTCTTGGTATATTTTCAAAGTGCAATTAAACTCTTATGTACAACATACGGACAACCCATGAAATACGCCATTCTTGTCATTTCTTTATATATTCTAGAGAACACGTCAACCAAAGACCATATCTAAAGGTTTAGATAAAATCAAATCTAAAAATTTTGGAAAGATTTCTTTTTTTGATGTGCTAAATCGGACTGATGATTATCTACAGCTATTTTTAGTTACACTTGCTCACCTAAAATTTTGTACATGGGGGAGGAAAGGGGGGGGGGGGGTAAAAAAGGTTCAAATCTTCTTTAACTTGGACATTGAAAAGGCTTTAGACTGTTAAAAATGGTTCATACCTATTTCTTGAAGCCAAAGCCCCTTTTTTGGCCAAAGCGACCATTTTCTACTTCTTTTCAATGTTAAAGTGAGAGGGTTGGGTAAGATGTTTTACAAATTATCTCTAAAACTGACCAAATAACAAATAATGTCCTGTTTTCAATCAGCCAATGACTTATTACAATCCACTACATGGTTTTTGATATACCAACAACTTCTTATTTAGAATTAAACATGTTTTCTGTCAAAAAGTCTTTGCAGGTCTAGTTGGGAAAAATCTATGATCAAAATCAAGAAAAAATATCAAAAAACGTATCTTCCGATTTTGTCCTACTTTTTTATGTTAAATGGGTATGTCTATGGATGTCAAAAAACACAACATTGTGTGTTTTGTTTTGGGTCCTACCATAATTTGACTGGACTATATAAGGCCACTTAAATACCTCGGCTATGACTTAAAAATACATGTCAAGTTTGGTTTTTTTTTTTGTGTTTTTTTTTTGTTTTTGTTTTTGTTTTTTTAGCCAAGACAACATAACATAAATCAACTCTTGATAGTTCAATCAATTGTATATTTTAGATATGGCCCTTAACAAACGATGCATAAAATTCGGTTTTGATAAAGTTGCATATTCTTCGGACACATGATCAACACATAGAGTGTTGATATTTGTCCTCCCAAAATTCCCTTTCTAATAAGAGGTATTCGTTTATATATATATATATATATATATAGACGGAAAATACAGGTTCGGCAAACGCCGGCCCGGCAAAAGTATAAATACGTGAAAAAATAAAACTTTGACTTCACACGCCTTTGATTAACTATTTAATGAAGAAGATAATATATAAATCCAAACGCGTTTCGCCTTACGGCTCATCAGTGGAAACGTTAATAACGTCGTCGTTGTAACTACGACGTAACGTCAGTCATGACGTCACGTCCGGTTATTGGTAACTTTATTGTTGATTACTACTTGTTTTAATTGCATTTAGTTTAGGATTAAAACAATTGATGAAGTATTTTTCCTT
This sequence comes from Fragum whitleyi, assembly GCA_948146395.1. Classification (NCBI taxonomy): domain Eukaryota; kingdom Metazoa; phylum Mollusca; class Bivalvia; order Cardiida; family Cardiidae; genus Fragum; species Fragum whitleyi. Next base: position 39,375,260 of record OX411547.1, on the reverse strand, counting down.
TGTTAGTCTGACAGATAAATTTTCAGTTTTTAGTTTGAAAAAAGGAAACATTTGAAATTTTGGATTGTTTTGGGAGCATATACTTAAGTGTTCACTTAGGGGTATTTGTCTAGTTGTGGGGTCTCTAATTTGTTGAGCGTGTACAGTTCGTCTTGTTCTTAATTTATCTCCCGTTTGTCCAATATAAAATTCCCCACAACCGTTACAAGTAATGACATATATTACATTTTTAACATCGCAAGTCATGTTTGCATTTACTTGAAATATTTTTCCGTTAAAGTTGTAAGAGTCACTTTCGACAATATGTATACAGAGACTACAATTAGGTCGTCCACAGCGGCTTACTTTAAATTTGGATTTTTCTCTATCAAGAAATTTTGATTTTGTAAGTATTTGTTTTAGGTTAGGGAGTTGTCGCTTACTTTTTATTATGTCGTGGTTTGATATAATATTTTTCATTGTTTCATCGGAATGTAAAATGTATAGGTTGTTTTTCAATATAGGGAACATTTCGGAATTCATGGGGTTTTGTGTCGAGACATATGGAATTACATTTTCTTCTGTTTTAGGATTTGTTTGTAAAAGCGTCTCTCTTGGAATTTGCAGAGCTTTTTTAATTCCGTCACGAATTAATGTGATGGGATAATTTCTTGGTAGGAGACTATCCTCAAGTTCCTGTAGTCTCTGTAGCTTTGTGTTTTCATTTGATACAATTGTACAAATTCTGCGTGCCAGGTTATAAGGAATACTGTTTTTGGTGTGCTTTGGATGGCATGAATTAAAATTAAGGTATTGTTTACTATCTGTTTCTTTGAAATATATGTCAGTGGTTATTTTTGTTCCCTCTTTGATCAGAAGTATGTCTAGAAAAGGCAATTTTTGGTCGCTTAATTCAATTGTAAATTTTATGTCTGGGTGTAATTTGTTTAAAATAGTGTGAAATAATTTCAAATCGTATTCTGATTTCGTCCAAAATATGAAGCAATCATCCAAAAATCGTTTCCATGTATTTTTTATGTATAAGGCAAATTCGTTATTGAATGTTTCTTCGCAAAGTAAATAAAGTTTTTTCTCTAGGTAGCCTAAGACTAAAGTTGCATATGTCGGGGCAAATTTGGTTCCCATGGCAGTGCCTTTTACTTGGGTATAGAATTTGTTGTCAAAGATAAAGTTGTTGTTTTCTAAAATCAGCTTTGAACCTTCTATAATAAATTCCTTGTTAAAACGCTTATGTATAAGTTCAGGGTATTTGGTAAGCCAATAGTCTAAGGCTTCTAAGCCTAGTTTATGTGTTATATTTGTATATAAGTTTGTTACATCAAATGACACCATTTGGGTTTTTATTGGTACATTATCGGGGATATAATTGAGAAAATCTATGTCATCTCTAACGTAACTTTCAACGTGTTTGATGAGAGGTTTCAGTAGAATGTCAATCAAATTGCTTAAACGGTGGGTTTCGCACGACGGTCCAGCGATTATTGGTCTGAATTTCAGGTCAATTGGGTCTTGGAATTCTACGGAGTATCTTTTCGTCTGTTTACATGATTCTTTAATTAGGGAGCTTTTATGAATCTTTGGAAGTCCATAAAAGGAACTGGATTTATACTCAAAGTTAGTTATGTATTCAACTTCTTGTTTTGTCATTTTTGGAGCCAGATCTAACAATTTATTTATTTTTTTAAAAGTTCTTTTGGAGCAATTATCATCTATTTCAGAATAATAGTTTTTGTCGTTTAACATTTCTAGCATTTTAGTTTTGTAATAAGATTTATTCATGATAACTATACCTCCACCTTTATCAGCTTCTTTAATAATTATGTCTTCATCATTCGCTAATTCTTGAATTGCTTTTCTCTGTTTAGAGGTAACGTTGTGTTTGATGACGTTTTGATGATAATTTGGAATTTTCTTTGTTACATTTATGTAATCATCCAGGGCCTTGTTTCTACCTTTAGGGGGCTGAAAATCGCTTTTGTTTCTAACCAATGATTTATCATTCGATGTGTCATTGTTATAAAAGAATTCTTTCAATTTAAGTCTCCTATGGAAATCAGCGACGTCTGCATTTAATTGTTGTAAATTGGTTTTTACTGGTGTGGGTGTGAATTTGAGACCTTTTAGAAGTATTTGAATTTGGTATTCTGATAACTTTTGATTTGATAAATTAAATATTTTGATATTATTAGTATTTTGTTTTACGGTCAAGTTAGTGTTTCCGTACTTGCACTCTCGTCTAAAAAATTATCATTGTAATCATCAACAATAAAGTTACCAGTTGACGGTATATATTTCTTTCTGACAGTTTGTGAGTCATATTCCTGATGTTGATTTCTTGGTGGGAATGTTCTTTTATTTCGAGTAGAAATCGGCTGATTTGTTTGTCGTGGTACAAATTCTGTTTGTTGGTAAGGGCCTTGTCTCTTTCCTTTGTGCACTTGTGTAAAGTTGGATCCTGATGGGTTTGGTGCGGGATAAGCTGTAGCCTCGGCATATGATTTCGGTCTGTGTGTGCGTTCTTGTATTTGTTTTGGAGGTTTATTTTCTTGTATATATTCTTTGAAGAATGGACTTTTGTCTTTGTTTTCCCTAATGAATTGTTGTTCGTAGTTTTTAAGCCATATCTTATTCTTATTCCACCGCCTCTTCGAGATTTCTTCGTTATTTTTTGTTTGGTTTTTCCACCACATTATTAATTTATTCTTTACTTCCCCATTGGTTCTTTGTTCAATTTGTCCTACCATGTATTCATCGATTGCTTCATATCTTGTTTTGTGTTGCTCTGCCCTGAGATTCTGTAATTCTATCTCTGTTTTAAAGTCATTGAAGACAGATTTTTCCCTTAGTTTTCTCTGACATTCAGGCTCATTCCATATTTCTTTCTTTTGTAAATATCTTGGAATTATTATATTTTCTGATTCAACCCAAGATTGATAAATTTCTTTGTGGCCTTGGTTCTTCACGTGGCCCCAATAAGCATCTCTTCTTTTTTCCAACTTGAAATTCCACAAACTTGAAATGCTTGATTTAATTCTTAATGCCTCCTCTTCGGTATATTTACAGTGGGTGGTGGGTGCCAATGTGGGTACGTCATCATGATAATCATGTTTTACAGAGTGTGTTATGTTAGTTACAACATTATTGATTTCTTTGAGACATGGGTTTAATGTTTCCTTTAATTCAATGGATGCGTGTTCTTGAGACTCCTTTATCGTGACTGTTAAAGTTTCTATAGCATCTAGTATAAGTGAAAGTTTTTTACTTATCTCTGAAAGTTTTCTGCTTTCCCTAGCTTCCAGTGGTTGTAAACTGCTCTCCGCTT